>JABWPP010000050.1:6737692-7282692 GCA_016920855.1 Puya raimondii
TATGTCATTCCTACAAGTCTTCCGACTGGAAGAAGTGTTATATGAGGACTTCGAGATCAAATAGAGAATGTTTCTTTCCATTCCTCCTGAGCCACTTATTTCTCCGAAACAAGAGATCAGAGTGATTTTCCTCCTTTTTCCCAAATAGTCGACGGTCTTACACCATTGGGATACTTCGAATAAACAGGAGTACATATAGGAGACACCGGTGCTAAAACCTTTTCTCAAGATATCTTCCAAACTGTTAGAGTCGTTGCTCCGGATCTTGTTCCCCCGGTGCGAAACCAGTTGGTTCCGTAGTTTGAGAATTCTGCTGATCCCAAGTACTCCATCTCCATCATTGCATATAGGAATATAAAAAGTAAAGAGGAGAAGGCATGACCAGAAGAATTGTGAAAAATAAGTAAATTTATCCAGTTGAGGCATTATTTTTTGAAAAAATCACCCTCCAGACAGAAAAAGACTCCTTTTCCTATTGATGATGAATAAAAATCACTGAATTCTATGTGAAATTCTTCCTTCCTTCTACCCCACTAGCTAAAAGGGTAGGGGCACTATTAAGCATATATGTAGTTCTCCAAAACCGAGGACACCCCACTGAACAGTTTGAAGATTCCTTGATTAGCCATCGTGCACACTTCATTACCGATCGACCGGACTCACTCCTTGCTAAAATACGGATCCCCTTTACAGAATCCTTTCCATTTATATAGAATAACCGATCTCATTATTTGTCTTCCTTGCGGGCCTGCCCCTACGATGGGGACAGAGGTGGATATCTCGCTTCCCCGGGGACCCCCTTCGTCTCTCTGGGTTGTGGTATTCGGCATAGGGAATTTTTTTTACGGTTCCATTAGTGTGCTCTTTCCTCTTCCTAGGCCTGTCTGCTGTCTTTGTTTCAAACAGAATCGACGTACTTCCTTCTTTACTAGAAATTTAAGTCAAACCGAGGATGGAATCTTTGCAATACCAAACTGAGGAGACTATAGTGTTTGGAAAAGCTTGATTGCCTAGTCCTCGTCTAGCCCTCCGGATTGCTCCTCGTCAAACAAATAAGTACGCCGGGATGGCTGATGGCCTCTGACTGGATAGCAGAGCTGTTTTCTTTAATTCCATGGGTGAAACCGCAAAAACCCTAACAAAAAATAAGTTAAAAAAAAAAAACCATTTTTTCTTTTTTAGGCAAGTCAGCCGTCTACTCTGCGACTACATCCGTCGTACCAATGACGTCAGTGACCACACTCAGTGTTGGGGACAGGTTTCATGGTTCCATGTACAATGGAAGTCAAGGATGGAATTCTTGCTTGAGCAACTGGACCTGTGGACGATTGTCAATGGGACAGAAAAGCGGAATTGGTTAGCTAGGCAATGAAAGAACAATAGGCTTGTTGCCTAGCTTTGCATAGATAGGGCGGAGCGCCACCTCGAAGTTGAAGAATAGGCGTCAGGTCTGAGCCCTAGTCAGGCTAGTCAAGCGCTACTTCTAAAACGATATAGTTGGTCGTCCTGATCTCATCCATGTATCAACCTTAGGTCGACCCGGAATTGCTGGGGCTTGGCTAAAGAATGAAGCGATTAGTCATCGAGCCTTTCCTGCAATAGGGCTGCGGGGAATAGGCTGAAATGCATGCTCGATCGAATAGTGGACGGGGACGAGAACCGGGAAACTACTGGTGAAGTTAGACGACCAGCCGCTTTTCCGATATTTACTCACGCCCCGGATATATATGTAGTAACGACCGACCAGCTGCATCAAAATCGAGGTGTATGTGGGAATCGGCATTCAAAGCCCTTCCCTTTGCGGGCCAGTCCTGGAGCTGGGCCTTACGTGATAGGGGATGAAACCAAAAAAACCTGTACCCTATTCCCGAGAGATTGACGTCGGGTAGAGGAGTCGATACGATACATCTATGCGGAGTTGAACCGACCTTACCGGGCGTGGTTTTTCTGAGATCTCCCTTCCAAGCACTCGACCCTTGCTATGTCGGTAAATGGATTGGGGGGCTAATGCACCCTTAGAGGTTTGGGAACGACCCAGACCTATTGATTGCCCCTCATGCCTCGGGAGCATGCACAGGAATCCCGGACATTGAAGGGGAGGGGGATGTCCGTAATGAACTACTTATACTGATTCCCTAATCACTTACTTATTTTTAATAAGTCAGGATAAGACAAATAAAAGAAAGACTTGAAATACCAAAAAGAAAAAATTCATACAACCATTAAAAAAAGGTAACAAATAGCACTTGTACGTCCCAGCAGCATGGCAATGCGGAGGTGCCCTAGAGAGAGAGGGTTCTAAGACACCCGGGGAAATGGTCGATTTCCCACCTTCCTTTTTTCTCGGGCATATCGAGAAGTTGGTCTAGTACAAGAATGAGAAAGCCACAAGAGCAGGGAACAGTCAGACACTGCGCGTAAGAAAAGACATTTGGATTTTTCATAAAAAATAGAATAATGAGACAATATAGAATGTGGTTCTGGTTGAGGAAAGGGTCAACGCAAGGATCTTACTTCGAAGCAATCTCTGGAGTTTGCCCTTATCCGAACGGGTCTTGCAATAAAGACGGATTTCATATTGAGCTCCAAATATACGCTATTGGGATGGAATGGCTCAATCGACGTTCTCCCCCCCTAAGAACCGCACGTGCGAGTTCCCCCGCATACGGCTCAAGTGGCGAAGGCCCTTTCCTTCGCGCTTGGTAAGCGCTTCGCTGTAGCCAAGCTTACTGCTAGCCTATCGGCTAGAGCCAAGCTTCGACCGCGACTGCTCGTCGCTTCTGGCCGCCTTATTCCGTCACCCGAGATCCAAGTCAGCACCGGCAAAGATCTCTTTCTTCCTCGCGGCCGGGCCGGCTTGGAAGCAAGCTACCTGTCGCCTATCTCACCCGGCACTTTGAAGGGTGAGCCTTCGCTTTTTGGATCGTCTTCTGCCCAATGCGGTACCCTCCCGTTTTTTGGTTCCCATCCCATTGGGTTTACCTTGTTCACAGGTTGACCCCATGGCAGCAAGAAAAGGCGATCTTGTGCTATACTCCGGTGATCTCTTGCCTACCGAGGCACGCTAACTCCCATCGTGTCCCAGATCACATTCCGTGAATCGAAAGGGGAAGCCCACTCATCCATCAGCTCCTCTCGTAGATGCGGTGCGGTTTGACGAAGCGTCTAAGCACAGTTCACTCGCGTTGATCAATTAAGAGTTTTGCCGCCACTCCTTAAGGTTACATGTTGTATAATACACTGATTGCATAGTTTCCCACGCTTCATACCTCCTCTCCTCTTCTTAAGGTAAAGGGCTAGGCATGGTGGGGTAGGAGCATCCAGTCGGCAAGATTTGAGGCCTGACCAAAAAGTCTTATGTCCTCCGAGTCGCACGGCGTTTTAACCGAAAGAACTTCTTGCGCAATTCATGCCTTTCAGTTTTTATGACCAGAAATTGTTTCTTGATTTCCATTTCAAATTGTTCTCTGGACTTTTTATCAATATGAGGTGATCGTAACACAGTATATAAGACTCGTGATTCAGGCAATCCAATCTTCCGTGTGTAAGGCGTAAGCCCCCAAAAATGATAGTTTGATAAAAATGGGTTATCAAAAGATCGAATCACTATGCCTATCTTGGTGGTCGTGACTTTTGGTGGTCTTGATTTTCTCCTCTTCCTGTTCTATTGATCAGAGGGCAGTGCCACGCCGGTGACGAATTCGGGTTAAGTTAAGGCTCCCCTCCCTTTTTCGTAACAACAAAAATCAGAAGTAGGACCAAACCTCGAAGAAGAAGCCTGAGCACAGGACGAAGTGTTTTTCGTTGTATGACGAAGAAGAAGAAAGGATGGGACAAGGGTACCGCAAGCAAGCATGCAATGCTCCTCTGCTAACCTGATGAAAGAGCCATCGGTGACAACAAAAATGAGAGAAAGTGACCCAAGAATGAAAAAGAATTTGATCTTATTAAGCCGAAGATCAACTGGGCGGATCTCTATGTTATGTTCCAAGACCGCCTCCGCCGCCCTTGGACCAATCATTCACCAAGGCCGCATCCCTGCGGATGCCAGGTTCTTTTTAGCGAGGAGATGGAAATCGATCTGGAGGACAAGTGGTGGTTACAGCTTGAAGAGAGGACCACTCACTCAGTCCTTCTGAAAAAGGAGAAGAAGCCAATTCACTTCCCGGGAAGAGTTGCACGAAGAGGGTTCGCCCTCAGCCATTAAAGAAGGGGAGATAGAAGAGATTATATCATCAATACTGTCCTCTCTTCCCTCAAACTGTCGGGGTGGATATCATATTCCCCACGCCTGACTATTTTGGGGTGCATTTCAAACCCCTGTAGGAAAACAACAACTTTGTTCAGTTCAGTAAAGTTGACCGTCTTCCATGCGTAGCTGTGCCCGGCCGATGCCTTCCATTATTGCTGCATTTAAGCGCTGGGGAATCAGTCTCGTCATTCCCGCGTTTTTGGATGTGAATCATCCCCGCCATGAGCGAGATTTTTGTGCCTTTATTCGTCTTTGTCTAGTTAACCCTCCTATTGATTTTTTCATTCGAGTAAACCGGCCGAGTCTAGAATTTCTTATATACGTATTTATCATCATCTTTCCAGAAAAGATAGCCAAACAATAAAGACTGATGAGCGCCTGCCCGAGTGCTCAAAATCTTTTGGGCTGCTTGCTTGGTTGAGTGATCGCCAGTGGCAGCCCTCTTCCTAAAGAGTCCTATCCTTAGGGCAGGTCTACTGCTCGAAAAAACGACCATCCTCTCCTTCGTCCTCTTTACACTTAGTTGTTTGGGACTAGCTGCCTAACGTTGCCTGTCCGGAGGAATAAGAACCGCTGCTGCTGGGCCTCATGCTATTCCCAACCGTCGTGGAGTTCCAAAAAAGGCATACGCCCTTGATACTGAAGATAGATAGGAGCTCCCCTCCCCTCGAAAGGCAAAGGTCCTAGCGTTAGCGCATATTTGACACATATGTTAATTCCCTAAATATGAGCCAGATCAAGAGCCCTCAGTATCAGAGAGAGATGGGGAGAAAGTCTTTGTCATTGGTTCAAAGGCTGTGCCTTCTGAACATTTCTTTTTCGTTGCCTAAGCACTTACACACCTCGGAGGCTTTCCAGTTCCAGGTTTAGATCCATCCTATAGTCGCGGAACTCATTGAAGATCCAAATCAAGTGAATATACAATCTATAGCCACCACGGGATACACATCTACGGGCAGGCCCTATCTATATACCAAAAATGATCGAATCTTCGGGCTGTTCCGATTCCACCAGCAACGGTTCTATATCCAGTGGTGGTTAGAGCTTCTCCCCAATAGTGGTGTCCCGTTATAGGCGCGAGATAAGGGTACGTACTAGGAGCCTGCTTTGACCTTTCGATCCATTAGAAGAACGAGCCAAAGCTTTTATAAATCGAGAGGTTCTGGTACCTCTTTCATATATAGCTAAAGCAATGGGAGCAGCACTGACTCAAATAACTGGAGCGAAGGTTGCAGCGGTAGGGACAGAGATAGCGGCAGTGGCATAGAGAGTCACGGAAGTTGAAAGTACATAAGTTGTTGCAGCAGTCTCAGATCCAGTTGCTAAGATAGCAGCATCTTTCTCACTCCCGCCCAGGGAGGAAGTATCATACTGAGAATGCCCACGAAAAAATGGCTTTCTTATTCCCACCGGGGGCTGGCTTAGACGAGATGATCTCCTCTATCTTCTTATCTTCGGCTGCGATGTCTGCATTAACTTTCTCGAGCCTCTCTGGCGAATCATCGGCTAAGGTCTCCTCCCCCTCTCGAAGCACGCAGTCTCCGCGTCTCAGCATAACGAGCGGCTGGCATTATCTGAATTATGCCCATCTGACGGGTCACGCGGTCCCCCGGATGCCGCTCCACCACATTCAAACAGATCATGGGCGCCTAAGTCCCAAATAGAGGCCGGGACTCAAGTGGGGCTGGAGAGCTGCTGCCCTGCCTTTCTCTAGTTGGTAATTTAAATATACCATGGTTTTGGGGCAAATAGTTTTTTGAAAGTGGTGCATGTAATGTACTAGTACTATAATGTAAATGAAATGGATATCAATCGACCATCAGATAGAAGACAAAGAATTCCAGTATGTGCCGTGCTTTGTCAGTTCTAAGATGGCAAACTCTCCTTTTTTGTGGATGCTTGGAATTATAGCCCCGAAGAAGATGTACCATCGTCTTGTTCACAACTTCTGTCTGCCCATCCGTCTGCGGGTGGAAGGCAGTGCTCCGCTTCAACTTAGTGTCCATCATCCCCATAGCGATCTCCAAAAGTGGCTTAGAAACCGGCTATCTCTATCTAATATAGTCTAATTAGGCAATAACAAGTCCAAACATGCTGAAAAAACAACTTGGCTGCTTCCTCACCTGTGACTGTTTTCTTACATTCTTTCAGGCACACCATCTTGCTGAAACGGTCAACCACCACAAACAGGTAGTCATGTCCATGCTTTTACTGCTGTAATCCCCTAGGAAGTCCATCAAAATACTCTCCCAAGGGCTGCTGGGCACTGGTAGCGGCGTGTATAAACCCAGCTTCCGGTTGGAGGGCGCTAAGCAAGAGCAATCCGCAGGAAGTGAACTATGTCCCAGATTTGGAAGGTCCAAGACAGAGTTGTAGGTGAACTCGTGAGAAAGAATTGGTCAATAAAATAAAGTCATTCAGCCCCGAAAGCACAAGGAGACTGAGAGTGATTCCAATTGAAAGACAACGATCGAAGCGGTCGATCTCATCAATCTAGATCTATAAGCGAGCAAGAGGCTTTCTCCTTCTTTGGTCAAGGATACCTGGGATCCACTAGAAGTCACTTTGATCTTTAGGCGAAATCCAACTACTGCTTTTGCTACTGGCACGCAGTGCTTCTACGTATTGGCTACTTATGCTTCTCCCTCGTTCAGAGAAAAATGGATTTTCATCCCTGGATGACTAAAAAAAAAAAAAGTAGCGGCACTAGCAACTTTCACGGTATCATCTCCAACCGATACTTCAACGAAAGCCGAGGTTTGCTAATGCGCATTCTCGAAACGTTCTTTCATTCAATCCACTTGATATAAATTTCATGCCAAAGAACCCCTCTGGGGAGGAAAAAGAAAAAGGGGGTCAACAAGGTTCGCCCTTGTCAGAGAGTTTCTTTGCTGAATCAATCTCTGTCACCTGGAAACCCGGAAAGACACTTTCATTCATGAATCGGGCTGTCGTTTGTCTTTCAGTCTGTCCCCTTTAAGTGTTGTTAAGAGTTCTCTTGATATCTGTGGCGTTGTTTCTTTGGCTCCAACTGAGCTTGTTGGATCAGCCATCGGAGTTTTGCCTCTGAGGTCTTGGCTAGATTCAAGAATGCTCTTGGTAAAGATCATGTCTCTTTTGTAATCTTGTATTGGGGCTTTTGTGACCGGATACCCGATCTGCCTAATCTTTACCGGTCTTGTTTCTGAAGAAGCTTTTATTTCTTCTAAGTTTACCGGCTCTCTTCTTCTTTCTTCGTCCCATTTCACATAGTACGCTCTTTGGAGGGCTGGCTTGCTCAATTCATATTTGAATTTCATCATCCAGGGTTTTTGGGTTACCTTTAGGTATTCAATGATTTGCTTTTTTGTTTTATCGGGAACTATACTTTGCCAGTTGTCCAGGAAGTGTGACCCGACCAGCTCTGTCATGGCTTCTGGAGATAAGCCAAACTTATTCCACCAGCTCCTTATAAACCATCTAGGTATACTTGCGATGTCAATTTCTTCCTTGATCATCATATACCAATAGTGGTTGAATAGTGGATTGTTCCTCCTGAATATCTCAAATAAAGCTTCTTTGTAGTCCTTGTAGGAGGCTTTTACTTCAAAGAACTTCACACAGCGGCCTTCTGTATGAGAATTCCCTTTCTCCTGCTCCCCACTCTTAGTGAGTATATATCTTTTTTATGGTACACACTGAGTGAGTAATGTACCCTTCGGGGTCACAGGAATAGTGTTTGACCTGGACTGAGTTTGTCCCATAGAGGATTTATTCTGCTTTATCTATACTTATCGCAGAATTATCTCCTCCTATCAATTCTGTTTGGATGACAGTACCTCGTATTTTGGCTTTGGCATACCAATCTGCCGTCTCTGGGTTTTGTTGGCTGCCTTCTTATAATATAGAAGACGGGATTACCCTCACCACGTTTTCGCGTTGTGTGCGATACCAATTTTGAGTTTGGTAAGGTGGTTGGGTGCTAGTTTGCATAAGAGCATTTTCGCTCTTTAGCATATAAATTATAGAGGGGTTTCCTCTTGATATTTTTTCTTTAGGTTTTTTAGTCCGATAAGGACCTTTTTTGTGACTTTCTCTTCTTATCCTTGGCGAGGCCTTTCTGAAGAGGTTGCTTGGGGTGTGAGCCGTTTGGATCTTGCTCCAAGGGTTGTGGTTCTTTTGTGGTATTTTTCCTAAAAGAGGATATTGGTTTTGAGCATCCTTCCAGAATTTTTAGCCTTCTTGAATAATTTGCTCTTTTTTGGAATGTGGATGCACTTGTTGTTTCAGGACAGCATTCCATCCTGTATCAAATACATCGGACTCAGTTATTTCTTGTTTATTTTTGTCAGACAGTGCTAATGTTAGTAGTGCCAGGCAGAGGTTGTGACTCTCTGGAGTCTTCCTCTTACTGTCTCTTTATATTCGTTCGCCTGTTTAGAGGCTTTTGGAGCAGAGACATTTTTTCTTAGCCCTGTTTTTATGTGTTTTCTATCAGTGGCTAAGTCTTTGTAATGGTTTGACAGATAACTCCAATATGTAAGGAATCCTTGCAATTGATTCCTATCTGTTATTCTGTCCAATTCCTATGATGTATTTGTAGATTTAACAGAGTGATCCTGGACTTGTATTTTCCAGTCCGTTAATCTCTGTCCAAGAATTTCTATTGCTTCCTTGAATGTAACCATCTTCTTGGCGGATAATGCCATATCATAATCTTCGACGGCTTCTAGGAAGGCTTTTACGTGCTCAGGATGCAAGTCTTTGCCAATCATTAGCACGCTATCAGTATATGTGGTAACAAGGAAATTTGAAGGTTGGGCTACCAGCTGAACTACTGGCTGGATTATCTTACCCATCCCTTCCTGAGATTTTGCTGGCAGTCTAAAAAGTGTTATTTGCCATACGCAAATAAAGTCCCATCGGAACTGTAAAGGCAAATGAATATTTTTCTTTCTGCTTGATGTCTATTTGCCAGAGTTCTGACTTCATATCAAACGTATTGAAGACTTTTCATCTTGCATTTTTGCAATAAACGTATCCCCTTGTAGAGGACCTCTATTATTAATCAGAGGATTATAGTATAGCCTAAGGCTAATTTGAATTCTCTTCCGATATGTTGTTTGCCCTTGTTGACATGAAGTGTCATACAAGACCATGGATGTCTACTGGGAGAGATGAGTTTTTTGGATAAAAAATTCTTGATCTTTTGATCAATTTTCTTTCTCATCTCCTCAGTCATTTGTACTGCTCGGGCTTTTGTAGGAATGCCTTTTTTATCGAAATCCTTTCGGTATGGTAGTGGGACATACGTGTCTTTCCCAGAAAGCAGTTGAATTAAGGGAACAAACCATGGGTCCAAATTGGAACCTCATACTTTCAATCCACTCTATGATCTGTGGATCTTTAGGGTTTTCTGAGATCCTAATGTCGGGAATGACCTCTTTGATTCTCTCAATAAGCCCATTTGTATTATGGACATTATTTATTTGAGAGATCTTAGTTGGATCAAAGAATGTCAAAACTATCTCTCTGCCATTCATCATTCCTGCCAGTTTACCTCTATCAAAGGTTAAATGTTGTATTTCTAGGAAGGGTGTTCCTAGAATTTCTTCGCGGGTCATGCCATCCATAAGGACAAAGTGAAATCTTTTACATGTTTTGTTGAAGCAAACATGTACATTCTTTACTCTAAGTATTTGATGGGGACTGCTACTCCATCCGTAATGTAGGCAGTATAGTGTACCCTCATCCAGTATTTTTGATGGATCACATCTGTCCTTAGACAGTTTAGGTCAGCTTCAGAGTTTACGAGGGCATTAAGTGTCATAACTTTCCCTCTTATTTTGACCGCGATTTTTGTAATCAATTTATGTATAATGCTGGCTGTACTATTTTCATTTTCAGAAGCAGGTTGCTTCTTTTTCTGGTATAGCCTTTCTAGACTTTCCTGAAGATCCCTGTCTGATATCGGACTAGGTTGGTGCCTAGCTAACATGTTGATTTGGGGAAGATGAGTAGACCGTAAATATCTTTCTTCCTTTCATCTTCTTCAGTTCTGTTATAAGTTTCACTCTCTTCACTTTCTGTAGAGTATGAGGAGAGTGAACTGGAAGAAGAATTATACTTATGGCAAGAGTAGAGAGAACAATTGTCTTTCTTGCCGGAGTCCCCCCTGGGGTCTTCTTCGTCTGCCCTAGGTTGGGCAGGGGACTTATCTTCGATCATGAGGCCTTCAAAGGGTGGAGGATTCTACGTACTTATCTGATTTCCTTCTTTGTCAAGACAGCACATACTTGAAGGATAAATATAGTCCATGAAATAAATCTCACTTCCAGATTCTATCCTATACTTTATCCATTTTCCTCTTAATATTGCTCTTTGGCTCTTAGAGAACTGTCTAACAAGGGTTTTCCGTCTAGGATCATTATAGTATTTCTCGAGTTCTTCTGTTCTCTCTTTGTATGTTAAGAGGAGTGTCTCATCTTTATTTGTGGTTTCCCTGGTGGTCTCGAGAATCAGGGAGGTCCTACTTTTGTCTGCTGGCATTTGTCTATAATTATGCTGAAAGCAGTCAACTTCATAGTCATTTTTTTTAATAGTAACATTTAAACAAATGACTAGAGTTTACCATTTTAAATTCCGCCTTAGCGGTATTTATACGGGCTTTCCATTGTATCTTATTTTCTGGGAGGCTAGATTCTTTACCTCTTAATTGTATAAGCAAGTAGAGAATATCTCTAGATTGTTTATCCCCGACCCGGGTGGTTATATCTGGATAGGATTGTATCCAGATAGGGCCTTTGCTTAGTTGGACATATACATCCCCGAGGTTGGAATGTTCATATGTTGACTTGTAATTATCTATGACTGACACAGCTACTTCATGCTGAAGTGCTGATGTTGTCAAAGGGACAATTGCAACTTGGATCATTCCTAGATGATATCGATCAATTTCAGATTCTTTCAAATGGGAAAATAGATCTATGATGTGCCTTTTAGCATGAGGTGTTTTAATCCTGAAATTATCTTAAATGATCTTTGTTTGTCTATAATCGAAGGCAGTGTTTCCCATTCTGGCCATGTATCCGAGTTCTTTGTAGATCTTGTGGGTTTCTATACTAGAGGTTCCCAGTCGATGTATCCCTCTTCTAATGTATTGGGCAGGAGTTTCATCGGGTTATAGGTCCTCTTTTCCCCAGAGATGGTCAAGGTGCTAATTGGGCTTACCCATCTATGTCGAATAGACTTAGTCTTGGTGTGGCCAATTGTTGACTCCTTTTCTCTTAAAGAAGGTGGAAAGACAGTGGATGTGGATGTCGAAGTCTCTTGGTTATAGTATGCCATGATTAAAGCTTTGAGGTGAGAATGGATGCTTATGCAAGGACTGGACAACTATTTATTGGCTTGTGAACCTAAATGATGAATAAAATGGTGAATGATTGGACGGACTCAGACTCTAAACTCGGATGGGCAGGGTCAAAAAATCCTTCGACTCAACTCTCTCCCTCCCGGGGGCGGAAAAAAAGACGAGTTTAGGGGTGTTTGGCTCTGATACCAGAACGGAGACTACGCGTGGACGGATGAGATTAAGGGTCCACCACGAACTTTCGTTGCCCGCACGCACAGTCAAGCTGTACACGTGCACACCTAATCAAGGTCTGAGGATGCTCAGACTACTGCAGAGCTACTTAAAGCTCTGAGGACTAGGGGTCTGGCCGGCAAGAACGACTAATGGTAGACAATAGTTTTGTTCACCAAAGAGATGGTGAAGCAGGATCGACCTTAGAATATGTAGATCTATGAAGATCTGTATCAAGTCTTTCAAGTTGGTAGTCCTCTTGGGTAAGCCTTCTAAGTCAGTAGTCCCTCAAGGCTATATTCAATCCCTTATCCCTCTTGCGGTCTTTTGAGCCCTACGGCGCCTTCCCTCAACGGCTTAAAACGGGCGTAAGTGACCTCTTGTGGGCTAAGTGGAAGTCCTCTTGGGATTTCCCTTCTCTTCCAACTTACTTACAACAAGGATGTTCCCCCTTTACGAACTTCCTTGAAGTTAATGCTTAGGAAGACCTTTAGCCTAATCTTTGCCCGAGCCTTTGAAATAGCCCATAGCATAGTATGGATAGATGTTTTACGGTGAACTCCTATTTCTTATAGCCAGAAAGCAAATAGGGTGTGCCAAGCCATGGAAGAAGTGCCAAAATCCAAGCCTATTCCCTAAAATAATCCAATCTAAACTTGCAAGCCGGGATACTGGTTATTGAACGAGTCTCCTGTTGAAAGACCCAAGGGAGCGAAGCTAGTGTTAGTGAGTTTGGACTTTACAAGAAAGTGTGAAAAGATAGATAATCCAGTATACGCTAGCTAGTCAAGAAAGTTCGAAAGCCCTAACGCCAGGACACAGAACTTCTGTCCCCAATTTTTGGTATTCAAGTGCAGCCAGAAACTATGCCCGAGTTATAGAAAGCTTCGGACCTGCCCTTTCAAGGAAGTTTTCTAGCCACCAAGTTAGGCTTCTTTAATTTAAGGCTATCCTCAATCTCCAGTCCTGCCAGTTCTCAAGCTCGCAAGTCAACTAATGAAATCCAATTCAAATATAAAGAAAAGTAAGCTCTCTACCCGTTAGTTAGGTTATTGGGAAGGTCTTCTTTTATTCGCTCCAGTATGGGCGCAGGTATAGAAAGAGTTTTCCTCTTCGTTCCTTTCCTATTCCTAAGATTCAGATCTCGTGTGCATGAATGTGAAGATTGCGCCTTTGTCTTTAATCAATCTTAGCTCTAGTACTTCCGGCACTGAAATAAAATCCGGATCTTCCTGTTACCGATAGGCATCAATCCAAGTCGCTGACGTCCTTGGCATGACCAACTAACTCAAACTATCTCGCACTAAAGCAATATCGCAAGTCCCCAGTGCAGAATCCAATAAACTAGATAAAAAAGGTTGGCTTTTGGCCTTCCAGCGATAGTAAGTACTCTTTTGCCTGCCTTTTTACAGCCAGTTTCCAGAATGCAGATGGAATTGGACCCCCTCCATATCCTCTTGGTCTCCTTCCATTGTCCCACTGGTTAGGTTCTTTTTTGGAAGTCCGGTTGTATTGTAGTCTTTCCAAATCCCGTTCTATCAAGTCAGTCTTTTATGCCCGAGAAAGCGTCAGTTAGGACTGTGATTTGAGTTATCACACCCCCCTCGAACGTTGGTATCGCTACTTCTAGCTATTCTTTCTTAAAGAACTAAGACAGTGCTGGAGTGACACAAGACAGAAAAAGCATCCGACTTTTGATCGGCTGTCACGTAGAAGCAACAAGCAATCCATTTGACCTCCGACGGGAGAAAAGAAAATGAATTCAGAAAGATAGGTGGGTCTCAGAACTTCCTCGAGATAGGAGTCCAATAATCAATGATGAGGCACAAAGTAGCTCTTCCATGTGTCCCCCGTATTCCCATTTCCTGCCTTACCTTCTTTTTCTAGAAAGCATACTTTTTCTTTTTTGAACTATGTGCTTAACACATGGAGTGAACAGTGGGTAAGAACAACTATAAACTATTCTATCTATGCCTTGAGAGTCAGGCCAGTTGAAAGCTATATCGAAAGCTAATAGCAAGGTCTTTTGAAAGTCCTTATTCATCGTAGTTTCCCCTTCAAACCCATTCATTGCTTTTTTTTTTTTCAGTTTTAAGTAAAGCCATCTACCCCTGTTACGTAGGTCGAGCTACTCCGTTCCTCTTATTTGAGTTTGAGTCCTTTGGCAGTGACAGAAAAATGATCAAGCTCTAAAGCAAGTGTGTACCCTATTTACTGTCCGAAACAAGTATTCTTCTTGAGTATGTCCAAAAAAAGGAATGTCGTAAGGTGCGACCTTGCTAATAGCGATAGAGAATCCAGTTAACGTACCCAGGATTCATGAGCAAGCCAGTAGGGAGGGCAGGGGTTGTTTTCCAGCTGAAGCAATCTCCCCGAATCAATGAGAGCAAGGGTACGAGCGATAGCCATTCAATCCCTAGAAAGCAACCACCCCCGTTAGATCAAGTGAAGAAAGTTTCAATATACATAATCCCAGTAACGTGCTTTAGTCCTGATATTCTTACTTTCACGAGATGGAACAGGAAGGGTCGATGGTAATTGAGGTATCTAGACCGGCTAGCTTCCTTCCTCTATCCAATCAGCATCTTACCTTCCCTTGGGGTGGGGAACTTGCTTTCATTGATACTTGAAAGAGTAGATTCGCCTAAAGCCCTTAGGCAAGAGTTCGAAGGTTTCCTTTCCCACTTAAGCTTTTTCCTTCAACCATGCTACATACACCGAATTGGTAAGAAAGCTATCCGCTTATGGGCTTTACGTATCTTTCCATCCTCCACTCGGGAACAGGCGTTAGGGATTTCTTTTATGGCTGTCCGTCTTTTTATTGGATTTCAGTCCCTTAAACGATAACGAGGTACGATAAGGCTTACAGGAAAGATAGCTGACTTGAGGATATGACCGGACTCTTTGAACCCTTAGTGAAAGAAGGTACGGAATTTAGTCTTAGCCGACTATACGCTGTTCATGAAAGCTCGACAAGTTCCAGCTCCTCAGTTCTTTTTCTTATTAGGCAGCACGGTAGCGAAGCTAATGAAAAGGGGTAAAAAAGGGGACAAGAAGGGAATGAGCGGGTTGTAGGTGCTGGCACAAGAACTGCCTTTGGTTTGGATGTATATTCTGTCTGTCCTAACAACGATATAGGGGTCTACTTTCTCGCTTGAAGCAACATACGCATTCGAGCATTGGAAAGGAAAGTCCAAAAATAGCTGGCGCAGGGGGGAATACTAGAAGGCATAGGCTCAAGGGCTACTATCGCTCGGGAATACTATGTATATACATACTACGCGCTCGGAACAGAATATGGGGGCCTCCTCTCGGGCACAGGCTTGGAGGACTAGCTTTCAACAGTAGATAAAAAAGCCATAAGCCCGGCGTGCTTTATTACTCTATTCAAGGTGACATCCTGTAATAAGAATAAGTCTTCGGCTTGAACGGGAATGGGGCACAGGGTACGCATAAGCCTTAAGGGACTGGCTTTCTACTCTTTTCGTTAAAGGAAGCCTAATAACTGCCTTGATTCGCTTACTTCGTAGCAAAGGGTGCAGGTGAAACTCCCCAACCAATCTCTTACTTCTGTGGTAGCTTCCCTGTTGTGGTGGAAACGGGGTACTTTCTTATCCGCACTTGATTCTCTTCCATGACTTCATAAAGATACCTGCCTGAAGGCACCTCGCTCCTTTTACTTGAACTGCCAAGACTGGCTCAATCCCCTTAGTTTGCTCTTGCTCTTACTTAACTGACGGAGAAGAAAGAAAGCAAGATCAAGAAGGTATAGTTTCCTACTTGAACCTTTAACCATGCTTTGACCCTGCGCCCTTGCAATCGGGATAGGTACCGTATGTATGAAGATACTAAAGTAAAAAAACTCTCCTAACTCAGATAACAGGATTGCCCGGACTAAGAAAGCATCGACTTAGGTGTTATAACCCCCAAAAGAAGGCACCTTTCAACAGGCTTTCCATACCCCTGGCTGAATACTGGCTTGTAACTGGCTGGCTAGAGAACTCACTTTCGCAGGTACCCATTTCTATATCTCGGGAAATAACTCGTTTAAGGGAAAATCATGTATTGGCTTGAGGCTTGGATGTATTATTGAAGTCCTATCGCACCTTCCAATCGGAAACTGGATTTTGGCACTGCCTTTCTTTTTAGGCTCGCTGCTAACAGAGACGGAGAATAGGCGTACTTCCTTCAAAATACTATAAGGAAGGCTTTTTCTTTGAAACCCGGAGAATTCTTTCTGTTAATCGGGCTTTTCTTTGTTTTCCAATGAAAAAATGAAAAGAGGATTGATATCTGCCCATACCGTTGGAACCCTATAGACAAAGAAAGGATTAGTCACATACTAGGGGAACGGGGGTTAGTCACAGTATTCTTATTTGTCTTCCGTTTGAAGTGAGGGATTGTGTAAGCCGTTCCAAGTCTTCCTTACAAGCTTTCGGGGCTCCTTTAGAATGTGGTCTTCCAGTTTCCAAATTCCTTATTTCTATTTTTTCCTTCGTTGAGCGAGTGAGTGTGGTTAAAGGTGTGTAATTCTTCCCCTATCCTTTATTCGGATGTCTAAGTTTCCCTATCTTATTGTTTTGTATTTTCCTTTCAGGTGATGCTGGTCGAATAGCATAGCAGGGAACCCACGAAACTAAACTAAAGGGGGGAATTGCTATGCTTTCTGTACTTTCATCCCGTCTGTAAGTCTATCCCGTGGAGCACGTACTCTCATTCCAATCGGAAATCCCTTTTTCTTTTCGAGTAGTTCATGTAGTACGTATAGTAGTGTAAGCTTTAAAAGTGGTCCATTCGATTCGGTCTGTGCTATCATCCTCATGAATAACCTCATCTTACCCCTAAGAAGTATAGGCCGCGTAGAGGTAGCTGTAGCTAGTAGTGCTTTCCTCCCTCCCGCAGCCTTTACTTAGCCTCTTATTCTGCTATTAGGCTATCGTTCAAAGTGTTCCAAGTCTTCGAAAGGTAGGGTATGGTTTTCCAGGTGTGTTCCCATTTCCTTCATTGCCATTGAAATGTTTAACTCTTCACCCGCAGCAATTCTTTCTTTTCCTTTTTTCATGGAGCGAGGGTATGTGTATGCGGTTGTATCTCCATTGGGAGATGTTCTAAGCCATCTGGCCTAATGCTAATGTCGGTAAGTTAGTTCGGAGAGAGAGGCTAAGGGGTTAGGGTTGTATCCGCATTTGCCGTAGCGGATAATCCTAGAATAGAAGGTTTACTGCTTTTTTTTTAGTTTTTGTACCCGCTCTTCTCTCCCGCATCAAGGAATGACTTTCTTCGCTCAGGTGGTGCACCCCACCCGGGCCTTTCTAACTTTTTGGTCTTGTATTAGTCCCCGATGAGTCGGTAGTGCAGTTCATTGAGTGGGGATCCTAAACTTTTGTTTCCAGATTGCGGTATCGTATTCTTAAGGAGAATGCTTTTTCCGTTAGTTAAAAACGCAGAAACCCCTTCTTTGTGTTTGAGCGATGGTGTTCGTAGATCAGGTGTATGCGCATACACCTATGTAACATATTTGAGGAAGAATACGAACGGGATTCCACTGCACATTCATAGGTTCTTTGAAAGAGGTTGTGCACATGAATATGACTCTATGACTTTCTTCCTTTCGTACCGTCGATGGTACGCTCTGTAGGCGCCATTGCCATTTCCTTGCTTTCCGCTGGGTCACGAAGTCCCTAACAATAAGTAAGGAAGTCTGTCTGCTTTCCCGAAAGCGGCACAAATCGTCTTAACAGGATCTGGATCTCCTCCGCATTTTTCATCACAATGTAACACAGAGCCCAAAAAAACAATCCATGGATCACAAAAAAAATTTCTACTGATATGATAAAGTGCATTCCCGAGAGAGTCTCTTACTTTCTAAATTCATACACTACTCTTTCAAATTCAAAGAAGCGAAGCTTGTTATTTTTGTAACAAAAGAGTGAATGAGTTGAGCAGAGGTATGGATAACCTAACCTGTAAATTGATCACATCTGAATTCCAACAATCCATATACGAATTTTAGGATGATGCTGCAGGTTGGATAAGTTAGCAAAACAAACTTTTTCCCAACTGCTATGGCTACCTTGTCATAATTTCTTGACCTTACTTTCGTAAAAAGAAGACTAAATAGAGAGAAACTGTTGGCATGAACCCAGTTTTTAACTTCAGCTTGCCTTTTTACCTAGTTTAGGCCTCTAATGTTAATGTTCCAAGCACCAACATTCATCATGCTTTTTGAGCGAGATAGTTGGGAATAGAATAGGACTCCGGCCCCCGATGGCGATCAATTAGCCAAACTTGGTGGGAAAAAGGGGAGACAAGTTCGGGAGATGGAGAGGTAGGATAAGAGAGTAAGATTACGGGAAGCAAGAGGACGATCTGGTTGAGATGGTGGGGCAAAATGAGGGTAAGGTCCAAAAGACGGCAGAGACGCATTAAGATTTAGGCACGGCAAGGCAAGGAAGAGGGAAGTTTAAGACTGATGGAAGCCTACTGCTAGTATAGACAGAGTGAGTGAGCGGGTGTGTTTTTCCTTGTTAGATGATGGGGAAGTTCTTGCTTAGCATCACGTGCGAGCCTAAGCGTAGCGGGCATCGAGCCATGAAGACTTTCGAGGGGTCTGGAGGGTTTGAACCTTCTCGAATGTACCTAAATCAGTAGTGATTTCGATCTCTTAGGGAGATCAGGGATCGATGTCTACGCATATAGGCCGTATAGCATCTTCGATCAACTCTCTGGAATGCCCTCCATTTAAACCCTATGCCTCTTGCTATAGAAAAGAGAATTGCCGACCTCCACAGCTCAAAAGGAAGAGGAAATCGAACCGGTTTTCTTGCAGATCCTTCAGGGGCCAGGAAAGATGGTTTTGAGCGAGTGGAATCAAAGGAGCGAGAAGGGACGAACTCCTGTAAAGGAGAGGGAATGAGGAAGGAAAGTGTCTGGTTCTTTATTTTTTGGGGTGGGAGTGAAGAAGCTGGTTTAATAGAACTTTCCACCCGAAGAAGGTAACCTCGGCCTCTTCAAGGATTCGATATCTTTCCCATGGATGCACCACAGGGGCGATCTTGTATCCTCCTCGTCTTTTGGGGATCTTCCGTTTTGGCGTGATAATGATTATGTGATCACTTCTTTATATGAATATGAGGACATCGACACCGACCTTTCCCCGAAGCGATAGTTTCTTCTCCGACATGGCCCCGCTGTGAGTTCATGAACTGTGGGACTCAAGCGCTTTCTAGTGTATTCAGTTCGGTTCCTGCTCTATACGATCGAGTTCATTGGATGGACGTCTTACGTACCTTCCTTCCTTTCCGTCTAGCCCTTGGTACTCTGCATCTTCAGGTAGAATTCATTTTCTTGCAAGAAAAGGTGGAGACTCTATACATCGATGTGGGTCACTTTGTCTTGTGTCGCTCTACGATCTTGTTAAGAATAAGAGGTCACAATTCCTAATACTAGGAAAGCGAACCTAGCCCCATTAATCCATAACTTCCTTCGTTTGGTATCGAGATCGTCGAGTAAGCTACTTATAACTTGACGGGGATAGCCTTTTTCTAGAAGGGGTAGTTCATTTCCATCTGAAGGTCCACGTCTAGGAGAGTGACTCTTTCTTTTGCTTTTGCTTAATAGTGGAATATATTTTTTTGCCTATTTCAAGCATGGGTCTCGCCAACCGAATTCTTTGTGCGCTTAGAAGTCGAGTCAATCGGTGAAGGTTTTTTCTTTCTCTCCTGTGGTCTCAATCCCAATAATTTTTGATCGCCTTTTGATGGATGGCGTAAAGCCGCTTTCTGAATAAGCAAAAGCATGGTACAAAAGCCAGGGCCGCTGGAGGGGCAGCCGCTTATTCACATTTTCTTCTTCCGAGGACGTAAGCTACTTAAAAACTATCACCTGCAGAATAGAAGAATGCTGTCCTTTCAAAGAAGGTAAGATCCGCACTCACTACATACTGACCTTTGTTCATTAAGGAAAGAACTCGATGAAAGAAATAATTCCCTCTTCTAGCCAGTTTCCTCCTGTTGCATTCTTTTTTCTCCCCGGCCTTGCAAAGTCACAGTCTAAGGTCAGCGGGTGGCATAGCGAAATTCCTCACCGAGATGGTCCCCCCGATGCGATGACTACCAATTCTTTTGAAGCTATCCTGTCATGATCGCGACTAGTACACTTCGCGAAATAAGGTAATTAGCTGGTATACTTTATGTGAAATAGAATAGAATAGCATGATGAAAGTTGATCTACTCGTTTTGCCCTTTTTCGATAGAAGTTCGACTGAGGACGAGAAATCGAAGCCGGAGCTTTTCAATGCTTTCCACGGGCAAGGAGATAGCAAGCTAGTACTAAGCCATCTGGAAAACCTAAGCAGATAGGAAAGGGTAGTGGTATGATTCCACCAGGCGAGAAGGCCACCAACCAAAACGTACCTATACCAGTGTCGGTGATATTGAGGTTATTCATTTCCTTAGCCAAAGACGAATACCGCCTGTAGCCAGCCTCTTTAAACCTCAAAGAGACCTGAAGGGAAGAACATCCCATTGATTTTAACACAGGCATAAGAGCCTCCACCTGGACTTCAACTGGAGGGATTAGATTAGGGCAGCAGAGCACGCACTGGGGAGATTGAATGAAGAGTTATGTAAAGGTAGTTCGCCTGAATATGAATGTGCAAGAGCACTCACCGTTGCACCGACAACAAAGATAACTAGAAAAGAAAGAAAGATTACTATAGGAACGGAGTTACTAGCTGGATATAAGGAAGCACTTTAAGGCATTCCAACCAAAAGGGAAGGGCGAAACTGCCTGGCTTGAAAATGAACTTGCTTATTTCATAAATGAAGAAAGGACATCCATTCCTTTCCTCCCTCCAAAAGGGACTAAGTGACTAGGTCGTAAGAGACAAGGACTGATACTAGAAAGATTACCTCGGAACTGCTATGCTACTAAGGCTCCCAAAAAGACTGCCGGCAAAGAAAGTCCAACTGCTGAAACTGTAACGACAACTGGAGCTAGAACTAGAACTCAAACAGACCAGACTAAAAGGGAGAAGAGAAGCAAGAGAAAGAAAAAAAGCCCTACTTAGGATGCAACCTAATTCAAAACCCCCTATGGACCGCTCGTATGCCAGGTAACTGGAAATGGCTAAAAAGTTTTGACCCCTCTAAAAATAGGAAAGATCTTACTCGCCATCTATTATGGAAATAGGATCCGCTTGAAGAAAACTCCCATCGAAAAGAAATGAAACTTGCTTTATTCTTGAAAAAGAAGGATAAGAAGATCTAACTCAAAATCGAAATGTAACATTCGAGTGTATACAACAATTGAACTTCACATTGAAATACTTCTTCCTGCCTTACTTGATCCTGGCTGTCAAAAACAGGCTCAAAAGCTTTCTCCTACTCGATTAAGGGCACTCGCACTGGCTGTAACATAACTACCAGAGAGAACAGAAAGATTATCTATAAGCTAAGCACCTCTTGCATAAGAACCTCTTTGATAGGCGAAAGACTCAAACTCCAACTCAAAGCGCCGTATTCAATAAATTTTTCTATAAAGAGAGGGAAGAGGAAATCGTACTTTTCATCCTATAGGACTGTTAGCTCATTTTACCCCTTACGCTCGGGAGTACTGGTATTCATGGGAGCCCTCCTAGTCTTGCTTTTTACCCTTAGATCTTTGCTCGGAAGGGGATTAGCAAATCCTGTTTTTAATCTTATTCATTGTTATCCTTGGCTTGCCTTGTACTAAAATGCTTGCATGACTCGGAACTCCTCCTTCAAGGGGACCTAGGGCAGGATGTAAGGCAACTCCAACTCCTTCTACAACTGCAGGCAAGGACACCACAGAGAAGTAAACTGCCTACTAAAAGTACAGGAAGAACACTGGTTCGCTAGAGCCAGGAAACGACCACGGATGGAACATAATTTCCACGAGATGTAATAGAACTCAAAATGGATGGATGGGCCCACCTTACCACTGCTTGAAAGTGTTTCAAATTGGATAGCCCTATTCAACTGAAACTGGAGAAAGAGAACTTCCAAGAGAAGTACTAGATGGGCTTGCTTACAAAAGGACTCAAACTGTATGTATACTCAATGCAAGTAGGAATCACTCGGAAGATGAATACTCCTTCTATATGGGTAAAATGGCACTAGACATCTTTTTCACTTTCACCGGGACTGGGCGATAAGGAATGAAACTTATACTTAGAAAAGGATCTGTATCCGTGCTTTAGGCACTCTAGCCATAAGCTTTTTTCTGCACAAGGGGATTTGACTAGGCCTGGCTCGATGACGTAGACGTAGAGGAGAGATTGATAGCAAGTTCACAGATGCAAAGAAGCAATCAGAGGGAAAAACTTGCACACTAATGCAAGGAGGTTATCAACGAGGATAGACAAAAGATAGGAGGAAGGAAGGTAGGGAAATAAGAGGCGAGAAGAAAGACAGAGCCAGGAGAATAGCGAGAAAATGAAATGGAATTCGTTAAACGTTTTTTTTTTGAGGGGAAGAGTGAGAAGTTTAAGAGAAATGGAAGAAGAGAGAAAGAGAACGGAGAGAGAGAGAAGCAAAAGGGCAAGGCGTAGTAGAGAGGAAGATGATTATAAAGGGTGGAAGAAAAGTAGCCAAGCAGAAAGAGGAGAAAAGAAGAAGGCAGGGAGCCGAAGAGCAACCAGGGAAAAAGAAGTAGAGATTAAAAGAGGGAAGCGCGATAACAAGCAGAAGGAAGGGCGGTAGTTATGGAAGAGCAATATAGAGAGGGGGGTGTTTTTTAGCCGAAGAAAAAGGATTTTGATAGCGAGGAGGTAACGGTGTTTGATTGCTTCGAACGGAGACAGCAGCAGAATGAGGAGGGATTTGAGCGGAGGAAGGAGTGGTTGGGTATTTTGTCAGTTGACTAAGGAAAGAAAAAGAAGTGAGAGAAAAGCAAAAGCAGAAAGAGAAGAAGGAAGAGGTTGAAGGAGACTGCAAACAGGAGTTAGCAGTGCTTGGAAAAGAAAAACGAAAGAATAAAAAAGTAGAGAGAGGAAAAAGGGAGGGGAGGTTGGACGGAGAAGAAAAAAGTTATAAAGGAAGGGAAGGAGATAGAGAGTGAGAGAGAATAAAGAAGAAAAAAAGAAACGAAGCTAGCAAAGAAGACAAGGGAAGCAAAGGAACGAAAAGAAAAGAGAGCAATCTGGAGATAAGAAGAAGCTGAAATGACGGAAAAAGGAGAAGGAAAGAGGGAGAAGATCAAACTGTTTGGTGAGATGAGGGGGCAGAGTTGAGTGGAGAAAGCAACGAGAAAGAAAGAAAACCAAGGATGGGAAAGAAGTGAATGAGAGGAGAAGGTGAAGAAGATGAAGAATCTTTGCAAAGAGAGAGAGAAAGACAGGAAGATATGTGTAGAAGTGGAGAAAGAGTTGAAACGAGAGGGAATAAAGACCAGAGACAGAAGTGGACGAAAGGAGATATTGTTGTGCAGAAAAGAGCAAGAAGTCGAAGGAAGTGACGTTTGAGAATAAGAGACGATGGGAAGAACTTAGAAGAAGGATGGAAAAGGGAAGTAAAAGCAGAAGGGGAGCATAAGAAGCTTGGACCAAGACAAAGCAGCATAAAGATCAGGAAAAACCCCTTCTTCCTGATTTTAGAGGAAAGAGAGCATGTAAACCTACGGAGAGGAAGTCAAAGAAGAAGCAAAGCAAAGCAGCAAAGCAAGAGACAAACTAAAGATGGAGGCAGAGAGTCCAAAGCATAACACAGAGGAGGGAGGATAAGGAGAAGGAGCAATCAGGAGCAGAAGAAGGAAGAAAGAGAAAAAGCAAGGGGGAAGTGAGAAAAGCAAGAGAAAGAAAAAAGGAATGGAAGCAATAAAAGAGAAAGAAGGAAGATATGTAAAGACTAGTCTCAAGACCAAAGAGAAAGGAGCGTGTGGAATAGGAATTAGGGATAAGGATATAGGGAATAAGATAGTGAATAAATGAGGATGTAGAGGCGAAAGATGACTTCAAGAATAGAAAAAAAGGGAGAAAAAAGAAGGGGGGAGTGGCTATTTCATGCATTTAAGGAGGAAGATAGAAAGAAGTTTTAGAAAAGAAAAAACAAGGTGGAGAAGAGAAGTAGAGAATAAGAGAGAAGAATAAGGAGAAGGTGAAGAGAGAAACGAGAGTACGAAGTTGAAGATCGAAAGAAGAGGAAGTGTATTTAGTGTAGAGCTGGATGAAGTTGGGAAAATGAAGAAAACAACCCACTGATGAGAGGAACTAGAGGAATGGAGAAAGAGACTAGGAGTAGAGTCGAAGAGAATAGGAATAAGAAGGGAAGAGGGCCAAAGAAAAGTCATGCACAGTAAAGAGAAGAGAACTCCTGAAAGAGACAAAGATGAAAACGAAAGAAGAGAAGGAAAGAATTGGGAAAAAGATGGTGAAAAGAGACAGAAACTCAAGAGAGAAGAAGAATATAATAAACTGAAGGGAGTAAGAAGTAAAGAAGATTCAAGACCAACGCATCCCACAGAAAAAGGGGAAAAGCATGGATTGATAGGAAGAAAAAAGAAACTCGTAGGGAATCTTATCAAAAGGAGTGAAGATTTATGGAACATTAAATAAGAGGAGAAAGGAGCTGTGTAGTAGATGTTAAAAAGAGGAAGAAAAAAGAGAAGAGAAGAAAATCGCATTTCGGGATATGGTGATAATAGAATACTCACTTTCTATCCTGCAAAGCTTCCTATCTAAATCCTTTAGGCTATCGAAGCTTTGGAACTAAGAGGTCTTGGCTTTTATTAATGCATTACTCACTGTCCTGTCATTGCTAGTGGAAAAGAGACAGTACGGTCGAGATAGAAATATCCTATCCCTTACTTTTCAAAAGAGTATAATAGCTGATACTTGGTTCCCCTGCTAACAGCCCTTACTTTCTTAATCCATTAAATGGAATTTTTTCCCAACTTAGCAGTACGAAAAGCAGAAGAAAGAGAGAGAACCTGCCTCTGAGGATTCTGGGATCAAGCCGCTTTTTTTCACATGAAAGGTTGGAAGGAATAGAACTATAGCTTAAGAAGGGAATACGAAGGAGTATAATGACGTCCCAAAGCACAATAAAGGCAGGAATCCAGATCAACCAAACCAGTCTTCATATGAAAGGGATACGATGCTCGACTATCAAGGAGAAAAGAGGGCATGGGCAATTAAAGGAAAGGGACAAGAAGAAGGAGAAATGTTAGCGTGTCCTGTCTTTCCTGAGCTAGTGGCATATCGATAAAATTCATTATTCCTCTCGAACAAAGGAGGAAGAATTCAAAAAAAATTATGAAATATAAAAGGATAAGACTATCGGCATTACCTTGGGTAGGGGAACAACTCCTTGCCCTAATTACTGGTGAAGAAAATGGCATCAAGTAAATCCGATTTCGTAGAGAGAAGGGATAGGTACATTTTGGGAAGCTTTTATTTTTTCGGCAGTTACCAATCGGTGAAGAGAATGCTTTCCTGCATACCGGCGTAATCTAAGGCTAGATAGACTAGCCTCTTTCTAACTTCTAGATGTCACGCTCGTGGTAGAAGAGGTGCTTCAAGAGCAGGGTGAGAAGAGAATTATCACAGGGCCATTTTAAGAAGATGAATGAAAATCCCTTTCCATTTTGATCAAATAGCTAAAGGCGAGAAAAGGGTCATCTGGCCCTGGAGGTCAATCAACTGCCTCAAATTGTAAATCCTATTCTCTTCAATATCGGGGCTAAACCAAGAATTCCAGACAATTATAAGCATAGAAAAAAAGAAAGATTCTTTCTAGCTCCATGTCTGCATTGAGAGGATGCGAGGTAGTTTTTGAAAGACAGAAGCTTCAAAACTCATCCCAATCGAGGAGGTATGGACAAGACTGAATTATCGTCCTCGAGGTGGATTCGAAAGATGAAAAGGACTCAAGAGCAATGCCAAGGGCAGTTAATTAACTGGGTATGGGTGCCGACGAGTTTCAGTTTGAGTGAACTTAGGAAGGACGAGCGGACTTAGGAGGCAATTCTATACTCCTACTCTAACAAGTATAGTCCCGATGGAGTCGAAAGGGAATTCCATGCATACGAGGAGCCTTGAGATCTAAAGATACAGAGGATTACCTACGCTCGCGTAAAGAGGTGGTCCAATGGAAAGGCAATCTATATTAACCTTGAGAGAGTCCTTACTGAGGATCAGTAGCTAGGATTAATTCGACAGGTCACGGCGGATGAAATCAAGAAGGTTGTGCTGAGTTTTAACCCTACTAAAGCCCCGGTCCGGACGGATTCAATGCCCAATTCAGGTCAGTTGGGGAATCAGAATAAATATGTGTGCTTTGCTGTATCGAACTTCTTTCTTTGTGGAAAGCTGTTAAAAGAGGTCAACTCAACTTTCCTTGAACCCTAGACGGAGGTCTTTGAGGAGTTCAGACCTATCTCATTGTGCAAGGTGTTCGTAAAGAAAATCTCCAAATTTGGGAATCGGCTTAGGGAAGTGCTTGATGAATTGGTGGGTCCCCATCAGTCGGCTTTCCATTAAAGGCAGGAACATCAGTGAAAACAATCTTATGGTTCACGAGCAGGTCCGTAACTTTCATAGAGACAAAGGAACGAAAAAGTTTTGCGCCAAGTTAGATATTCGCAAGGTGTACGACTCCGTTCCTTGGGCTGCTGTCCTCAATACCCTTGAATCCTTTAAGTTTCCTTCAATTTGGGTAAGATGGATTATCTAATTTCTCTCTCTAGTATCCTTTGCAGTTATGATTAACAGATCTCCATGACGCTTCTGAAGGTGGGGCTGCAGTTTGAGACAAGTCTCTTTTCACCCTGACTTATTTAGCCAGCTTTTTAACAGACAAGTAAACAACAAGATCCCCCATTCTTTTTTATTTTATAAACTATATTTTTATCAACTAATATATGCTGATGATGTGCTCATTTTCGCACATAGCTCCGTGCGTAATGCCTTGGCCATCAACCAAGTGCTTCATCTTTTTCACAGCCGGGCAGGTGAGGGGATTAATAAAGCCAAATGTTCCCTATCATTCTCGGCCACCAGTTATAGGATCAAACGAAAATTCATTCGTACTCTTGGCTTCCGTGAGGTCCAGCTCCTTCTAAAATACTGGGGACTGCACCTAGTATCTACCAGATTGAGACAGTCCGACTGTCTCCCCTCTTGGACAAGTTCAATCGCCGAATTAGCAATGTTCAAATCAGGCTTCTCTTAGATGCCGGAAGAATGGAGCTCATCTCCTCAGTGCTTACAAGCCTGAGCATCCATTGGTCGTCTGCTTTCAGGCTTCCAGAGAAGATCTTGAAATCCATTTCATTGAGCATTCGGGATTGATTTTGGTCAGGCCCCGAACCCACCTATAAGATCCATACGATCAGCTGAGCTGGTCCAATGTAGACCGAAGGATGAAGGTGGATTGGGTTTAAGAACTATTGAGGGCTGGAATAGGACTGCCATGTTAAAGCTTTTCTGGAGAGTAGTTAATGATAATGGGTCCATTTGGACTCCATGGGTTAATTATCGATATCTCAGGAGACATTCTATTTGGGTGGAAAATATTCCATCCGACTGCTCTTAGTCTTGGAGGAGTGTCAGTAAAGGAAGAAGTGGCTAGTGTTGAAGAAGAGAATTCAGCTTCTTAAACAAGACAACAGCGTCCTCTCAAGCGCCTGAGGTGATAAAATTTTTGGGTAGTTCTGTCTATTGGAAAAGATTTTTAAAGGCTTGGGCTGAGCATGTTCTCCATTTTTTTGGTCAATGGGAAATCAAACTTTATAACTAGTGGGAATTAAGTACAGCACATACGTTCATACCCAATTTCCCTTGCATCTGATTCTAACAACAATACTAAGCCGGGGGGTGGGTGTTGATAAATTACAAAGTCAGAATCAAGATTACACCCCTGCCAGAAAATCGGCGCATTTGTTCCCTTCACGGTAGACACAGGGTCGAGCAGCCCAGTTGCGTGAGAAGCCACCTGCAGTCAAGAAGAATAGGAGCACAGTGATGCAGATCCGTGTCTGAATTAATAGTAAGGATGATTGCTACTTGTGCATCCAGTTCTACTTCAAGTTTGTGGATGCCCAGGCCCTGTGCAAGTTTGAGCCCATCTCTCAAGGCCCAAAGTTCAGCAATGATATTAGTTGCAAGGCCCACTTTACGACTGAAACCTTTTACCCAAAAACCCCTATGATTGCGAATGATACCTCCAGCACCAGCGGGCCCGGGGTTTCCCTTGGCTGCCCCATCCGTATTGAGTTTAAAGTCACCCTCATTAGGAGGCTTCCCAGAGAGAATAACAGGGCTTTTGTTAGGTTTTTGGTGATGATTCAGACCTAGATGATAGAATTCTGCGGCTTTTGCAATACAAGACGCAACAGGATTTCCGATCGGTTCAAAGATCGTTTTGTTGCGTGTGTGCCAGATAGTCCAGCAAGCAAAAGGAAATAGGACTTCCCAAGGCAGCAAATAGTGAGGGGAGACCTGATGACTGTTCACTTCATCCTTCATCCATTGCGCTAAAGGCAAGGAGATCATGTTAGAGTCATGGATGGCCTAGGTTTTCCCAGACCAGAATTTTTTAGCAAGGGGTCAATGACGAAAGACATGATCAATGTTCTCACTGCTACCATGAAGGAGAAGCCGGCCGGGTCAATGCCACTCTCTTTGCCGAAGAAAAAAGAGTCGGGACTGCAACGGAGACTTTATAGGAAAGAATTCAGAGAAGCGGTTGAGCGATGCTGCCTTATCGACCTAGGAATGGTGGGAGGGGGTTTAACCTGTAGTAAGCGCGGGTTGGGCCTTGTTCAGACCAAAATCGACAGATTCTTGGCCAACCTTATTAAATCAGGGCCGGCGAGGTATGCTCCCAGCTGCTTGTGTCCGGAGATTTCCATGCATTGCCTCGGACCAAATGTCCTGGAATCAAACGAATCTTTGAGTTGAGGCTCAATGGAATTGAGATTAGAAAAGTAGAGATTTTGCGTATAGTATATAAGGATTGGCTCCGAAAAACCAAAGTAGTGCCTCATGAGCGAGAAAAGAACCTTCACTGATTTTTGCATCTGAATTACCGAAAAAAGAGAGCCGAACTATTTGAGTTTCGGGATCGGAAAGGTTGGCCGATCTGGATTAAAGATGACTGCCTAGTGGCGACGAGCCCAGACGGAAGACCCGCCTTTCAGAAAAGATAGACAGAAGTCAGGCGAGGTTGGATGGAATTGAACGAAAAAGGATATGAATCAGCTTTCTTCCTGAAAAGGAATGTGAGGAGTAAGCATTATCTTAATTCCGGCTAGACGAGAGATTGGTCAGAGGTAGCACTGTGAATCTCTTGCTTCAATCCGAGCCTCGTCCAGATCTAGAATGAACTCCTTAAACAAAAACTTCAATGGAGAAGCATCAACATTTTATTCCCCTTCGTCAGGAATTAGGCAAGGTGATCCCTTATCCCCCCCCTATCTCTTTATTCTCAGCATGGAATATATATCTGGAAGAGGCCATTAATGCTAAGAAGTGGAACCCAATCAAGGTTTCACGTAGTGGACCTCTTCTATCTCATCTTATGTTTGCTTATGACCTTTTTTTGTTTGCCAGAGCGGATTCTAAGATAAGAATAGTCATACTATTCTTAACTCACTTCAAGACTTCGGTAAGCTTTCTGGTCAACGGAAAAATTTCCAAAAGTCAAAAATCTTGTTTTCCAAGAATACACATCCAGACTTGATGAACTCTATATCTTCTTATCTTCACATTTCTCACACTAACAACCTTAGTAAATACAAGGGGTTTCCTTTATGCCATGGAAAGTTAAACAGGGCAGACTTGAAATACCTCATCGACAAGATCAGATCAAAGTTGGCAGGCTGGAAAGCACGTTTCCTTACCCTCGCAGGAAGGGCAAGACTCATTCAATCCGTACTCTCTTCCATCCCTACTCACCTTATGCAAGACATAGCTCTGCCTGTGTCCTTCTGTAAAGCTCTCGACCAGCACTCCAAGAGATTTTTATGGGGATCTACTCCCGATAAAAACAAACTTTATCTAATCAATTGGGACACAGTTACCCTCCCAAAAACGAAAGGGGGCTGGGTATTACCAAATCTCTCCTTCGCAAGCACTCCATCTGCGCCACCCCTTAAGTTGAGATTTCTCTCTCAACCACAATCACTCTGGGCACAAGTCTTGGCCCATAAATACCTGCCAAAAACTTGGATCCTGAGAAAGATCCCCCACTACAAAACATCAAAGCCTTCCTTAGTGTGGAAGTCCTTACTCAAAGGCTGGCAACTCTGTTCTCAAGGGCTTAAATGGACTGTAGAGACGGGAAACAAAATCAACCTATGGTTTGATACATGCTTGGATATTGGGCCTTTAAGACACATTCTTCATGTCCCATTACAGAAGGAGGAGGATCAGTATCTCCAATCCTGCAATCCAGCCTGCTTTCTCGCTATACCTTCAGGGGCTTAGGCCTGATATTAGCTTGGGGATGGCCGACCGAAGTGAAGCGATGTTCAATTCCGAGCTCAGAGCATAAGCAAATGAAGAGTGCATTATCAAACAGTCTCCCATTGTATTCCTCACTCATGGCTTGAGGAAAATGAGCATGTTTGATAGCTTCAGAGAAGCACGTAGGAGTGGCAGAGGATAGGGGAGTATAAGACGAGGAATGTTGTTTTGAGAATAGGTCTGCTCCCGCAGTCAGGATTGCGACTTTTTAGGTTTCCAATAAAAGGTATAAGTCCAAATCTGATTTGCTTTACCCGGACTATACCCCTATATGTATTCTACTCGTATCGTAGCATGAGAACCTCTCGGAAGTCGTTTTTGATCTAAATCTGAAATCCCGGGCTAATTTATTCAAAAACTCTATCTGTCAATGGGGAGATCCGATGACAGACTCCATGGATCGAGCCTTTTCCTTTCTCCTACTATTAAAGTGGGGTGCTTGGGCTCACATTGAACACTGCGGATCGCTTAGCATCGGGCTGATTTACTTCACTGACAAAGAAAGAGAGGGTGGTCGGCATCAGCGATCTCATCGTGAGAGTCCCCGGACGAAGGTGAGACCAACCTTATTATGATTAGCGAAGTCCTTTCATTTAATTCCATAAAACCTTACTAAAAAGAGTAAGCAAGCGCTAGGCCCCTCAACAACTGGATCAAATAGGGGATTACTAGAAAAGCCCCATCAACTATTGTTTTCCTGCCCACAGATCCGCCGAGCCAGCCTTTTTAGGTTCTTTTGCGGAATAAGGGCTGGTGCTATAATATGCCAGATGTCGGTGAAAGGAAGGGAATGAAGGATGGCATGAAGACAATAAACTGCCATTTCCCCTAGTAGGAGTCTTAGTATGAAATAGAAAAGGAATGGCTGCCTTTGCTAAAGAGGCGGATTCCTGACTGGGGCATTAAAAGAAGACTTGAAAGCCGCTTTAGAATCAAGAAATTTGTTCTATGGTGGAAAGCATCGAATCCTCTCTTTTCACGAATCCGCAGCAATAAGACGCAGATGTTTTCATGAAGAATAGGCTCTTAGAGTGAGTGGCATTACCGGACGTGAAGAAGAATTAGATATCCAGGCTCGATACCGACTCTTTCTCGAGGAGTGGGAAGAGCTGATTCTATTCCCATCAGAGCATGAATCAAGATAGAGTGGAAGTGGATAGTTCCCACTCTGCGGGCCGGGTCTTTTTTCAGGGCGAAGGAAGCAGGTTTTTCATTCTTTGATTCGTTTTACACCCGTTATATTTTCTATTTTCCATTCTGGTTCGAATCCGAATTCTCTGATGGAATGGGAGAGTTTCAATAGAATAGCTTCTGGGAAAGCAAATAGGCGAGTTCCTCAAGACTAGTCTATTAAAAGAAAGGTTTTTTGTTATAGCTCTTATGAAGGTTCCCCTTTTTTTAAGGAGGGAATTCGTAGTTAGACCAGCGGCAAGACCAAGTAGCTAGAGCCAGTCATCAAAGGCTTCCAGAGCGGACAGAGGCATTGGGAGTTCAGCTCTCATTTTTCTTTTTCATTGTATAGTATTGAAAGTCTAAGGCTAGTGGTCTGAGTGAAACTTCCAAAAGTCTCTTTCTCTGCCTAGGACTAGTGCTTTTCTTTTGGAATTGGAAATTTTTTTATCTTTTCAAATTGCTTACTGTGTAAGGGAAGTCGTGCCTAAGCTGGAGAAAGAATTTAATTCCAAAAGATAGGAGAAGTCGAAGTTCCAGTCTAAAAAGGTGCTCTCTCTCATTCCTAAATTGAACTCTTTTTTTAAGATTCAAAAAGATGAAAGGTTCCTAGCCCTTAGCTTATTCTTAAACTACATTGTTCGGGGTAGTCTTATTCACTTTCAATCGTTGTTCCACTGGCTACTGGCTAAATCCTATTTGAGAAGGATCCTAGACTTCTATGAGTATATATATGAGATGAGCGAAAGCAACTTTTCTAGGCATCTTCGACTTACCCGAAAACTCTACCTTTAAGGAGTGAACCTTAGGTAAAAGAACTCTCGGCTGAAGATTCCTGTCCTTTATCGGATTATGATGAAATGACTGGTCCGACCTCTTATCGCACACCGGATGAAGGGAAGGGATAGGATAGAATTTCCTTCTTTCCCGGAGAATGCTACATTCCTTTCAACTCGACTTTCTTAATGAATAAGGCTTTTAGCTCTTGTCTTGACCGCATCTTAACTGAAGCTAATTCCGAAGCTAGGATAAAGATAGTATAGGCAAGTTATCCTCGCATGGAAGCCTTGACTTCCACCCTTCTTACTTCCTAATGCTGATAGGAAAATCCTTATGATAGAATATAGAAAAGATCTCTATCTCTAAAAAAGTTCTAGAGCTGCTTGATTCTATATAGTAGAGTAGCTTAGCTCTCGAGATTCCCATTCCCTTATCTTATTCTTTGGTAAAAATAAAAAAGGATAAGGAATTCCATTCCCAGGACCAAGAACTGATAGAATAGAATGATTTCTTTCTTTCTTTCGCCGGAAGAAAACCCGAAGGAAATTTCCATAGCTTTAGGACGCCGGGAACTCCATTCCCGAATTGAAAGATTTGCTCCGACAGTAGGAAGAGTAGAGTCTAAACTAAAGGCCAAAGCTAAAGCTCTCTCCCCCGGAAATTTTATATCTTTCGTTCAGTAGGAGAATATCAAGCTCTTGTTCCGAGTAGCTAGCTACATCCTAAACTAGAAAGAGGTTGAACCCTAATCTTTCCCTATCCCTGACCTGAGCAACAATAGAAAGAATACTAAAAAAAGGGCATAGGCATAGGGCTTCTTTCAAAGAGTCACTTTACCAGATGAGTATGAGGAAAAATCTTATCTTCTTTAGAATAGGCGGCTTTGGGACCTTCATTTCATGCCAGGAAGGGCAATTCAATTGGGAGTCGAATAGAATCAGTCCTAGCTGCCTTGAACTTGAAGAGATCAATAAAAAGAAGAGGGAATGAAGATGCTAGATCAATTCAATTCCAGTAAAGTAAGAGCGGTAACAGATGAAATAGCTAACAGGGCATTCTCTGCACCAGCTCATTCCGACTTCCCGGCCCTCTTCCCAACTGAAGCATAGGTATCACCCCTTGTTTTCCCATAAGATTAAGATACAGGTTCCATTCCCTTTAATGACTTTTCATGGAGAAAGAGTGGTCGGCTTGCCTTTTTTCTCGACCCTATTATCTTATCGTCTTTGTTTTGTCGACTGTTCCCGCATCCCCATCCCAATGCCTGGGAAAGAAATACAGAAAAAACATTCGTTCCCCTGGGCAAGGGGAGTTCATTCAGTCCTGATGGCATGCATGGGTAGTCCTCGTCGTGAGGAAATCCTATAGTAGCAACACAACAACTAAATGAACAGATCCAGTCTCTTTCGAAACAAGGTATCCCGAAGTAGATCTCCATGTGAATAGTAAGCCAAATCAGAAGCCGTTTCAGGCGCCGAATCTTCATTCATCAGAGTTTCCCCGCGTCTGGTCTGGAGACGTCTAAAAGGAATAGAAATAAAAGAACATTCCCTGCTCCAGACCATAAGAAAAAGATAGCTTGGATCGGAACGCTAGTATTAGCGCTAGCAGACTACCGGTGTTACTTACTTTTCCGAGCTACTTTTGAACAGAGGGCCATTGCATTTTGCTTCCCTAAAAAAGGTATTCATCTCAACTAGGGACTTATGCCACTTTCGCCATAAGCAGCCGTTCGCTCAAGCAAAGCAATGGAGTTTTCGAGACTTCACTAAGCGAAGCGTTTCGGTAGTGCTTCTAGCAAGGAAAGAAAGATTACGAAAAAAACCTGCTGAATTCGATTACACACGAGCTTCCTTAGAAGTCACGAACTCCCTCAGAATGAAAGCCATACCAATACACAGGAATTCTATCCTCTATATAGAAACCTTCGTAAAGCCGTAACAGCATCGATGCGCCCTAAAGGGGCAGCCTAAGTAACAAGGAAGAGACTCGCAATGAAGCACCTAATTGAATTGGGATTAAGCTACTTTTGTGCACCCAATGTTTTATTTTATATCATTTTGTCTGGAAAGTGGTTTCGCCTAGTAGGTATGACGTACATAGAACTCACTCTACTACTTTACTCCTCTTAAGGTGGGTTACCTAGTTTTCTTCATCGCCATGATAATTAGAGCTCTCGATACCGTCGGCGCACTTTTCAAACTAATTTGAAATGGGAAAATGAGTTTCATCCATCACATGAAAGAAAAGATCAGACTCGGCACACGGATCCAAACCTGTCCTTCAAGATGTAGAAGTTAGAGTGAGCTCTGTCATCTGTTGATAGATTCTTTTCCTTCTAACCCGGGCAGCAAGAGTCTTTTTTTTACTTAAAGTTTAGTCATCAATAAGGAGACAACTTCCTTCGCTTCCTACTCGACTTTGGCTGCTTAGCTTATGCTTCCTCTCAACTTACTGTAGGTAGCTAAGCCTGTCTTATTTATTCACGAATTGACATTTCAATACAATAGAATAGGTTTATTGTATTCTCTTTATTGAATCATTTTAATAATAATAAAGCTATTCGACGACTGCATCATATAAACGAAATGATTCGCTCGTCGAAATGCGCCTATAATCTTCAATTGATGGACGACTTGGCCCTGTATAAAATACAACATTCACGCTTCAAATACATTGACTATGACTAATCACACCTTTCTGTGTAGCAGCATAATTGAATAGCGATCGTTATGAGCTTTCGACACCTATTTCCTGCCTGAAGGAAATGCATGAGCGAAAGACTCTTTCAGTTCCAATTCTTTATCTAGGCTAAAAATCCTTTCAAAATAAAAATCTTATTCTTACTTATCTTACTTCTTTTTATTTATACGCGGAAAGCTCTATATTCATAGATCGGTCGTTCCAGATGTGATGTTGCAAGCCGCCGATAAGCGCTCTGACGCGAGGCCTGTCTTTACTTTATATGAATGATTACGAGAAAGATCGAGCCCATTAGTCAGCTTTGCCCTTTTGATACGCTAAAGCATAGCAGCTCGAGAACTCACGAAAAAAAGATGCTACGTGACGCTTCATATGCTTTTACAAGGGGAAGGGTTTTAAAAAGAGTGGCTTTAGAGAAAAAGTCCTGTTCCGGTAGCAGGCGCTGTTGACTTCTAGGCGCAGGTGCTGTGAAAAATCTCAGGCAATAATACTCGAGGGCTCTTTGTCGTAGAAATCCTATCTCTCGGTTATGGGACTCGAGGGAGGTCGAAGTCAGGAAGCGTTTAGCGGGTTAGTCTTGCTTATTAGTTAAAGCAACCTCTACTATTTGTAAGGGCTTCTGTAAGGGCTTTCCCGCTGGTGACAAAACTTCTTTCGTCCATCTCCGTCTGTGAAAAGCATTGGCATTCTACTTCCTTCTCTTCCAAATCCCTATTTTAATAGCTTTAAAGACTGATTAAGGTGGCTTTCAGTTCCAGTCACTGTGGCTCTTGCTTGAGCCGGGAAGTACAGAAGGCACAGAGGTGAGAAGTGTTTAGATTATAGATACGAAGGTACGAAAAATAGACGGGTTTCCAGTAAGGCGAGTAAAAGAAGGTTAGACTTTGACATGACAAAAGAGAACGGTTTTCCTTTTAAAAGATTAGTAGAATAAATAGATATACGTGAAATGAGCCCTCTTCCTCCTTTCTTCCAATGGCCAATTCACCACTTCACTTACTTACTTCATACCGGCTTGAACAAGGAAAGTAGCACTAGAAAAGCAAATAGATAGAGTACAAGAGAGCACTAAATAGGTGTAGAGTGCGGAGTAGCGAAGGGGCTTTGCTGACGAAGCGAAGGCCTTTCGAAGGAGGCCCCCCCAATGAATCATTTTTTTGCTATACGAGCATAAACAATAACCATTTAGAATACCTGCTTGCTGGTCGAGGGAGAACTGGTTGGATTCATTTTAAAGGTATAAGATCATAAAAGAATCCAATAAAGGAGTCCGACTATAGAGTCAGGTTTTCCCTTCATTTTCCACGTAGGGAAGCATAAAAGGAAAGCGGTCCCTTACCTTGTGACCTCTATTTCCTTCCTGAACCTTGAAAAGAAAATAAAAAAAGAAGCTCGCACTCGGTAATAAGACTTGAACATGGATTCTTTCCCATCGACAGGACCTTTCACAGAGACCAAGGCCAGAACCTTCACCAGCTGACGTGCCTACTCGAATGAGTCTTTCATACAGTGTGCAGAGTGCTTGCTTCAGCTCCAGCTACTAAAGCCAACCAATAGACCTGTTCATACAACAATATTCCAACTCGTCTTCCTGCTCCAGTTCTTTCTTTATGCCTTCGTTCGTTCCTTTTCTCTTGTTGTCCCCAAGTTCTAGGCCCGTTTTGCTGCTGTGCTCCCGTCTCTCTTTTTTCTATCCCGTCGTTAAAGTGCTCCTACCTTTCCTTCTCGAGGAGCTGGAGCAGTAGCAGGAGAATCGGGAGGTGAGGAAGAAAAGAGATGCCATTGCCGGTCGAGCTCTCGTAATCGATCGCTCGTATGTCCATTCCGTTCTGGCTAGCGAAGTAGGGGCTGAGCTTTCTGGTGCAGTTGCTTGCTTGGTTGCCGGGTCAAGGCGACTTGCTATTGTTATTCTTCTTTCGCGCTAGCCCTTTGCTTCTTTGTTCCGATCTTCACACTCTGATAAACGAAGAAAGACGGTACTATCTCCTACTCCTACAGAAGATCGATTGGCGGGAACCAAAGACGTTGACGATCGATTCCTTATTCCAAAAAGGGAGTTGTTGCCGACCCTTCCTCATCATATGTGCCCAGTACCCCGCCTGTTCCGAAAGGTTAAAGATGACGCGCTTGACGTCGTGACCGTGAATGAATTGGTCAAAACAAAATTGGCGAGCAAAAAAAACCGGTGGGGATTGTACGGTTCTGCCCGAAGCACGTTGCCCTGCCGTAACGTCAGAATGCCGCATCGCATGGGGATCATATACTCTCTTTGATGCTCATTGTAGCAAAGTCCCTTTTCATCGACCTTGTCGACCAAGAAGACAGTCATATCTTCAAGACTTTTTTGTAGCACCGCCACGTGAAGCTCATCGGATGACGAATAAAGAACCTGGCCATCTTCGCATCGAACTTCCCGGCTTCAATGTTCTCAATTGCAAGCATCTCCGGGACATAATCTTTCAGCTTCCCCAGGTCCGGAAGCGGCAATTTCATATACAGCTTTGGAAAATACTGGTCTAGCCATGCATAGAAGTAGTGGACCGGGAATTCTGCATTGCACTGGCCTGGACCCACTTTCTCTTGGTCAACAGCGCCCAAACCCTAAAATCAAAAATGCTGGCAAGGACGGCCGGAGCTATGGCTACTCTCTCTCCCTGCACCAATAACCTGGCCATGATGAATGTTTCCGGGCGAATGACGTTGCTGCGGTTGTTCGGAAGGACAAAGAAAGCGGCTCAACCAGAGAGCCAAGAATGCTAAGTCCTCTCACTTTAGAATTCCGGAGTCGGGCTTCGGTAACCAGTAGCAAGGACTTATTCTTCTCCAGCATATTCTGCCGCTGGACTTGTAAAATGGAAGTAGGCCGTCTCTGACATACCTTTCTTCTTGGCTCTATTAGGCTGTGGGGCCTGTCTCTCAATTTCACCCTTGAAGAAATGGTTCACCCATACGTGATGGTATAAAAATCTATTACGAAGCACCAAGCGTTGGTACTCCGCGAAGAGTTCCCGGACACACTCCGGATGGTACTTCTCTTTCGAAATCTCGTCGAAGCCGTACAACTCTTCATTCCGAGGAGTGTACTCGTCGTAAACTTGGCCGTCTTGAAGTACGGCGATCTTATTCAGGTCCCACAAGGGGGGTGCAGCCTCACCCATCTTCAAATGTAGGGTATTCGTCACCCAGCTCTACTACTCACAGGTGCCCCTATATAAATGTTTGCGTCCTTGTGGACTCTTGCGCGACTCGGACAGCACCATAAATGCCAAAATTTTCATTAATCTGGGAGGTCGATGATATAAAATGAGGATCCCTTTGTGCGTAAGTGCCCTATAAGCTATAAGGGTGAGCAATATGTATAAATAAAAGGAAGGAAGCATCCAGCAGGAATCGAACCTACTTGCCCAGGTTGGGCGCTTAAACCATTCAGCCATGGATGCCGAGCCGAGTGAACTAGGTTTTTTTTTGTATTCCTTCTCGAGCTTCTATTTCTTCCGTTAAGGGAGATTCGGGAAAAGATGGAATAGGAAGACGTGTTTCCAGAACGAACAAGATACGGGTGGAGAAGGGGAAGTTAGCAAAGTTAGACAAGATTGGAATGGGCATAGGAACATGTATTGATGTACCAGATCGGCTAATGCTCCCAGGTTGATGCGATGTATTCCACCAGTTGACTGGAGACTTTATTATTGGTATATCGATCGGTCCAGCACGGATTGAAATAGGAGCCGGTTCGACAGGAAGCTTTTGAAAACGCAGTGCACCCAGGTAAATAAGGAACAAGATGAATACAGAAGTTAAACGAGCATCCCACACCCGAAAGGTACCCCACATAGGCCTTCCCCGAAACCCCCCAGTTACTAAGGTAAACAAAGTAGAAAAAGCACCAATTTCTGTACCGGTTCCGGAAGAGCGAAGAAAGAGGGGATGCTTTGTTAATGGGAACAAGGAACTGGTTTGCGCAGCTCTCGGGTTCTGCGGAATCTGGCTGGAGATACCGGAATACACTGGCATTCCGGTATGTTCAATGCGCATACCGGTACTGGAGTGTTAGTACCGGTATGGGGAAGGCGCATACCGGAATCCCTTTGCGCAGACCGCTTGGCCGAGGCTCGGGTTTGCGGGATTTTGGTTGGATACCGGTATGCCCATGCGCATACCGGTATACAATGCTGCAGAATGCCATTTGTGCAGTTTTGTGATTTTGTTCTTTGGAAGGGCTTATGGGGATATTGTTACATCTCTATAACTTACCCCTTCACCCCTTCACAGCCATTGTTGGCTGAGGATGGAGGAGAGGAAGAAGGTAGGTCTCTCTCTCTCTCTCTAGGTTTTCTTGCTCCCAACCCCTTAGATCATGGTTTTGATCTCTTTTCTCTCCATTTTCTTCGTGGAGGAGTGCTCCTAGGCTTGGAGGGAGCTCGGGGCTGAGGAAAGAAGCTTGTTGGTGGGCTTAGCTTCAACCCTAGCTTGTGTAAGCCCGGTTGGAGGTTTGTTTTGAGGTTAGTAAGCTCTCTTACAACCTCTATTTGTGATTTTTGCATGAGATTTGCTTAGAAACCTAGTTTCTTGGAAATTAGGGTTTGATTTAGGGTTTCGTGATTGTGAACCCTTGAGGTGGAATTGATGGGTGTAGAATGTTGTTGTAGGTTGGATTTGATGATCTCTAACCTCCAATGGGACTTAGAACAAGTTTTATTTGCTTAAGGTAAATTCCACCCATTTACCTCATTGTTCTTGGTGGTTTGCGAAATTGCTTGTTCGATACCCCTAACCCCTTGGAAAATTATCTTAGGGTATGAGAAGCTCGGGGGACAACTTCGTTTCGAAGTACTGCGAGGTTTCGACGAGTATCCGGTGGGTTTGACCTCACCGAAATGGGTGAACTCCCCCTATGTCTCCTCTAATATTTTAGAGTTGAATTGTTGTATAATCATGCTTATTTTGACATGATAGAAATATTGGAATCATGATATATGTGTAGCATATATGAGAATTGCATACTCTACATGGTAGAGTTCATGTTATGAAGTTGATAATTGCATGAGACATATATATTTGTGTATACAAAAGGCATAGTACATATAGAGTGGTATTATGAGAATGACATGCATGTTATAATGATTGCACAAATAGTGCATTGATGCATTAGGAAATGCTAATTAAGTTATGCATGTTAGAAAAGAGTGTCATAGAAGACACTATTTGGTTGTTGATCTAGTGGATCCTCTTCGCATACTAAAGTATGCTTGTATAGAGAAAAGAGAGTATATGGCAAATGCATGATAAGTTGTTGCACCTTATCTAGGCGAGCAACTTTAACGGGCATTGTTGGCCTTGGACTCGACCATTTGGTCGTGGATTGATTCCATGTTTAAGACATGAGGAAAGGGATTATATTTGCATTGATATTATAATTGATTAAACACTTGCATGATAGTTTCATACTCTAGATATAGAGGTTGTTGTAGCTTATATTTAGCATGATTATGGACTTGTTTTAGCATCGTAGAATGCATGACATATGGCATTGTAGAATGCATGGATCGCGGCATTAGTATAATGCATAATTTTGGCATTTGTAGAATGCATAATATGTAGCATTAGAAGAATGCATGATTTATGAACTTAGTAAACAAAGAGATGAACATTTACATGTTAGAGGCATGGACATATTGGTAGGGACATACCATCGAGCTTTGAGAACAACATGATGATATTGACATTTAGCATATTGGCTATTGAATGTAATAAACATAAAGTGATATGTTGTGACATAACGTGAGATTAAAACGTATGGTATTATTATGGTTGATTTGTTGCTTGTTCGCCACTATGCTCGTTTACACATGCTTGTGAGGGTCGCTCCCTACAAGCCGGCACTCCGGAGATGGCCTAGCGACAGTTATTTCGCCCGTGTGTTTGAGAGAGCGCCGAAATGGAACCGCCGTGGGCGAGGCTCATCCTTAGCGTGAGGGTGGTGACTACCACGGAGCCATTAGGCACGGCACAAGTGAACATCCCGCTATTGTATTATCTTATGATTACACAGTTATGGTGTATGCAAGGTGAATATTCATATGGTAAAAGGTTATTTAAACCGTAATTGTGACATTTGACACCCTAACCAATTAATGCATTACATGTAGTGTATGGACATAGTATAGGGTGGTGACATTGTGGCATTACATGTAGCGAGGTATTGACATGACTTGGCACACTAGTGATTAGTGAACATAACGTGTTTATAGTTTGGAGACAAGTCATACATGAAATAGTTAAACTTGACATATAGCGAGTTATGACATTAGGACATATGTAATTGATCATGGCATTAATTTGACATGCATGTAAACCATGAAATTAATTGCCGAGCATATGACAATAGAGCATGTTCATGTTCATATAGATGGTTTAGTCATTGGAGGCAAGATAGATGTAGAACTACCTGTTTAGCATTAAATGTTATATGCTTTCTGCTTTATGTTTCAATTTTACTATCTTGCCTCAGTTGACCTAGCGGTGTAATTCGCCACTCTCGGCGGCTTACCCACTGGGAACTATTGAATAATAGTTCTCATCCCCCTGGGGTTTGTTGTTTTTATTTCAGAGCCTTCCGCGGCAGGAGAGGCTTGGGATCGCGGCGAGGGGTTAGCAGCTAGCTAGAGCCTCTACGGTGTTGTTGTAGGCATACCACGGGTTTTCCTTTCATTGTATGTTGAATGAAAGATGTATAGATTTGTTGATTGATCTATTGTTGATAAGATATATAAATTCTTGTATATCTTGAGATTTTAGTTATGTGGATTTTATTTTAGTTGTAGACATATGTTCTCGCTCTGATTACCTTGTTAGGATGTATTTCTTATTCTACTTGATCATTGTTAGCATAGACGCCTTGTGTACATTGTGTTGTTTGAGGTACACGGCGGGTCTGTGCACGTGCCTGGTAGGCTCCCACGAGGGCCCGGGGCGTGACAACTAATCTCAGATGCTCCTCATGCTCCGCATCATCACGGGAGTAAATCAGAATATCATCTATAAAAACTACCACGAACCTGTCCAAGAAGGACTTAAAGACTCGGTTCATCATATCCATAAATGCAGCTGGGGCATTAGTCAACCCAAACGGCATGACTGTGAACTCATAATGCCCATACCGAGTTCTAAAAGCCGTCTTAGAAATATCCTCGGCCTTCACCTTCAACTGGTGGTAACCGGACTGAAGATCAATCTTAGAAAAGACACACGCTCCCTGCAATTGATCGAACAGGTCATCGATACGTGGGAGGGGGTATCTATTCTTGATGGTCACTTTGTTCAATTCTCGATAATCCACACACAACCTAAGTGAACCATCCTTCTTCTTCACAAACAACACAGGCGCTCCCCAAGGTGACACACTTGGTCTAATAAAACCTTTATCCAATAAATCTTGCAATTGCGCCTTCAACTCTCTCAACTCAGCTGGTGCCATTCTATAGGGTGTCTTCGAGATTGGCGCGGTTCCTGGTACCACATCAATCACGAATTCAATCTCCCTATCAGGAGGCATCGAGGATAACTCAGAAGGGAATACGTCCGGAAACTCACGGACAATAGGAATATCCTCAAGTCCTGGTACAACAGTGGGCACCTCAGTCACTGTTGCTAAGTAGGCCATACATCCACTATTTAACATCTGTCTGGCCTTAGAAGAAGAGATCGTCACTGCGAACAGTGAACTCTTACAACCTTCATAAACATACTCCTCATGTCCAGGCTCACAAAAGATTACTGTCTTAGATCCACAATCGATCGTAGCAAAGTATCGAGACAACCAATTCATGCCAAGGATTACATCAAAATCCTGTAACTGTCTCAATACCAATAAGTCAACAGGCATGATCCAAGGTCCTATTTGCACAGGACATCCTAAACAACCCTCAATCACCAGTAAATTATGGTCAGGTACCCGCACTTCCTGTGCCTGGGGTAACAATCCTATCTCTAGACCATGATGCAATGCAAATGTCCTACTAACAAAGGAATGCGATGCACCAGTATCGAATAAAGTACGCGATCTAATGCCACAAATTAAAACTATACCTGCCACCACTCGATCAGCTATCGAGGCATCCTCAATCTGAGCGGCATAAACTCGCCCGCTCGCCGGTGGCTGGCGTCGATCCTGCTGTCGTGGCATAGAAGATCGCTCCTGAGAAAATACCGGGGAGGCTCCAGAATACTGCGGTGGAGTAAAAGGTACGGATGCCATAGAAGGAGTTGCTACAAGTCTGGGACAAGCCCTCCTGATGTGTCCTGGCTGTCCGCACTCATAACATCGGCCCTCTCGTCTATCACAGAGATAAGCAAAATGAGGTCCTCCACAAATCACACATCGGGGAGATCCCCTCGACTGCTGCTGCTGCTGTCGCTGCTGGCGATATCCTCCAGACTGCTGGCGAAATCCTCCAGACTGCTGGCGACTAAAAGATCCACGTCCCTGGAAACGTGATCGCTGGGGAGGTCTAGGTGGTCGTCTGCTACTTGATTGCCCTCCATCATCAGGTACCGGGCGCTTCCTTTCCTGACCCTGAGCTGGGTCCACAGGCTGTCCTCTCGTCACAAATGCCCCTCGCTCTACCCACAGAGACTGCTCAATAGTAGCATCCAAAGTCTGAAGTCTTTGCGAGTGGACAAATAGAAAGATATCGGGTCTCAAACCCTTCTCATATAGATAGACCTTCTGTATCTCGTCCCTTGCCGCTGAAGGAACACAGTTGAGTAGTCTCGTAAACTCTCTTGCATACTCCTGTACTGAGCGATTCCCTTGCTTCAAATTCTTTAAGTCTTCTTCTATCTTCATCTTCACACTGCTGGGAAAATACGCACCATACATAATTCACGGAAACTCGCTCCAAGACATCTGTAGAGGATTCAAGGACCTATGATCACGGGTCCTCCTCCACCAGACATGTGCATCACCAGATAAACAATGCACTGCCATATGCACCTGCTCTCGTGCTGGCACAAAGAGATCCTCGAACAACTTCTCCATCTCACAAATCCAGGCTTCTACCACCCACGGTTCTATACTACTACCATTGAATCGCGGTGGATCAAACCTACAGAAGCGAGCCAATCTATCCGCCATCCGCTCCTGCTCCTCTTCAGAAAGCACTTGACTAGGCTGAGTACTTCCTTCTCCAGGTTGAGATGTAGTTGGAGTAGTTGCCGCCTGAGGCTCCATAGCTCGAGGCGTAGAGAAAGCATCACACATCTTCTGCAACAAGGCACTCTGCTGTCTTCCAACTGCAGCTATATCTGCTAGCTGTTCCTGCAAATCGGGCCGTTCACTAGGTCCCGTCTGCTCAGGCATATCCGAAGGTGTCGGATGCGCTCGCGTCGATGGTCGTCGAGGAGGCATAGTAATAATCCTGCAACAGAATACCCGATTAGGACCACAAACAACTCACGACCCAATCCAACGAAAGTCTAGAAGGACACTTCTTTTCTTCTCAGATTATTATGTCGTCTGCAGCCAACATAATTCATCTGATAAGAGAAGGCATAATCCCTCAATCACTCTTCCTACACATGGAAGGATTCAAAAACCCAATCTTTGACTTTCGCGATCAATCACGTCTCTCTCGTCATTCTTAGGTCTGTTTATCTTAGGTTTCCTAGGCCCTCTTGACCTATTCCTAAGCTCTGATACCAACTTAATCTGTCACGCCCCGGGTTACCTCTTCCCAGGCGCATGACCAGATCCGCCGCACACACAGTATTTCTACCATGTATACGAAGCGAAACAACATCCACAATAAATACACAGAGCTAAAGGTATCAACAGAGCTGCTATAATATATATCAAAAGATCACTGTACATACATCATACATAACTCTCATGTATAACTCTCATATACAAAGCTGATATCAACATCACTGTATGTACAGACTCAACTATCTATCCAAAAAATGGGTATACCTCTAGCCAAATATCCGGGGAATAGCTCTACCCGACAGTCTCCTTTCCGCGCTCAGTATGCACAACTGGGGAAGAAGACTCTGCAAAAAGATGTCACCAAAGGATGTGAGAACTACTATCAATCAAGTAGTCCTCAGTGGGTACCGCCACCAGCCTCAGCGGTCTGCCCACTAAGTCCTCAATCTCAAGAGATATATAAGGAGCAAGAAAGTAGGAGATATACTACCACTACTATGCACAAAGCTCAACTATCAGTATGAATACCAATGAACTGAATATACCAAATGAGGACTATCATACATAATACAATACCTGCGAACCAGCTAGTACAGGAACCCCATCTGTACCTAGCTCTCGCCATACAATACCTTACAATACCATACCTCACAACACGATACCTGCGGCCTGATCATGCTCAACCCTCCAGGGAGCCGACTAGTACAGGAAGCCCGTCTGTAACTAGCCCCTCGTACAACCCTCTGTACGGAACATGCCAACTCTAGAGTGGTACTCGTGGGAGCGACCCAACCGAGCAAAGTACAACCATAGTATACGCCAAGCACCCGCAGGTATATGATCGACATGACTGGGTCAACAAAGGATCATGTGCCCTCGGCACCTCAAAGGAAAATCAACAAGTATGACCCAATCCACTGTGCCCTCGGCACCACAAAGGATAATCAACAAGTATGACCCAATCTACTGTGCCCTCGGCACCACAAAGGATAATCAACAAGTATGACCCAATCCATGCTCTCACAAAGAACCACGTGCCCTTGGCACAATCAATGCTCCAGTGCTCACAATCATCTCAACTCTACCACAAAGAGGAGGGTCTCAACTCTATCACAAAGAGGAGGTACAACAACATAGCACGAGCCACAACATGATCACCTACACTACATGTACAACAACTGGTACAAGGAATCAACAGAATAGGTGTAGGTCCAAATCATGCAACAGGGATACAAGGAAATGCATGCTCACATACATATCATTAGCACATCTAAGATCATAACATGCCCATGCGGTCTATAGATCAGTCTCACCCTAACATGGCATCTCTAACATAATCTTAGCATGGCATACTATCATAATCCCAATATCATATCATGCTAACATAATCCAAGCAACATCATATCATATTATGCTAACATGAGATAAAACACGTAGGAGGAAGTCCACTGAATCTGGCAAACATCAACCCACCTGAAAAGCTAATCCAACTACGGTGGGGAAAGAACAAGCCTCAGATCCAACCCTCCAAGGATAACGAACTCCGGCAGCACTCCGATCTGAGTAAACCTCCAAGGAACTGCTATCTCCAGCAGAATAATAGCTCAGCACCAGATCAGATCAGATCAGCAGGATAGAGGAGAACAAGCTGGGTTACAAACTATGCCAACACATGGCCCTAAACCCACTTTCTCTCTCTAAAAACCGAAGTCACGAAGTGGAATAAAGACTAAATCAACCAGGGACTCACCTATTTATAGGCTCCCAAAAGTCCACATTCGGGCGCCCGAATCCAACCTTCCGGGCGTCCGGAAATCCTGCAGTCCAGGTGTCGTCAGCTGGCCAAGCGGTCGGTCGGCAGTTGCAGGCGGTGGGGCGGCGTGTCTCCGGCGATCGACACGTGTCCTGCGTCGCGACACGTGGCCCTCCACGTCAACAGCTCAGACCGGATCCTCATCCGGGCGTCCGAAACCTGCGCCCAGATCCAAACTAAGTCGGCACAATCCGGATCATCCGAAAAGTCCTCAAGGTCCGAAAAACATTCGGGCGTCCACAACCTCCCTTCCGGGCACCCGAAACCTGTCAAGTCCAGAAACCCTAAAATCTCAAGTATTACATAGGTTGAGAATGAGAAAGTAAACCTAGTGTCATTGAACATAAGTGAGACTTAGTGACTTGAACCTAAGGTCATGAGACTTAGGTTGGCAAGTGAAAAATGTGAACAACGGGATGTGCGACGATTTTGCTATCCCGGGTAGGCGACAATTTCGCTACCATGCCATGAGTTGGCGGTGTTGAAACGGGATGTGCGACGATTTTGCTATCCCAGGTAGGCGACGATTTCGCTACCATGCTATGAGTTGGCGGTGTTGAAACGGGATGTGCGATGATTTTGCTATCCCGGGTAGGCGACAATTTCGCTACCATGCCATGAGTTGGCGGTGTTGAAACGGGATGTGCGACGATTTTGCTATCCCGGGTAGGCGACGATTTCGCTACCATGCCATGAGTTGGCGGTGTTGACACGGGATGTGTGACGATTTTGCTATCCCGGGTATGCGACGATTTCGCTACCACGCCATGAGTTGGCGGTGTCGAGATGGGATGTGCGACGAGGTTGCTATCCCGGGTATGCGACGAGTTCGCTACCCATGCCATGTGATGGCGGTGTTGAGATGGGGTATGCGACGATTTTCCTATCCCGAGTATGCGACGAGTTCGCTACTCGAACTAGGAGAGAATGTTGCAATTGGGAACTCGTCGCATACCCGGGATAGGAAAATCGTCGCATATCCCATTTCAACACCGCCAATTCATGGCACGGGTAGCGAACTCGTCGCATACCCGGGATAGCAACCTCGTCGCACATCCCGTCTCAACACCGCCAACTCATGGCATGGTAGCGAAATCGTCGCATACCCGGGATAGCAAAATCATCGCACATCCCGTTTTTTTTCACATTTTACACTTGCCAACCTAAGTCTCATGACCTTAGGTTCAAGTCACTAAGTCTCACCTATGTTCAATGACACTAGGTTTACTTTCTCATTGTCCACCTAGGTTCCATGACTCTAGGTTCCAATCTCATGTCCAACCTATGTTCAATGACACTAGGTTCCATTCTCACATGTTCCAACCTATGTTCAATAACACTAGGTTCTATTCTCACATGTTCCAACCTATGTTCAACAACACTAGATTCTATTCTCACATGTTCCAACCTATGTTCAATAACACTAGGTTCTATTCTCACATGTTCCAACCTATGTTCAATAACACTAGGTTCTATTCTCACATGATCAACCTATGTTCAATAACACTAGGTTTCAATCATACATGCAACCATGCAACAAGTATAGATAATTGAATTATACTTGAATTCTATATCATGCAATAGGAGCTCATTGCTCTACCTATCATGATTTTCATCTTTGCCAACATGCAAGTTCTAGGGTTCACAACACATATCATTTTATCTTTAAATGGATATTTACCCTAGACATGGAAGTGACCTAATCACTTCGGTAAACACAAACCCACCTCAAGAGCTTCCAAATTCTTGTATTCTTCAAGCCCCTAAGTGTCCAAATATTTTTAGAACCTCCCATGACAAAAACCCTCATTTAACCTAGGTTTCACATGCATGCATGTAGAACCTCAAAATTTCTTGGCCAATCTCCACATTTTGTGTTTTAGATTGCCTAGGGTTCCCAAAAACCTCATTTCAAAGGATTAAATCTAAGGTTTGAACCCAAAACGTGAGGAACTAACCTTAATCATGAGTTCCCCAAGCTTCTTCTTGCACCAAGAAGCTTTTTTTCTCCTTTGGAAGTCTTTTCCAAGATCAATCCACCATTTTCTCCAAGTTTTGGAGAGATCTCTAGAGAGAGAAAGTGAAGGAGTGGAGAGGAGAAGTGGAGTAGGAAGACAATGAGAAGGGGAGAGGGTCTCAGCCCTTCATACACCCCCAACACATGTGAAAAGACTATTTTGCCCCTCTCCACAATTAACACCCTCAACCAGCCAAAACTGGAATTTCGTAACACTGTATACCGGTATGTGCATTTGCATACCGGTATACTGGTGCTAGCTCCGGTATACCCCGGAGGATTCCGCAGAACCCGAGAGCTGGGTTTTCGGTTTCGACCATGGCATTCCGGTATACCTCATCACATACCGGTACTAATCACTTCAGTACCGGTATGGAGGTCCACATACCGGAATCCACTGCAGACTTCACAAGTTCAGCAGTTTTAACTTTTCGAAGTCCGCTTTCGCGCCTTGTTTGCGCCGAAAATACTTCACACAAGTCCCAAACTTGGCCGAAGCCTCACATATAGCCTCTCATGTTATTTTTCCACCGAAACTCCACAATTTGTAGAAGTTCGGTACGATGCACTGAAATTCAGTGTACTACATCAACATCCATACCGAAATACTTTAAATCTATTCCGGTATCTCAAGCCATACCGGAATACAATGCAAAATCTGCACCTTTTGCAGATTTCGCTCTCCGGAGTCCGTTTTCGCACTCTCCAAGTCCCAAAAACATTCCCAAGCTCACCAAACTCAACCCGAATCCATAATAGTATAAGGCACTATCCTCTCACTAGAACTCCGTAATTTGCTAAAGTTCAGTGTGCTACACATACACAACATGAATGAAAATAAGGACCCAAACTTATTCATAATATTTTAAATGAAATACAAATTTATGTCCAAGAAAGAATGCATGTGTCGGCCTGGTTGGCTTCTAGGGCATACATCTAACAGGACAGTAGTAGGTTGGCATAGGCTAGACCGGCTTTGTGGCGGTCCCTTTGGATTGAGTTAGTTGTTGTCAGTCGATAGCTAGTTGATGCATATATACCATGAGACCGTGACTTGAGCATTAGTAGTGTAGTGGCATTCTTACTGTAGAGTTCTTTCCAGCTTTACTACTTTTGCTTCTTTTCTTACCTGTTCTACTTTTCAGTTTTGTAGACTTAGTGGATAGGCCGTTGGTGTCGGTGACGGTACCCACTGAGGACTACTTGTCTTATAATAGTTCTTACGCCCGTTGTTACCATTTTTTCTTACAGAGCCATCTGTTCCTGCTACGCCACAGATCGAGGTAAGGGAGTTGCAAGCTAGATCGCTACCCTTCGGCGAGACGTAGTAGTGGAGTACCTTTTGGAGTCAGCTTTGTGTACAGTCATTGTACATACAAATGTTTATATTTTGGTTATTTTCAGAGTTGTGAGCAGTGATTTTGTACTCCATGGATCTTATGAATGTACAGTGGACTATGTTTTAGTTTAGCAATTTATTTTCAGCCATGTTACTTGCTTGTAGTTGCTTCTGTATTCTTTACAGTCTTTTTTTAGATAAAATTCTTTACAGGTATTAATATCGCTTTGTGTACTGTTGGCGCGAGCCTGGGTGGGACCGAACCCCGGGGCGTGACAGACTAAGATGGTATCAAAGCTTAGAATGGATTGTCGGAACTTAGAAAATCGTAGGCTTTTGGCAGACTTTAGGAAAGTAAGATGTGAGAGACGCGACTTGCTACAAAAGTTGGCGATTGAGTTGTTGAAACTCTTCCAGGGGTGTAGAGAGTGATCGAAAGATATATGTCTTTTTCTACTAAATGAATTATGTCAGCTGTAGATGACATAATATTGTGGGAAAAAAGAGATGTTCTTCTTGACTTTCGCTTGATTGGGTCGAAAGTTGTTTTGTGTGTTTATAACTGACATGTGCTTTGTTGCAGGTAGTCAAGATGCCTCCTCGATGCCGAGATTGACCACCGACGCGGGCTAATCCCTCGCCACCAGAGGTGCCAGAGCAGGTGGGACCTAGTGCACAGCCGGACTTGAGAGAGCAGTTAGCTGTCTTGACAGAGGTGATCGGGCAGCAGAGTGCAATACTGCAGAGGATGTGCGACGTTTCCACCCAGCAGCTGAGTACAGCCTCGCGAGCGGCAGAGCCTCAGGCGCCACCGTCGACTACCCCAGTGGGTGCTCTAGCCGCAGTTCCACCCCCACTAGTGGCACCACTAGTCGCATCCAGACCTAGTAGAGAGACCTCGCGGTCAGGTGGGCAATTGTCTTGAGCATGAGCGAATCACTGAGAGGTTGGCTCATTTTTGCAGATTTGATCCGCCCCAGTTCGACGATAGCAGCACCGAGCCATAGGTTGTGGAGGCATGGGTTTTCATGATGGAAAAGCTATTGGAGGACCTCTTTATACCAGAGCACGAGCATGTCCACTTGGCGGTTCACTGTTTGGCAAGGGATGTGCATGCATGGTAGAGGAGGACGCGGGATGACAGATCATTGGATTCACTGCAAATCAGATGGAGCGAGTTTCGAGGGATGTTGTATAGGTCTTATTTTCCAAACAGCATAAAGCAGAAACTAGAGAAGGATCTGAAGCATCTGCAGTAGGGAAATCGATTGGCATATGAGTACACCCGAGAGTTCACTAGATTGCTGAATTGTGTGCCCTTCGTTGCGATGGATGAGGCACACAAGGTCTACCTATATGAGCGAGGATTGCGACAGGAGATCTTCACTTTGGTACGGGAGCAGAGGTTGCAGACCTTGGATGCATCGATCGAGCAGGCACTCTGGGTCGAGCGAGGAATGACAGTTGTAAAGGAGCGGGCGACAGCATTGGTGCAGAGTCAGGACAAGAAGCGCCCGGCTCCTGACAACGGGGGACAGACTAGTGGCAGACCTCTGCCAAGGCCCCCACGATCGCGCTCTCAAGGTCGTGGATCCTCGGGGTGACAGCGGTCTGGTGGATCCCGTTAGTAGGGATAGTAGCAGAGGAGGCCACCATGATGTATCATCTATGGGGGACCGCATTGGCCTTGACAACATGAGCAGAGAGAGGGCTGATGTTTCAGATGTGGTCAGGCAGGACACCTACAGTTCGCTTGTCCTCGTGCAGCATTGCTAGCACCATCGATGGCGTCGGCCCTTCCTACACCTCAGCAGACGTTGGGAGCACCATCGACCTATAGCCAGGCAGACAGGGCTTCAGCGTTGCGTCAGGCAGAGCGTCGACAACAGGCGCAGAGCGGCAAAGTCTATGCAACTCAGGTTGAGTACTCCATGACAACAGATCATGTGATGGCAGATATCATTTTGATTTTTGGTATTAGAGCTCATACATTATTTGATACTGGTGAATCACATTTATTTATTAGTCGAGCATTTGCATCACTGCATGGACTAGAGATAGGACCGTTTCCATATGCACGAGAGGTGAAAACTTCTGATCATGTTTTGCATATGGCAGAGTATTGTTGGACTTGTCCAATGAAGTTAGGACCTTCGATCATGCCTGCAGACCTGTTGGTCGGCAGTTGCAGGATTTCGATGTAGTGCTCGGTATGGATTGGTTGGCACGCTATTTCGCGACGATTGACTGTGGTGTTATGATAGTGACGTTTTGTGAGCCAGGATAAGAGGAGTTTGTCTACAGGGGCTGCAGGAGCTTGCTTTTTGCGACTATGATTTGTTCATCGAGAGCCCGACAGATGATGAGTAGATGATGCACTACCTTTCTGGCGAGCACTACCTTTCTGGCGACTATTGTAGAGGTGCCTACGGTAGCACTGGGACTTGAGTATATCCCTATAGTTCGCGAGTTCTTGAATATGTTTCCCCCTGAGTTGACTACTATGCCGCTAGACAAGGAGATTGAGTTTGTTATTGTCGTAGTCCTTGGAACCGCGCCAATCTCGAAAGCACCCTATAAAATGGCACCGGCTGAGTTGAGAGAGCTTAAGGCGCAGCTTCAGGATCTGAGGGAAAAAAGGTTTGCGAGACCCAATGTATCGTCTTGGGGAGCACCGGTGTTATTCATGAAGAAGAAGAATGATTCACTAAAACTTTATGTGGATTATCGAGAGTTAAATAAAGTGACCATCGAGAACAAGTACCCTTTGCCGCACATTGACAATTTGTTTGATCAGTTGCAAGGATCTTATATCTTTTCAAAGATTGATCTGTAGTATGGTTACCACCAGTTGAGGGTGAGGACTGAGAACATTCCCAAGATGGATTTTAGGACACGATATGGGCATTATGAGTTTACAGTGATGCCTTTTGAATTGACTAATGCCCCTGCCGTATTTATGGATTTGATGAATCGAGCATTCAAGCCATTCTTTGATAGATTTGTGGTGTTCATCAATGATATTATGATTTACTCCTGGAGTTATGCGGAGCACGAGGGCACTTAAGGATCGTGCTGCAGCTTCTAAGAGAGAAGAAGTTGTATGCCAAGTTGAAAAAGTACGAGTTTTGGCTTCGAAAGGTTTCTTTCTTGGCCCACTTGATTTCAACCGCTCAAGTGGCAGTTGATCGAAAGAAGATTTATGTGATTCGGGATTGGCCCAAACCGACGACCATTACTGAGGTGAGGAGCTTCCTAGGATTGGCTGGATAATACCGTCGGTTCATGGAAGGTTTACAAAGCTTTCCACAGCCCTCACTCGATTGATGCATAAAGGAATCAAGTTTATCTGGAGTGAGGACTACCAGAGAACCTTCCAGGAATTGAAGCAGAGATTGATGTCAGCTCCGGTTCTGTCCCTTCCAGTTATAGGGGAAGGATTTGTGATTTACAAAAATGCGTTACACAGCGGTTTGGGATATGTGTTGATGCAGCATAGTAGGGTAATTGCTTATGCTTCACGATAATTGAAGGACTATGAAAAGAATTACTCTATGCATGACTTAGAGCTTGCCACTATGGTGTTCGCACTGAAGTTGTGGCGTCACTACCTGTACGGGAAGCACTGTGAGATTTTTACCAATCACAAAAATCTCAAATATTTGTTCACCCAGAAGGAATTGAACCTGAGGCAACGCTAGTGGTTGGAGTTGTTAAAGGATTATGATATCAGCATTCAGTGTCACCCCGGTAAGGCGAATGTGGTGGCAGATGTATTGAGCAAGAAGTTAGTATAGAGCGTTAGCATGTTGATCACTCAGCAGGCGCCATTGCTTGAGGAGTTGCAGCGATTTGGATTACAGATTGTGTCCCCTGAGGTTACTGCAAGACTTATGTCTATGGTCTTGCAAACCCACTCTGTTGGACAGAATCAAGGAGAAACAGAGTGGACTCCCACTTGATGAGGATTCGAGATCAGATTGAGAGTAATCAGATAGGGGACTTTAGAGTTGGCAGTTCGAGAGTGCTACGTAATAGGAACCGACTGCGTGTGCCTATGGATCTAGAGATCCGAGTAGAGATTTTGAAAGAGGCTCATTGCTCACTTTATTCGATTCATCCTGGTAGAACTAAGATGTATAATGATTTGAAAGAGACAATGAGAGATATGTAGCGCAGTGTTTAACTTGTCAGCAAGTAAAAGCGCAGTATCGTATGCCTGCTGGCAAGTTGCAGAGTCTTCCAATGCCTAAATGGAAGTGGGATCGGATCACCATGGATTTCGTCATGAGATTACCGAGGACGCAGAGTGGATTGGATGCAGTGTGGGTGATACTGGACAGACTTATCAAGTCTGCTCACTTCTTACCAGTACAGACTTTCTGGTCCAGAGATCGACTTGCTCAGCTCTACTTGGATAAGGTAGTAAGGTTACATAGAATACCTACCTCGGTTGTATCAGATAGAGATCCGAGGTTCGTCTCGCATTTCTGGAGGTGCCTACAGACAGCTTTGGATACACAGCTTCACCCTAGTACAGAATTTCACCCATAGATTGATGGACAGTAAAAGCGGACTATTCAGACTCTGGAGGATATGTTGAGAGATTGTGTCCTGAATTTTGGAGGAGAGCGGCATCGACATTTGAGATTGGTTGAGTTCGCGTACAACAACAGCTATCAAGAGAGCATCCAGATGGCTCCGTTTGAAGCGTTGTATAGATACAAGTGTCGATCACCCCTAAACTGGAGTGATGTGGTGTACCAGATTTTAATTATAAAAGTAAGTGAAAAAAATAGTGTGAGATACTATTTTTATTGAACTTAGAGAAGTAAAATATAAGTCTGAAATGAATTGTGCTGAATTTGAAATGAAAACAGAAAATTTAGAATTTTCTGTAAGGAACGGGACTGATTTTTTAGCAGAAAATTTACAGTGTCAGAAAATTTTGAAACTTTGAGGATATGTCAGAATTATTTTTCTGAGCCTAAATTAAAAGTTTCATGTCATTCCAACACCCGAAAAATGAAAATAAAATATAACAACAATCTGCTAGAGATTTTAGTCGGTAGAGCTTTCGGTGACCAAAAAATAGTCCGAAACTGAATAGTGATGATTAGTTCTTCTGATTAACTTAAACCGAGCATGACTGTCAAATTTGAGCACAAACGGACATTCAGAAGGACTCCGACAAAAAGTATCAGATTTTGAACTGAGCTAAAACTACAATTTCATTAGTGTTGGGGGGCCTATTTGTAAACCGAACCAGGCTCTTCCCTGGTTCGTGCGCAGCATGAGAGAAGAGAGATGAAGCCTCTCTCTTTCTCTCTAGCACTTATCTCTCCCTCCCTCTCTTGTAATCTTTCATTCTCTTTTGTGATTTCTCCATCAAAGAGAAAAGGGGTTGGAGATTTGGAAGCTTGAAGTGGAGAAGAAGCTTGGTGGAGGTCTCTAATGGTGGAGAAGCTTGGAGAGCAAGGTAGCTATGGTGAGATTTTCATGATTAGAGTTTAGGGTTTGGATTTAATCTTTTAAAATTGATGTATTTAGCATCTCTAGATTACTCTAAACTATTTTGATTAAGGGATTATCAAGATAAATACGGTTTTCTTGTAAAACTTGAAAACCCTAGGATAAGATAAGTGGTTTTGTCCCTAAGAGATTGGGTTAAAACCTTTAGATTTGGGATTTTTGAGTTCCCTAGAAGTTTCTACACTAGATTAATTGAGGATTCTCCGTAAATTTTAGAGTATTCTCGAGAAAATCGGAAACCCTAGGTTGAAATGGGGTTTTTGGATTTGGAGGGTTTAAAATTTGTGTGACCCCGTAGAACCCTAGTTGAGGGTTAGTAAAACACGTTGGACAACTCGATTTCGTCGAACTGCAAAAATGAGATCGTTCTGAGTTCGACTCGGATTAACGAACCCTACATATGTGTGTTAGGGAATGAAGCTTGAAGACCAAGCTTGAAGCCAAGGATTAGAGCCCGATTGTAGTGAACCGCAATTCGGAAGCATTTGAACTTTGGCCAAGTTGGACAAAGTTTAGTTCAGAAGTAAGTTGAACGTGTTTAGAATTGAGTTCCGAGGGTTTCGGAATGATTAGAAGTGGATTTGGTGAGTCCATGTTGTGTCCCGAGAGTGTTGAAATGATTAGAGAAAAGTTGGAAGAATTTTGAGATACGATTGTATGTTGGAATATAATTATTCCGTAAGGGATAAACTATAATTCTCCAACTTAGGAAGTGTTCTTACGTGTAGAAGAGTTTCGGTTGTGTTGGATTTGATTTGGAGAGAAAACGAAATGAAAAACGGAGTTTTAGAGCGAAAATGAGAAGAAAATGAAAAAGGCTGAAAACACTGTTCATAGTGTCCGGGTCCGGACCCTGGGATTGGGATCCGGACCCCAGCTGCGAAAATGCTGAAATTGCTTACAGGTTCCGGACCCGGGATGCAAGGTCCGGACCCCACGGACCCAGAAACTCCAGAATGGGGGTATTTTGGTCATTTCATGTGGTAGGCTTATGAGGGGAGGTTGGGGGCTTATCTTCTTCATTTTTCCCCTTCTTCCTCTACTTCTCCTCTCCCTCTCCTCTACTTTCTCTCTCTAGAGAGCTCTCCAGAGCTTGGAGAAAAGAGTGATTCAAGCTTGAAAAAGAAATCCAAGGTGGGAAAGAAGCTTCTTGGTGCAAGAAGAAGCTTGGGGAGCTCGTGGCCAAGGTGAGTTCCTTGGATCTAAGGTTAGGGTTTTTGATTTAAGCCTTGTAAATGGATTGTTATCAAACCCTTGGCTAATCTAGACTACAAATTATAGGGATTAGCATGTGATTTTTGGGTTTGGCCATATTTATGGAAACCCTAGGTTGAAAGAGGGATTCTCTTATGGGGGGATTTAAAAATTGTTTGACCCCATAGAACCCCAGTTGGGGGTTAGTAGAACATGTGGGATAACTTTATTTTGAGTGATTCCAAGAGATGGGATCGTTATGAGTTCGACTCGGATTAACGAATCCTTCATGTGTGTTAGGGCAAGGAGCTTGAAGACTAAGCTTGAGGCCAAGGAAAAGAGCCTAATTGCAAGTGTCTACAAGCAATTAGGGAGCTTTGTGAGGTGGGTTTGTGTTTACCGAAGTGATTAGGTCACTTCCATGTCGAAAGAGTAAAGTATAATTTATTTTACTTGATGCATGTAATGGTAGGTTAATTGGTAAGTGGTAAATATGAATGTGTAGATCATATGATGTTAATACCATTAACTACCATGGATTGGAACTATAGGCATGTAGAACACATAGATACAAATGGACATGTGTATGCCTAGGTGTGGACATACCGGTGAGCTAATTTTCTCTATACGCTAGAGAACTTGACATGTGGTTAAACAAGGGCTAGAGGCCATGTAAAATTAGAAATCCTAGGTATGGACAACTAGGATAAGAAAGAACTGTAATGTGCATGTTAGCATTGGGTGTATATCCAAGTGATTTGAGCCATGGGCTCACCTTGCATGTAAGAGAATTCGAGTATTTCATAATATATATATATATATATATATATATATATATATATATATATATATATATATATATATATATATACTTGAAAGGTGATGTATGCATGTTAAACCTAGTGTCATTGAACATAGGTTGGAATGTGATGGTATTAAACCTAGTATCATTGAACATAGGTTGGAATGTGATGGTGTTAAACCTAGTGTCATTGAACATAGGTTGGAATGTGATGGTATTAAACCTAGTGTTATTAAACATAGGTTGGATCAGGTGATGAACCTAGAATGGGTAAACCTAGGTTGTATAACATAGTGGTAGAAAGACCACTAGGTTTGTAATGTGTGTGAACCTAGAGTCGTTGAACCTAGGTTGAGAGACATAGTGATAGGAAGATCACTTAAACAGAACATTGAACCTAGTGTCATTAAACATAGGTTGGAAACATAGTGGTAGAGAGAGACCACTTGTATTGGAATGTTATTAACCTAGAATCGGGTGAATCTAGGTGGGAAAAACATATGAACTAGCGTCGTGGAACCTAGGTGATAAAATAAGTGGTAGGATGACCACTTGGACATGAGAATGTAAACCTAGAGAGGTTGATAATATAGGGTAAAAGATGAACCCTTGAGACTTTGGAATGGATTCCGGAATCCCTAGACTGATACTTGCAGGTATGTATGGTTCTCCTCGCCTGGCAAGTGATTGTGGCTGCGGGTATGTGTTGTTCTCCTCGCCCCGCCGCAGATTATACTTGCGGGTATGTGTGGTCCTCCTCGCCCGGCAAGTGACTCATAACTGCGGGTATGTGTGGTTCTCCTCGCTCGGCAGTGGATTGAGTATCGGAGGTGTATGTGGTATATCCCTCACCTGCCGAGTGGATTGATGGCTGAGGTGTATGTGGCATGTTCATCTCCTCAGGCATGGACATAGGCGGTAGTCCGCTGATGTTTGACTCTAGAGTGAGTCGGGTAAGGTTTGACTAAAGTAAGTAAACCTTAGAGGGGCGGTGGCCCAATGATGTTTGACTCAAGAGTGAGTCGGGTAAGATTTGACTAAAGTAAGTAAACCTTAGAGGGGCGGTGGCCCAATGATGTTTGACTCAAGAGTGAGTCGGGTAAGGTTTGACTAAAGTAAGTAAACCTTAGAGGGGCGGTGGCCCAATGATGTTTGACTCAAGAGTGAGTCGGGTAAGGTTTGGCTAAGGTAAGTAAACCTTAGAAGGGCGGTGGCCCAATGATGTTTGACTCGAGAGTGATTCGTGTGTGGCTTAGCTAAGGTGAATGAACCTTAGGAGCAGGTTGATTATGAAATGGATAGTGGAATAGCAGTGAAAAATGTATTGCATGGATTTCATTATCGCATTTGTTGAAGCATAAGCATGTTTACTGTTTTTGCATATAGTAGAGTTATATGCTTGCAAGTTATGTATATGTACTAACCATGCTTTTATGCTTCCTTTGGACCTGGTGGGTCGAGCTTCTCCCTTGGGTGGCCTTACCCACTGGAAACTATTTTAGATAGTTCTCATCCCACTATTTTTCAGGTCCACACGTGAGCGGCGAGGCGGCGCGAAGGAAGGACGTAGCCTGATAGTTAGCGTCCTACCACTGTGACCAGGATAGAAGTACCCTCTATTGTGTAGCTTAAGGGTATTGGAATGAAAGGAATGTAATAACAATTTGATTGTATTTGGAAAGAGAACAAAGACACAAAAATATAATGTGGACGTATTGTGAATGCTTGTAATAGCAAGCATAGAAATTTATGATGCTTTCCTTATGCAATCTATGTATAAATTTTGTTCCTGTTTGGAACCTCTTGAATTGTACTGGTTGTGACGCCTTGGACGTATAGGGGAAACTCTGTCCATTCGGCGGGTCTGTGTGCGTGCCCGAACCGACCAAATTGGTGGTCTCGGGGCGTGACACCGATTGCAAGTGTCTACAAGCAATCGGAAGAGTGTAAGGTGGGTTTGTGCTTACCGAAGTGATTAGGTCACTTCCATATCGAAAGAGTTTACATAATTTTATTTACTTGATGTGTATAATGGTAGGTTAATTGGTAAAATGAGTAGGCATAGTTTGTATGCTACTTAGGTTAAATTTACTACCATTTGACGTATAACACTAGGCAATTGTTGACATATTAGTATGTATATATATATATATGTGTGTGTATGCCTAGGTGTGGATGTGAACATAGGTCTATGAACTCTAGGAAGATTAGAGAATTCGACAAATTGGAAACAAGGATTAGACGTCATGAATCCTAGGTGTGGACAACTAGGATAATGAAAAGACATGATTGGACATTGAACCTAGAGTCGTCAAACCTAGGTTGGACATTATGGTGGCTAGGCCACTTGGAATAAGATATCGATAAACCTAGTGTCATTGTACATAGGTTGGAAATATAGTGGTAGAGAGAGACCACTTGTATTGGAATGTTATTAATCTAGAGTCGGGTGAATCTAGGTGGATAAAATATAGGACCTAGCGTTGTGGAACCTAGGTGATAAAATAAGTGGTAGGATGACCACTTGGACATGAGAATGTAAACCTAGAGAGGTTGATAATATAGGGTAAAAGATGAACCCTTGAGACTTTGGAATGGATTCCGGAATCCCAAGACTGATACTTGCAAGTATGTGTGGTTCTCCTCGCCTGGCAAGTGACTGTGGTTGCGGGTATGTGTGGTTCTCCTCGCCCGGCAGCAGATTATACTTGCAGGTATGTGTGGTTCTCCTCGCCTGGCAAGTGATTGTGGCTACGGGTATGTGTGGTTCTCCTCGCCCGGCAGCAAATTATACTTGCGGGTATGTGTGGTCCTCCTCGCCCGGCAAGTGACTCATAACTGCGGGTATGTGTGGTTCTCCTCGCCCGGTAGTGGTTTGAGTATCGGAGGTGTATGTGGTATATCCCTCACCTGCCGAGTGGATTGAAGGCTGAGGTGTATGTGGCATGTTCATCTCCTCAGGCCTGGACATAGGCGGTAGTCCGCTGATGATTGACTCAAGAGTGAGTCGGGTTTGACCTTGGCTAAGGTGAGTAAACCTTAGGAGGGAATTGGATAAGAAATAGATAGTGAAATAGAAAGTAGAAGAGGAATACCTACTTGCATGGATTTCATTATCGTATTTGCATAAAGCATAAGCATGTTTACTATTTTTGCATATAGTAGAGTTATATGCTTACAAGTTATATGTATATTGTACTAACCCATGCTTATATGCTTTCTTTGGACCTGTTGGGTCGAGCTTCTCTCTTGGGTGGCTTTACCCACTGGGAACTATTTTATATAGTTCTCATCCCCTTGTTTTTCAGGTCCACACGTGAGCGGCGCGACGGCGCGAGGAAAGGGCGTAGCTCGGTAGATAGCGCCCTACCACTTGAGACCAGGATAGAAGTACCCTCTACTACGTAGCTTAGGGGTATTAAAATGAAAAATGAAAGAGAATGTAATAACAGTTTGATTGCATTTGGAAAGATAGAATGAAAAATATAATATGTGAATGTAATGTGAATACTTGTAATAGCATAGTGGTTTATGATGCTTTCCTTATGCAATCTGGGTATGAATTCTGTTCCTGTTTGGAACTTCTTGAACTGTACTGATTGCAACGCCTTGGACGTACAGGGGAAACTCTGTCCGTTCGGCGGGTCTGTGTGCGTGCCCGAACCGACCAAATCGGCAGATCCGGGGCGTGACAGACTAAGATGGTATCAGAGCGTAGAATTTGTTTAGGCGGACCTAGGAGACCGTAGGAGGATAAACCATAAGGACTTAAGCTCCTGAGAGACGAGAACTTGTGACCTTGCGGCGAAAGGTGAATTGATTGGGTCGTGTGTTGTATGCCTCTAAAAAGGATGTTATAGGTAGATTCAAGGTGTGGTTTATTCTCAGCCGAGGGTGTTCATGTTGGCGGCCAACAACATGAAACCGAGTGATGAGAATAGACGCCCTTGTGTGACTTTCGCCTGATTTGAGTCCGTGATTGTGTAAACTATTGTACTTGACCTAGAAGGTCGAGGATTTTGACGGAAGTTGTCATGTTTCAGGATATGATGGCGTCACGTGGGCGATCTCCGACGAGATCAACGCGGGATGGACCTAGTGAGGTCCCTGTGCAATCTGGGGCAAGTGGAGACCCGGAGCTTCGTGAACAGTTGGCCACACTCGTTGGAGTGGTGCAACAACAAGCTAAGACGGCACAGCGACAGCAGGAAGCTGCCGTGCGCCAGGAGGAGCAGATCAAGAGACTCCATGAAACCATGGAGCAAATAGCACGTCGTGTACCATCAGGAGCCGCAGCGGGTACCTCGCAAGTAGATGCTGGTGCCTGGGCCCCTGATTCTGCGGAATTGGAAGCGGAGAAGGAGCGGACTTTAGCTGCCCTCATGACGTTCAAGGGATTCAATCCGCCTACCTTCAACGGGAAGAAATGGACCCGTGGACCGTAGAAACGTGGATCAATCTATGGAGTCCCTGTTTGAGGACTTGTACACCTTGGAGCGGGACAAGGTGCATTTTGCCGCACACTGCTTGCAACGGTCGGCAAAGGCGTGGTGGAAGGGAGTCCGGCGAGACCGACCTTCTAGTCTCCCTCCGGTGACTTGGGAGGAATTTCGGGGACTAGTATTCTCCGCCTATTTTCCTGATAGCGAAAAGAGAAAGCTTCAGGAAAATATTCAGGAAGCTGAGGCAAGGAGACCGCACAGTGAGAGAATATGAAAGGAAATTCTTGCACATTCCCTTACGTGGTGCGAGATGATAAGGATAAGGCCGATTGCTTTGTGCGCGGACTTCGGCCAGAGATTTTTAAGGTTGTGCATCCCTTCAAACTGCAAACCTTTGCTGAGGTGCTGGATCGAGCCTTGTGGGTGGAACAAGGCCTGGTCACTGTGCGTGAAGGGTGCGAGGCTTATGGCGAGGAGGGGAGACAGCGATCAATGGGTGGTTCGGGAGGACAGTCGAGTTCCGAGCGACGCCCAAAACGACCGCAATCACAATCCCAAGCCCAGAAATCATCTACCACCCGATCCTCGTCTGGATGCGTTATTTGCGGCGGACCCCATTGGGTGCGCCGGTGCGTGCAGCGAGAAGGAAGGTGCATACGATATGGACAATCGGGTCACACAAAGTATGACTGTCCCTTGGGAGATAGCCGAGCCCCACCGGCTACGACAGCATTCTCCGCTCCGAGACAGCCCACGGGTATGCCACCGCAAGGTCTAGAGAGTATGCGCCGGTGTCGGGACAACCTGAGGGTTCACGGCGGACGCCGAGTGGCCATGGATAGGCGATCTAGGCTGAGGAGCCTACTGCTGCCGACTGCATCGCAGCAGGTATGATTTAATTATGAAAATCATGCGCGAGGCATATTTGACGCTAAAGCATTGCATGCATTATCATGTGGTCAATTGCCACTATACGGGCATGCGAATGTCATGGAAGCGTGTATCCGCCTACTGGAGCAGGTAGGGATGGAAATGGTGGACTAACTCTCGAAATTGAGGCAATGTGAGTAGCCGATTGCGAGAGTCGAGTTACGACGCTTGAAGATATGCGAGTAGTTCGCGAACTTCGGACATTATTCCGATGGATCGATGATGGTAGTGGAACCACGGTTGTGAAATTGATAAGGTAATCACCAAGATTAGGCGAGTAGGCCTTGTAGTACCTCAAATTGAGGTGGGTTGTGGTACTCGCGTAGTGAGCGAGCTTAAGCTGGGTTGCTTAGTGCTTGTGTTAGCACGGAAAAGCATAGAAGCGTAGAACGCTTTGGTTATCGTATTAGTAGAGTACAGGTTTCGTTCAGCCGAGAGGGTTTGTTGGCAGTAGCACATGAGCATTGCTAAGTGTGAAGTGGGCCATGGACCGCTTGTAGGGCTGGTGGCTCGCACTAGGTGCCTAGGAGCCGATAGAGGATTGTTGTTGCTCGATAGAGCATTTTAGTCGTGTGTAGCGACGGTGTTGGATATTGCTTGGGGACGACCTGTGCCCGGACCATGTGTGGACTGTGGAGCCTGGGGCCATATGGACAAGCGCAGTCAGCTGTGTGAGACAGCGGCCCGAGACCTGAGGGTGAGGCAGAGATTTGTGGTCGAGACGGTAGTCCGAGCTATGACCCGAGGATGTGGAATACCACATGTGAGACTGTGTAATTGATAGAACATCGAGTGTGATTGTGACCCAACTCTAGGATTTGTAGAGGTTTGGGGTCTTGGTTACTCCTGGTTGGAGTATGTGTGCGAGTTCTTGAGTGAGGACTCCGCCGAGTGACGATTAGGTCTGCGCTTGCGAGCGAGAGACGTTACGCGATATTAAGACGCGAGCTAGGCGGTGGACCTACATAAGAATTTTGGTCTATGGACCATCCGTGATAGACAGAAATAAGCGGTTTAGTTGGAAGCTCTTGTGGTGAGAGCATCACTTGTGTATAGAGCATCAAGGGTAGTGACTTAAGGAGCGAAGGCTCGGTCATACCATTCGTCTTGATGCTAAGTCACCAACTGCCGAGTCTAGCAGTATGGTGAGATGGAATCTAATTCACGAATGAAGTGTTCGTGTGAGTTCGTCGTAAGAACGGTGTGATGTGAACTCGTGGCATATGAAAGCGAGACGACATGCTTCTTATGAGGCACTGGAAAAGTAGAAGCCCCGCGTGGATTTGAGGATTATGCTCCTATGTGAGCTGGCGTTGGGATGTGCCAAGTGTGCCATCTTGATTTGTGGTTGGGAATTCACAAGTGATAAATCCCACTGGTGATAGGTTGAGGCACCAGTGATATTACTCTTAAGCAATGCCGGTGATCGGACCAATATGAGTTCCACAATGGAACTTTGAACTTGGAGGAGAGTCGCTCGTAATGGCATAGACTCTCGAGTGGCCAAGATACCTAGCCTGCTAGGTATAAGAGTGGGGTATAGACTACAAAAATGTAGTACGCTGAACTTCGGTGCGCTATTCTGAACTTTACCAAATTGGATGATGTTCGGAGGAAGCCGATAATGGCTAGTGTAGAATTGAGTTCCGAGATTTTCGGAATGTGTGGGTGCGAGTTAAAGACCCACAAACCAAAATTTGGAATTTTTGAAGAAGTCGCACTGGAGCTGAAATGCTCTCGGGTTCAGGACCCGAGAGTGGGATCCGGACTTTCGGGTTACTATGCGAGGCTGGGAAAGAGCAAGAGTCCGAACCCAGCAATGGGATCCGGGCCCGAGCTGTGAAGAATGCCTGGAAATAGGGCATTTTGGGCCTTTCACGTGGATTGAGGTTCGTGATAAGCCGTTTGAGAGCATATGACGTGCGAAGAGTCACTGTTTGCATCCGGGCTCGCGCAGAGGTTCCGTGGACTCGTGTGTCTCTATGTGATAAGCTTAGTGAAGCTGCCCAGACTGGGAGGATGCGATGATGGAACGATACCCTCATCTATTTGATAAATAGATTGAGGTGTGATCTTAGTTTCGCGGACGAAACTCCTTTTAAGGAGGGAGGAATGTAGTGTACCAGGATTTTAATATAAAAGTAAGTGAAAATAAAAATAGTGTGAGATACTATTTTTATTGAACTTAGAGAAGTAAAATATATGTCGGAAATGAATTGTGCTGAATTTGAAATGAAAACAGAAAATTTAGAATTTTCTGTAAGGAACGGAGATTTTTTAGCAAAAAATTTACTACTGTGTCAGAAAATTTTGAAACTTTGAGGATATATCAGAATTATTTTTCTGAGGCTAAATTAAAAGTTTCATGTCATTCCAACACCCGAAAAGTGAAAATAAAATATAACAGCAATCTGCTAGAAATTTTAGTCGGTAGAGCTTTCGGTGACCAAAAAATGATCCGAAACTGAATAGTAATGATCAGTTCTTCTGATTAACTTAAACCGAGCATGACTGTCAAATTTGAACGCAAACGGACATTCAGAAGGACTCCGGCAAAAAGTATTAGATTCTGAACTTAGCTGAAACTACAATTTCATTAGTGTTGGGGGGCCTATTTGTAAACCGAACCAGGCTCTTCCCTGGTTCGTGTGCAGCATGAGAGAAGAGAGGTGAAGCCTCTCTCTTTCTCTCTAGCACTCATCTCTCCCTCCCTCTCTTGTAATCTTTCATTCTCTTTTGTGATTTCTCCATCAAAGAGAAAAGGGGTTGGAGATTTGGAAGCTTCAAGTGGAGAAGAAGCTTGGTGGAGGTCTCTAATGGTGGAGAAGCTTGGAGAGCAAGGTAGCTATGGTGAGATTTTCATGATTAGAGTTTAGGGTTTGGGTTTAATCCTTTAAAATTGATGTATTTAGCATCTCTAGATTACTTTAAACTATTTTGATTAAAGGATTATCAAGATAAATAGGGTTTTCTTGTAAAACATGAAAACCCTAGGATAAGATAAGTGGTTTTGTCCCTAAGAGATTGGGTTAAAACCTTTAGATTTGGAATTTTTGAGTTCCCTAGAAGTTTCTACACTAGGTTAACTGAGGATTCTCCGTAAATTTCAGAGTATTCTCGAGAAAATCGAAAACCCTAGGTTGAAATGGGGTTTTTGGATTTGGAGGGTTTAAAATTTGTGTGATCCCGTAGAACCCTAGTTGAGGGTTAGTAAAACACGTTGGACAACTCGATTTCGTCGAACTGCAAGAAATGAGATCGTTCTGAGTTCGACTCGGATTAACGAACCCTTCATATGTGTGTTAGGGAAAGAAGCTTGAAGACCAAGTTTGAAGCCAAGGATTAAAGCCCGATTGCAAGTGTCTACAAGCAATCGGAAGAGTGTAAGGTGGGTTTGTGCTTACCGAAGTGATTAGGTCACTTCCATATCGAAAGAGTAAAATATAATTTTATTTACTTGATGCATGTAATGGTAGGTTAATTGGTAAAATGAGTAGGCATAGTTTGTATGCTACTTAGGTTAAATTAACTACCATTGGACGTATAACACTAGGCAATTGTTGACATATGAGTATGTATATATATATATGTGTGTGTATGCCTAGGTGTGGATGTGAACATAGGTCTATGAACTCTAGGATGATTAGAGAATTCGACAAATTAGAAACAATGATTAGATGTCATGAATCCTAGGTGTGAACAACTAGGATAATGAAAAGACATGATTGGACATTGAACCTAGAGTCGTCGAACCTAGGTTGGACATTATGGTGGCTAGGCCACTTGGAATAAGATATCGATAAACCTAGTGTCATTGAACATAGGTTGGAAACATAGTGGTAGAGAGAGACCAGTTGTATTGGAATGTTATTAACCTAGAGTCGGGTGAATCTAGGTGGGAAAAAACATAGGACCTTGCGTTGTGGAACCTAGGTGATAAAATAAGTGGTAGAATGACCACTTGGACATGAGAATGTAAACCTAGAGTGGTTTATAATATAGGGTAAAAGATGAACCCTTGAGACTTTGGAATGGATTCCGGAATCCCTAGACTGATACTTGCAGGTATGTGTGGTTCTCCTCGCCCGACAGCAGATTATACTTGCAGGTATGTGAGGTTCTCCTCGCGTGGCAAGTGATTGTGGCTGCGGGTATGTGTGGTTCTCCTCGCCCGGCAGCAGATTATACTTGCGGGTATGTGTGGTCCTCCTCGCCCGGCAAGTGACTCATAACTGCGGGTATGTGTGGTTCTCTTCGCCCGGCAGTGGTTTGAGTATCGGAGGTGTATGTGGTATATCCCTCACCTGCCGAGTGGATTGAAGGCTGAGGTGTATGTGGCATGTTCATCTCCTCAGGCCTGGACATAGGCGGTAGTCCGCTGATGATTGACTCAAGAGTGAGTCGGGTTTGACCTTGGCTAAGGTGAGTAAACCTTAGGAGAGAATTGGATAAAAAATGGATAGTGAAATAGAAAGTAGAAGAGGAATACCTACTTGCATGGATTTCAGTATCGTATTTGCAAAAATCAAAGTGATATATGAGAGGGGAACTACCACCAGGATCATGATTGGAGGGCCCCCCCCCTTATTTGGCGGCGGTTTGTCTTTGAGAGCAAGGGTCTGAAAGCTATGGCGTCACTGATCTTTATGGTGAGCAATTTTTATTTGTGAAGTTTTACAGATTGCATAAGAGTCTTAAGTTATGACTGTTTACAGCGAAAAAAGAGTTGAAATCAAACGGCAACGGAGGAAGTTAGGATTAGGGGAATTATTGATAGGATCTATGACATTTGCTATTTTGATATTTATGGGAGAAAAGGCGAATATTTGTTGGAAAAGGGATGCTATTGAGTAAGGGAAAGGTTTTTGTGGCAAGGTTTGAGTTTTTTATTTTTTGGAATATTTTCATAGTTAGGGAGGAGATGCATAATGAGTTTTAGTGATCCTATTAAATCAATTTACTCTTGATGATGATAGAATGATTGAGAATTGTTGAAGATAGTGTTGTTAATATGAGGAATTGATTTTTTTGAGAAGAAGGGGTGTTGATTGAAGATCCTTTACTTGATGAATATTCGCAAGATTGGAAGAAGTGAAGAGAATAGGTTGAAGACTTTTTTTATTGGGTATGATTTAGACTGGATTTTATTACGGAGAGGAAGTTTATGGTTTAAAGCGTATAAGTTTTTATATTGAGGAGAATATTGAAAGGAAGCACATGATTTTGATTTTATTCGGATGTAATGGGTATGGGTACAAATGAGATGTAACCCAGGATATACTGAAGATTTTTTTGGTCAAGGATGGATTAGGATTTGATAATTGGATAGTGGGAATGGTTAATGGGATAAGATTTTGGTAGATAGCTGGTAGAAATGATTTTGTATAGAATAATTTTGTGTTTTTTAAGTACACAACAGGGTTTGAGGTAAGATTAGCAGTTAGTTTCAATGGGTAAAAGGAAGTGGGTAAAGTTTACAATTGTGAGATGTATTTTTTTTTTGTTTTTAGGGTTATTTCATTTGTAGGAATTTGGATTTAATATGAGCGGATGTTGATGATTTTATTTGGGTTTGTGATTAGGGTTGAATAGTGTTGGAAAGGATGATTGATGATTTGGAAGTTGTAGCTTAATTTTATTGCCTAGGAAGATTTGTTTGGTACATTCGTTAAGTTTGTTATTGTTTAAGGGGTTATATTTATTGTGATATTTTAATGTAAAAAAGATGGATTTTGTTTATTTAGATAGTAATTATGGATAAGAGTGGACCCAAGATTTTGGATGATTTGGTTTTGGCAAGAAGTTTGTTTAAATTGAGTTTTGGGGATCAGCTTTAATTTTTTATAAAAGGATGCTAGGGATGTTTATTTTTAGATGCTTCTTGTAATTGGTGGTTTTTGTGAAGATGGATGGTAAGTTTCAATTGAGTATTGTGAGGATATGGGATTGAGGATGTTGTTGTTTGTGGGATTTTTTGTTTATCTTTGTTGGGGAGGTAACGAGAATAAGCAGATTGAGATTGTTAGAGTGTTTGTAGATACAAGGCAATTATGTTTAATCAAGGAAGTACGGGATAGTGTTCTTTGGGGAGTTTGATTTTTTAATTTAATAGGGGTTTGTTATATATGGAGGTGTTAAATTGAATCGATATGAATTTTTTTTTCTAGATGTGTTTTGGGTTTATGTATGTTGGTTGGTTTGGATTTGTGTCTTTTTTTGGAGGGAATTTTTGAGATTCCTTTTGACTGTAAAGCCGAGGTGTGGAAAGTTAAAAGTTGATTTTGTTATATTGGCTTAGTTGGAGACAGGGGTGAATGAAGAAAAGAGTTATTATGATTAATTTTTTGGTTGAGTATTGGTTGTGAGTTATTGAGAGTTCAGTTGACATTTAGTAAAGAATCATGTGAGTTGAAACTTGAAGGTCATGTTGTAAAGCCATATGAAGGGTATGAAATGTGGAGATATTGGAATGGGGGAAAAAGCTGTAGTAGGCGTTTAATAGGTCTTATTGGATTGAAGGATAGTTGGAAGGTGGTGGCATATCGGTTGTTGAGGAGATTATTTAGGTCTCTGCCTTGGAAATGCAGGAGTAAGTGCGGGATGGTCTTTGTTTTTATCAAGGGTTCTGAAAAATGGGAGAGATTGCACAGATTACCATGTTGTGAAGATTTTTTCTGAGGTCTCAATTACTGAGGATTATTTAAGGATTTTTCGACCCAGATAACTTTATATTTGAGATTGTTGGCAATTTGAGATAATAACGGAGGGATTTTTTTTTTTGATTGTAGATGGGATTGAACCCCCATTAAATAATTTATGTAAAAGGTACGAATAAGTGGGATTGGAGAAGGATAGAGAGGGTGTCACAGCCAAAATATATTGTATTCGATAAATTGGGCAGGAGAATTTTTTTAATTTTGAAAGAAAATTAGTTTGAGATGTGAATTGTTGAGTTTAAGGTTTGGACTGGGATGTGTATCGCCCAATTATGATTGGTCAATGGAATGCGGTGGAATTGGATACATTTTTTTATTGTTTTTGAAGTAATTGGAGTTTGGAAGGAGTTATTAAAGAAAGGGATTGTTTCTTAAGTTATTGTGGTTTTGAATGTTCGTCAATAATACAAACAAACAATTGTAATGTATGATGGTTTATGCGAGTAGCTTTGATTTATTATGTAATGGTAGATTATCATTAGTATGGGTAACTGTTGAAATGGGAAGGTTTAAGTGATTATTGTGAGAAAATTTTTGCATGTTATTAGTGATTGTGTATGAATTTTTTAAAATTTTTATGAACTAGGTGTAAATTTTTTGAGGTTTAAATTGTTTTGCGAGATTGAGGAATTTGTGAAGGAGAATTTGATTATGTAAGTTTTTTTGGATGGATTTGGGTTTTATGAAGAAGGAATTTTAGGAATATTCTTAGTTTGATGGTTTTATTTTTTATCTTTGGTGGTTCGTTTAGCTTTGAGTTAACTGATGTCCATCCATCGTTGTAAGTTGGAGAGAGGCCCCGTTTCTAAGAGCGGTTTCCTAGAGTAAGGGCCATAGGTTTGGTTGTAGTTATAATTTGGGGGCTTGCTTAGTGATGAGGTACTGTTTGCTGATTTATGTGATGCTGTTTGTTGTTTTATGTTTAGGAATTGTGATGGAAAGGATTTTAATCGTTGGAGGTATTTTGGGAGTGATGCAATATTGGGATAGTGCATGTCTTTGATAATTGTGTTATCCTGGAATATTGGGTCTGTTTTGTTCTTTCCCCACCGGGGTGGTTGGATTTAGTTTGTTCAATGGGTTGAATGTAAGAGTTGGATGTGGACATGTTTATGTACGTGTATTTTATCTCAGGGTTAGTAATGATAAATTTTTTGATGGGGGGTTTGGGATTGATGTTGCATGATTTTGTTATGTTAGATTATTTGGATGTTTTTTTGTAATAATAAATGTAGTTATGTTTTGGTTGGTGGATTATGGTGAGTGGTTGGTGAGGATTATTGTGTTGGTTGGATGGTTGGTGAAAATAATTTGTTGATATATGGAGTTTAAAGTAGGTTTTGTTTGAGGGGAATTTTATGTTTAGTGCTATTTCTAAGTTAAAAAATTAAGTTAGTGAGTATGTTTTTTGGGGTAGTATATTGTTAGGTTGGTGGGTTGTTAGACCTGAATGTTGTTTAGGTGTTTATGGTTTTGTGAATGGGGGTAGTGTGGAGGTGTTGATTATAGTTTGTTTGGGTGTTTTTGTTATGGGGGAAATATTTGGTTTTTGGGTAGGGGGTAGAAGTTGAGGCTGATTTTATTGTAGTTTATAGGTAATTGTAATTGGTGATTATTTGGGATGGTTGTTTTAATTTTAAAATTAGAGGTTTAGTGGTTTGAAATCATGTGTGGTTGGGTGATGACGTTTGTGATGTTTTTTTGATTTGGTGGATTTTATAGGGGTGATTAGAAAGGGGAATTTTAGACGTGTTGGGGTTTGTGGGAATTGAAATGTTGTTAGGGAGGGATTTGGGGTAATTTTGGTGATAATGTTGTAGTGTGTTTTATTTGGTTTTTTGGTGGATTGGTTGGTATTTTGGTTAATCTTGGAATATAATTAGTGATATGGTTAAAGAGTGGTGTATTTTTTGTTCTGAGTGGGTCATGTTGCGATCTGGGTTTTTGTGGACTGATTGACGAAAGCAGCTCACTTCCTTTCGGTACACGCGACTTAGTCTCATGATCGACTGGCGCAGCTCTACTTAGATGAGATCGTCAGGCTGCTTTGGAGTGCCAGTGTGTGGGGTGTCGATCATTTTTGGTATGGGGTTCTCGCTTCGTTTCCCAGTTCTGGAGGTGCTTGCAGCAGGTACTGGGGACGAGGCTCGACTTCAGCGCAGCTTACCACCCTCAGAGTGATGGGCAGTCGGAGCGAGTCTTCCAGACTCTCGAGGTTATGCTCCGAGCATGCGTTTTGGTTTTTGGTGAGGGTTGGTTCAAGTACCTTTCCTTGGTGGAGTTTGCCTTCAACGACAGCTTCCAAGCGAGCGTCGGGTTGGCACCGTGCGAGGCGTGTTTGGACGTCGTTGTCGATCACTTCTGTCGGGATGTCGTGGGTGAGCGTCGTGTTATCGGCCCGACAACGGTTCGGCTGAGGGAGTATCTCAGCTACGGTGAGGTGCCTTTGAGGTTTTTGGCTCGCAAGGCGAAGCAGTGGAGGAATCGGAGCCTTCTGTTTGTGCGAGTGCAGTGGACGAGTCGCGAGGAGCGCGAGACTGCTTGGGAGCTGGAGTCTGCTTTGCGTGAGAAGTAGCCGCTGTTGTTCGCGGATGGTGTGTGAGTAAGTTTCGGGGACGAAACTTCTTGTTAGGCGGGAGTGATGTGAGAATTCAAATTTTTGGAAATTTGGATTATGTGTTCCTCTCCCTTGTTACTGTGTGGGGGAAATTGTGGGGGGGGGGGGGTGGGGGTGTGGGGTGTGTGTGTGTGTGTGTAGTGGTTGGGTGAGCACCTGCTTCCCCATCCCCTTGGCCTCTTCCCCGAGCTCAGCCGGCCGCCGCCGGCCATCCCCTGGCCGGCGCTTCCTCGGCCACCCTCTCCCCCCTCACTTTCTTCTTCTTCTCCTTCTCATTCTTCTTCTTCTTCCTCCCTGTGGTGTGCACCCAGGGGGAACCCATGCTTGAGCTCCCCCTGAGGTGGCATGCCTGTTGGAGTCCCGCGCTGCCGCCGCCGTGGGCCGCCGAGCTGCCGCAGCTGCTGCTAGGGCAGCTGCGGGCAGGGGGTTGGTGGCCCGAGCCGCCGCCGGTTCCCGCCGCCTTGGAGGGTGAGCGCCGTCACCCTCAGGTTCTCCGGCGCCGCCCCTTCCTTCCCCGGGCGTCGTCGTGCCGCCGGAGCGCCGCCGCGCCGCAGCTGGCTGCTGCTGGGTGTGCGGGCAGCGGGCTCGAGATCCGAGCCGCCGCGGCCTCCCGCCGCCGCAGCGGCCTCTCCCGCCGGCATCTGGAGGGCCACCGCAGCCGTCGTCTCCTTCCCCCCGCCCGCCCCCGTGCCGCCGGTGCGCCGCCCGCGCCGCCTGCGGGGCTCCTGCATGCAAGCTGCAGGCAGGAGCAGCTGGAGGCCGCGCCCCGCCGCCACCCCGCCGCCTCGGAGGGAGCGCGCCGACACCCTCGGGACCTCTCCGCCGCCGGTCCCTCCCTCCCCGGCCGTCGCCGTGCCGCCGGAGCGCCGCCGCCGCCGCCGCGGGGCTCGGCTAGGGCATCCTGGGCAGCTGGAGGCCGAGCTTGCTCCGCCGCCGCTGCTGCCGTTTGTCTTTGTCGCGGTCACAGGCAGGACCGACGTCCGGCGGGCCCCTCTTTTCCGGTGCTCGCGTCGCCGCCGGGCCGCCGCCGCCGTCCGTTGCCGCGCCGCCGTGCCCTAGCCAACCCGAGACTTCGGTTTCTCCCAGCGCCGCCGCCGCCGCTTCCTGCCGCCGGCTGAGGTGAGCTCCCTCTTCCTTGCCTCCCCCGCAGCCGACCCTGGCCGCCACGCGCCGTGCATGTCGGTCGGCCGCCGGCCGGAGCTGGTTGCTCCGGCCAGGGTGTGTTTTTGGCTTGGTTTGGCCGCGCTGTTGTGTTCGAACTCCCTGTTGCCTCCCGAAGCTTGGGAAAGTGAGCATGATGATCGCAGCGATGCGCTGATCATCATGCTCACCTTAATTTTCAAGTTGGGTGAGCCTTTGTGCTGTTCGGCCGATGTCGAGCTTTTGCATTATTTATTCTTGCTGTTTTTATGGGTTTTCTCGGCTTGCGACTGGTCCTGTCGCAGTGGGGCTGTGAGCACGGCCTCCGTTACGTCGTTACCTATCCGCTGGTGCTTGCGGAAGGTCGTGCGGATGTACGGATTGCTCGAACGGCCTAGTTTATTGCTTATTTGTATGTTTATGTGGCTTGTTTGTGAGAGCTTTGTGTTTAGCGTCGACTTGGTGGACCTTGACCCCGTGAGTCTTTCGTAGGTCCTGTTGCGGTTCCCGAGAGCCGTCGGTGTTAGACTTGATCTTTCGACAGGTGGGTACTTCGATCCGGAGTCGGTTCAGTGGACTACGGTGATACATTTCTATCCTTTCTCTTGCATTACAGTTATTAGTTCACTTGACTCCCGTTGACTCTACTTATGTGTGCTTGGATAGTAGAGTAGTTGTGGTTTGCATGATTATTCAGACGACCTAGTTGGTCGGTGGTGATCACTTGTTGTTCCGAGCGATCCTCGTTGTGATTTATCAGTTGCTTACGGCTCGTTGCCATTCTGTGGATTGAGCATTCGCATCGATCGTCACAGCTCTTCTAGCACTTCACGTACACCGCGGTTTGATCCACCGTTTGGGGGTGTTCTTTTCCGGAAAAGGGTCGTTGAGTTTGTGCCGACCCGTGAGCCTTGACGCAGTGCGTCCAGAAGGTTTATGTGCCAAGTGATGAGCAGGTGACAGTGCCAGGGATATGTCCCGATGGCTATGATTGGGTTTACTTCGTGGCTATCTCCATTGATGCATATACTAGTTGCTTACAGTAGCATAGTTGTTTCAATTGTATGTCAGTCTCATACTTACTTGTGCTACTGTATACCTTATCTAGCTTTTGTTGACCCTCGTGCCGGTGTGTACATCTCGCCTTCGTCGGCTTGCGGTACCCACTAGGAGGGGAGACATGTTTACATGTTCTCACCCCCCGCCCTCGTTGTTGTTTTCAGGTGAGCAGGGTGGTGAGTGTCGGGACGCTGCGAGGCACGCCTAGATAGTAGCTCTAGAGGTTCCGACTTGTGAGGCTACTCCCCCAGATTTGGTTATCACCCTACCCTTATCTGTTAGATGTGATTGTGGTTCAGTTACCTTTTGGATGTTATCTAGCATGCTTATGTGTTGTGGATTTATTTAGTATTCATATGCGATTGTCTTGCATGCTTAGATCTTGTGATTTTGGTGTAGTTTCCATATGAGGATGTCGATGCTTTTATTCTATCGTTGTGGCTTTTATCGCACGTTTTGGTTTTCTACCCCTCGTGGTAGCGCTTTCAAATAAAGGTTTTCGTGTGGGAAACAGTTTTCAAATGGATTTTCGATCGTTCGGCTTTTGTGATTTAAAAAAGAGAGTTCTTGTGTGGAGAACGGTTTCCAAATGATTCTTGGATGTTTGAAATTAGGATTTCAAAGAAAGCTTCTGGGTAAGAAGCAGTTTTCTAGAATGACTGTTGCTTGTGCATCGCATCATCCTTCGCCTAAGGATTTGTTTAGATTCATACAGGTTTAAGGACTGTTAGCTGTATGAATCTCTTTGAGTTGTTATGCTGTTGTGATGAATGAATGGTGGTTGTGATCCTGTTGTATGTTGTGTACGCCGTGCAAATACAGGGGAGGCTCTGTTCGTGTGTACAGTGGACCCTGTATTTGTGGCGGGTCTGTACGTGGCGCGGGCTAGGCTTTCAAAAAAAAAAAAATTGGCACGTTTTTCCGCATCTAGAACTAGCCCGGGGCGTGACAGCGATCCCGCTACCCATGTGCAATAATGGCGGTGATTCCGCTACTTGGAAATTGGGACCAAGAGGGGGATGGTGATTCCATTGCCCGGTGCCCAATTCTAAGCGGTAATTCCGCGGTTAGTGAAAGACGGGTTGGTTACACGGCGATTCCGGTACCAATTCTAATTGAAAGCGGCAATGCCGCAAGTGTTTGAGAAATCGGTTGGTGGAGCGGCGATTCCGACACCAATGCCAAGTGTTCGAGAAATAGGTTGGTGGAGCGGCGATTCCGACACCAATGCCAAGTGTTTGAGAAATGGGTTGGTGGAGCGGCGATTCCGACACCAACGCCAAGTGTTTGAGAAATGGGTTGGTGGAGCGGCGATTCCGACACCAACGCCAAGTGTATGAGAAATGGGTTGGTGGAGCGGCGATTCCGACACCAATGCCAAAAGAAAGACTTGAATGGAACCTGTGGGATGAATCTAGGAGAAAATGATGAGAATATCATTCATATAGGTTGCATCCATTTATGTTAAATTTAAGCATGTAATCGTAGTTGTGTATGGTTAATTATGAACTAACATATGCTTGTGTTGTTTTCTTTGGACCTGGTGGGTTGAGCGAACCCTTGGATGGCCTTACCCATTGGGAACTATGTTTATAGTTCTCATCCCCATATTTTTCAGGTCCATCCGCGAGTGAGGCGGCGGAGCGAGGCAAGGGCGTGGCATAGTAGATAGCAGCCCTTCCCTATTTTGGTTATGTACTTAGATACACTCCGACTTTTGGACATTGAATTATAGGGGTCTTGTAAGCGTGTAAAGTGCAGTTAAATGTAACTACTATTTGGAACTTGGATGTAATGAATGTAAGGAAGGAAAATTTCGGCATGTATAAATATGCAAATGTGATGTAATAGAAGTAGATGCTTCTTTTATTGATCCTTCCCTTGTGCAACTCATGTACTCGATTCCTGTTTGGAACATCGTATCGATCCATATTTTGTGACGCCTTGGGCGGATATGAGAGACTCTGTCCGTTCGGCGGGTCTGGCGCACGCGCCCGTGCGGCTTGTCCTTCCACCTAGTTGGTGTTAAGACACGGCGGGGGGTGACAACCTAAGGTGGTATCAGAGCGTAGAAATGGTCTAGGTGGACCTAAGGGGCCCTAGGTTGGGAAGACCATAAGAACCTAGGCTCGTGACTGGCGAGAATCGTGAATTTATAGCGAAAGTCGAATTGATTGGGTCAAGTTGTGCATGCCTCTAATTGGATGTTAGAGGTTGATTCAAGGTGTGATCTATTCACAGCCAAGGGTGTTCATGTTGGTGGCCGACAACATGAAACCAAGTGAGGGAAATAGGCGCCATTGTGTAACTTTCGCCTAGATTGGGTTCACGTTTATTTCCTTATTGAATGTTATATATGATCGACCTTGAGGGTCATGGTGTTGACCGAGGTCGTTATGTTTTCAGGAGGAAATGGTGCGTGATAAGCCTCCAACAAGGGCTAGGCCCGAGGAGTCGAGTGCGGCCCCCGAGCAATCCGGGGAGGGCGAAGACATGAGCCTTCGCGATCAATTGAAGGAGCTTATGGGCATTGTTCAGCGACAGACCGAATCAATGCAAAGACAGGTGGAGCAGATCAAGAAGCTCCAGGATGCGTTGGCGCAGCAAGCGGCTGCGGCCAGTGGGGAGCAACAGCGGGCACCCCCGGCCTCCGCTCCGGGTACGGCGGAGGGGGTGGCGGCGGCGCCGGGCATGGCGCATCCCGCACCACCGACGGTTGCTGCTGAGTCGGGCGCTCCTATGCCCGATTCCTTGTCGACGGATGCGGAGAGGGAGCGAGCACTCGCGGCCCTCATGACGTTCAAGAAGTTCAACCCGCCTACCTTCGACGGGGAGAATGTGGATCCATGGGTCGTGGAGACATGGATCGACTCGATGGAGACGCTCTTCGGGAATCTTTACACCTTGGAGAGGGACAAAGTGCACCTTGCCGTGCATTGCCTTGAGAAATCAACGAAGGTGTGGTGGAAAGGGGTCAAGAGGAACCGACCCTCTAACCTTCCACCACTGACTTGGGACAAGTTTCGGGGGTTGGTGTTCTCCACCCATTTCCCCGATAGCGAGAAAAGAAAGTTACAAGATCGGTTCCGAAAGTTGAAGCAAGGGAACCGCACTGTGAGAGAGTATGAGCGGGAATTCTCCTATATTATTAACTATGTCCCGCATGTCGTTCGTGACGAATTGGATAAGGTCGACTGCTTCGCGGGCTTCGGCCGGAGATCTTTAGGGCGGTCCACACCCTCAAGTTACAAACTTTCGCGGAGGTGTTGGACCGGGCCTTATGGGTGGACCACGGGAACGCTGATGCTCGCGAGGAGCGCGAGATGTTTGAAAAAGAGAAGGAGAAAGAGAAGGACAAAAGGAAAAAGCGCCCTCCGGGTGGCTCGGGTGGTCAATCGAGTTCAAAGCGACCCCCGAAGTACCCGCAGTCGCAAAGCCGATCCCCGGGGTCTCAGCCGAGTCGACCTTTGGGTAGGTGCCCAATTTGCAGTGGCTCCCACAAGCCAAATCAATGTGAGTACCGTGAGGGCCGATGCTTCAAGTGTGGGCAGCCGGGACACATGCGATTTGACTGCCCACAGGGAGCTGACCGAGCACCGTCGATGGCGTCGACGTTTTCGTTGCCGAGACAGCTTGCGGGCATCCCACCCGCGGCGATGTCGGCAGGCCGTGCACCACCGCTGAGACAGACTGAGGGACAGCGACCGGCACTGAGCGGTCGGGTGTTCGCCTCACAGGTGGAGGAGCCTACTGCCCCGGAGGACGACGTGGCTGGTATTGTGTTAATAAATGGCATCCGAAGTAGAGCGTTGTTTGATACCGGAGCATCGCACTTATTCATTAATCGGTCATTTGCTACTGCTCATGGAATAGACATAGTAAAGGCCACACATATAAGATGGGTGCAGGTGCCAGAGCATGCTTTTTGCATTCATCATGCATGTTCGAATTGCCCAGTCAGATTATGCCGGCTGATTTGCTGGTATTGAACCGGATGGCCGAGTATGACCTAATTGTGGGAATGGATTGGCTTTCTAAGTACTATGCTACCATCGACTGTGAGAGTCGAGTGGTGACATTTAAAGAACCTGGTCATGAAGAACTCGTGTATCGTGAGTGTAAGAGTTCGCTCTTTGCATCAATGGTGTCCACGTCGCAAGCAAGGAAGCTAATTGCTAGTGGATGCATCGCGTACTTGGCGATGGTGGTGGATGACCAAAAGGAAGTTTCAGGGCTCGAGGACATTCCCCTGGTCCGAGAGTTCCCGGATGTGTTTCCGGTAGAGTTGCCCGGAATGCCACCGGATCGGGAGATAGAATTTGTGATAGATCTACTCCCGGGAGCGGCGCCGATCTCTAAGACTCCGTATAGAATGGCACCGGCTGAGTTGAAGGGATTTAAAGTTCAGTTGCAGGATCTGTTGGACAAGGGCTTCATTAAACCAAGTGTGTCGCCTTGGGGAGCCCCGTTGCTATTTGTTCGCAAGAAGGACGGTTCACTACGGCTGTGTGTGGACTACCGTGAGCTGAACAAAGTGACCGTCAAGAATAAGTACCCGTTACGCCGTATTGATGACTTGTTTCATCAGTTTCAAGGGTCTCGGGTGTATTCGAAGATTGACTTGCAATTCGGTTATCATCAGTTAAAGATTAAGAAGGAAGATGTACATAAAACTGCGTTTAGGATGCGGTATGGACACTACGAATTCACGGTTATGCCTTTTGGGCTTACAAATGCGCAGGCGGCGTTCATGGATTTGATGAATTGTGTGTTCAAGCCATTGTTGGATCAATTTGTGGTAGTGTTCATCGATGATATACTTGTTTATTCCCGAAGCGACGAGGAACATAGAGAGCACTTACGGATTGTGCTACAAGTTCTTCGGGAGAACAAGTTGTTTGCGAAGTTGAAGAAATGCGAATTTTGGATTCGCGAGGTCGCTTTCTTGGGTCATGTGATTTCCGAAGGCGGAGTATCTGTGGACCCTAAGAAAGTGCAGGCGATTAAAGATTGGCCCCGACCAACCAATGTCACCGAAGTGCGAAGCTTCCTTGGTCTTGCGGGGTATTATCGACGGTTTGTGGAGGGATTCTCGAAAATCTCCGGTCCACTAACCTGTCTTACCCGCAAGGGAACCAAGTTCGTGTGGAGTGATGAATGTGATCAAAGCTTCAGGGAGCTAAAGGAAAGGTTGACTACGGCTCCGGTTCTCGCCTTGCCAATTGCGGGGGAGAGCTTCGTGGTGTATAGTGATGCATCGCGACAGGGTCTTGGGTGTGTACTCATGCAACGTGGGCAAGTAATTGCTTATGCTTCTCGCCAGTTGAAGAACTACGAGCAAAATTATCCCACCCATGACTTAGAACTTGCAGCGGTGGTCTTCGCACTTAAGTTGTGGAGACACTACTTGTATGGAGAACATTGTGAGGTGTACACGGATCATAAAAGTTTGAAATACCTATTCACTCAAAAGGAGTTGAACTTGGGACAGCGGAGATGGTTGGAGTTGCTAAAAGATTATGATCTAACCATTTTGTACCACCCAGGAAGAGCTAATGTGGTGGCTGATGCGCTCAGTCGGAAATCCGTGGAAAATCTCGCAATGATGATGACGGCGCAACCGCAACTGATTAAGGAAATGTGGCGGTTCGACTTGGAGGTTGTGGCTCCGGACGTCCCTGCTACACTTATGAGGCTCGAGATTCGGCCGACTTTGTTGGAGCGGATTAAGGAAAGGCAATCCTTAGATTCGGAACTCCAAAGGTACGGAGTAACATCGAGAGCGGGCGTGCCAGTGACTTCCATTTGGACTCGGAGGGCACAATTCGATTTCGAAACCGTTTGTGTGTGCCTAAGGACGAGGAGATTCGCGGGGTAATTTTGAGGAAAGCTCAGACATCCCCGTATGCAGTTCATCTGGACGGCACCAAAATGTACAAAGATCTTAAAATGCATTATTGGTGGCCGGAGATGAAGCAAGATGTTGGACGTTTTGTGGCACAATGTTTGGTGTGCCAACAAGTGAAGGCCGAACGTCGCTTCCTAGCGGGAAAATTGCAAAGTCCGCCCATTCCGGTTCTGAAGTGGGAGAATATAGCGATGGACTTCATTGTGGGTTTGCCTCGATCACAAGGAGGCCATGATGCAATTTGGGTGGTGGTGGACCGCTTGACGAAGTGTCACGCCCCGGGCCCTAGCGGGAGCCTACCAGGCACGTGCACAGACCCGCCGTGTACACCAAACATCCCACGATGTACACAAGGCGTCTATGACAACAATATTCAAGTAGTAGCAGGAATACATCCTAAACAAGGTGATCAGAGCAAGTACAAAATTCTACTACTAAAATAAGTTCATCACAACTATAATCTCAAGATATACAATAAAATTCACTTAAAGTATATCTCATCAACACTAGGAGATCACTCAACTAGATACAACTATACACCTTTCATTCAAAATAAAAGAAAGGTGTCAGGGTCCATCTATAGCATCATCGTAGAGGCTCTAGTTAGTAGCTAACCCCTCGCCTCGATCCCTAGCCTCTCCCCCTGCGGAAGGCTCTGAAACAAAAGGCAACAACAAATGGGAATGAGAACTATTAAACAATAGTTCCTAGTGGGTAAGCTGCCGAGAGTGGCGAAATACACCACTAGGTCAATTAAGGCAAAGATAGTATAAGCTGCAACATAAAGCATAAAACAGTAAATGATAAACAATGCATCTACTACTAACTTGCCTCCAAGTGACAATGTCATCTACATGAATATGATTTTTCTACTATCATATGCACAGATATATCATTTACACTAGTTTACATGCATTTTCATTTAATGCTATGAATACTAGTTAAAGGGAAACCTTCTATTATCATCATGTAACCATGCCACTATACCAATCAACATAAGTATAGATTTAATACCACTATGGATGCCAATGCAAATAGAGACTAACATAAATGTTCAACTATGATGTATGCACCCAAATGGTGTCAAGTTAAGTAATGCCACAAGATAGCAACTCGCTATTATATCCAACTACTACATGTATATGCATCAACCAACTATGGTGTACTATGTCAGGTTTACTTAGCTTTTACCCAATCAATGAGGGGACTCCCATAAGGTGATGTTCCACTTGTGCCGAGCCTAATGGCTCCGTGGTAGTCAACACCCTCACGCTAAGGATGAGCCTTACCCACGGCGGTTCCATTTCGGCGCCCACTATCGCACGGGCGAAATAACTGTCGCAAAGGCCAACTCCGGAGTGCCGGCTTGTAGGGAGCGACCCTCACAAGCATGTGCGAATGAGCACAATGGCAAACAAGCAACAATCAACCACATAATATCACGCTCGTCATGTCTAAAATCATGGAATACCAACCAATGTCCAAAGGATCCAACACGTTCCAATCATCTTGTCTAAAATATTGAATCATAACATCGACTCGAGGATCGGAACCATAACTCATATGCCATACTTGTTCTCAAATTACTCGTTGATATGTCTCTACCAATATGTAACATGTCTCTAACATGCAATATTTTACATCTCACCTATCAACAAGAATGGATCTACGTCTCATTCATGACCCCAACAGGCTACTATCATATGCTATCACCAAAGCCATACTCAATGCATTATACTAATGCTGTTTTCAATGCATTCTACTAATGCCATAATCAATGCATTATTCTAATGCCATAATCGATGTAGTACTCTGAATTTCGGTGCGCTATACCGAACTTTACCGAATTGGATGAAGTTCGGAGAAAGCCGATAATGGCTAGTGTGGAATTGGGTTCCGAGGGTTTCGGAACGTTTGGGTGCGAGTTAGGGCCCCGAAAACTAAAAATTAGAATTTTTGGAAAAACCAAACTGGAGCTAAATTGCTCTCGGGGTCCGGACTCGAGACCTGGGGTCCGGACAATGAAGTCCTGTGGAACAGCTAGAGTCCGGACCCGGACACCCAGGTCCGGACTCGACCTGTTTTCTGAGCTAAGTTGCTCACGGGTTCCGGACCCGGCTGTGGGGTCCAGACCCGGCCTGCGTAGTCTGCAGAGTGTAAGCTGGCTCCGGATTTGGACCCTGCTTGTGGGATCCGGACCCGGCTGAAGCAGAATGCCCAGTAAAGGTACTTTGGTAATTTTGCATGGTGGGGAGTTATGTAATGAGGGTTGAAGCCCTCTCCCTCATTTCTCTTCCTCTTCCTCACTTCCCTCTCTCTCTTCCTCACTTTCTCTCTCTAGAGATCTCTCCAAAGCTTGGAGAAGTGAAGGATTTGACCTTGGGAAAAGCTTCTAAGGTGGATTTGGAGCTTCTTGGTGCAAGAAGAAGCTAGGGAGCTTGGGTGTTGAGGTGAGTTTTTATGGTTTAGGATTTAAACCTTAGATTTAATCCTTTGTTATGAGGTTTTAGAAAACTCTAGGCAATCTTGACCACAAATGGTGGAAGAATGACCATGAAATTTAGGGTTTGGCTTGCATGCATGCAAACCCTAGGTAGATTTGGGGCTTTTGCCATGGGAGGTTCTAAAAAATATTTAGACATTCGGGATTTGCAATTGAGGCCTTGGAAATCATGCGGGAACACTTGATTTCATGAGACAGAATGAATTTAGGGTTCGTAATGAGTAACGAACTATTTTCTTGTAGAAGCTTGGGTTGAAGCAAGAACTCAAGGCTTGGAGATCTAGGAACTCAAAGAATTCAAGAATTGGAAGCTCTTGAGGTGGGTTTGTGTTTACCGAAGTGATTAGGTCACTTCCATGTCTAGGGTAAATAACCATTGAAATTAAAATGGTGTGAATATGAAACCCCAGAATGCAGGTATGCATGTTGGCAAAAATGATGATTATGGTGATTTGAGCCATGGGCTCATCTTGCATGATTAGTGAATTCAAGTATTTCATTATTTCTTATACTTAATAAGTAGTTGCATGTATGATATGGAACCTAGTGTCATGGAACATAGGTTGAAATGTGTAAATGGAACCTAGTGTCATAGAACATAGGTTGAAATATGTAAATGGAACCTAGTGTTATGGAACATAGGTTGTGAATGTAAAGTGAACCTAGTGTCATTGAACATAGGTGAGACATGGTGACTTGAACCTAGGGTCATTGAACGTAGGTTGACAAGTGTGAAATGTGAACAAATGTGGGTATGCGGCGATTCCGCTACCCGAGCAAAGAGACGGCGATTCCACTCTTTGGTGGTTGGGACAATATTGGGGATGGCGATTCCATTTCCCGGTGCCCAATAATAAGCGGCGATTCCGCAAGAGTTTGCTAAGTGGGTTGGTGGAGTGGCGATTCCAACACCAATGCCATAGCAAGGCGGCGATTCCGCAAGAGTTTGCTAAGTGGGTTGGTGGAGTGGCGATTCCAACACCAATGCCATAGCAAGACGGCGATTCCGCATATGTGAGAAATCATATTGGTGGAGCGGCGATTCCGACACCAATGACAAAATGAAAAGTGAATGAACGTGGGTAATGTAATGTATGGGATGGACCTAGGAGAAAATTAAAGTCGTCATTTATTTGGTTGCATCCATTATGTGTTTTTACAAGCATGTAAATATATCTATGCATAGTTATTTGTAATATAACCTATGCTTGTGACCTGGTGGGTCGAGCTTCTCTCTTGGGTGGCCTTACCCACTGGGAACTATGTTTATAGTTCTCAACTCACGTTTTTTAGGTCCTTCTGCGAGTGTGGCGGCGGAGCGAGGCAAGCGTTTGGCATAGTAGATAGCGGCCCCTTTCCCTTTTGGCTATGTACTTAGATATACCCCGAATTTTGGACATTAAATGCATAGGGGTTATGTAAATGCAAAGAACTTGTAAATTCCATATTTTTGGAACTTGATGTATGGAATAGAAGTGAATGAAAAAAAAAAATTTGGCATGTATAATTTTGCAAATGTGTTGTAATAGAAGTAGAAATCTCTTATGTTGATGCTTCCTTGTGCACTCTTGTACTCTATTCCTGTTTGGAATAATGCATGAATACAGGTGTTGTGACGCCTTGGGCGGATAGGAAAAACTCTGTCCGTTCGGCGGGTCTGGGTCATGCGCCCGTGCGGTTTATCCTTTCCACCTAGTTGGTGTTAAAGGCCCGACGGGGCGTGACAGACTAAGGTGGTATCAGAGCGTAGAAACGGTCTAGGTGGACCTAAGAAATCCTAGAATGGAAAGACTATAAGAACCTAGGCTCGTGAGTGACGAGACTTGTTGACTTGTGGTGAAAGTTGAATTGATTGGGTCAGGTTGTGCATGCCTCTAATTGGATGTTAGAGGTAGATTCAAGGTATGTCTTTATTCTCAGCCGAGGGTGTTCATGTTGGCGGCCGACAACATGAAACCAAGTGAGGAGAATAAGCGCCCTAGAGTGACTTTCGCCTAGATTAGGTTCACGTTTATTTTCGTAAAAAGTTGTATTGTGAACGACCTTGAGTGTCATGCTATTGACCACGGTCGTTGTGTTTTTAGGAGACAATGGTGCGTGATAAGCCTCCAACACGGGCTAGACCCGCGGAGTCGAGCGCGGCTCCCGAGCAATCCCCGGCGAGGACATGGATCTTCGCGAGCAGTTGACCGAGTTGATGGGCGTGGTTTGGCGACAGGCCGAGTCCATGCAGCGACAGGAGGAGCAAATTAAAAAGCTCCAGGACGAGGTGGCGCAGCAAGCGGCTGCGACTAGGGAGGAGAGACCGAGCGCGCCTTCGGTCCCTGCTTCAAGTCTGACAGAGGGGATGGCAGCGGCGCCGGCTGTGGCGCCACCCGCACCACCGATTGTGGCTGCAGGGTCGGGTGCTCCTATGCCCGATCCCGCGGCGGGGGATGCGGAGAGGGAGCGCGCACTTGCGGCTCTCGTGACGTTTAAAAAGTTCAACCCGCCGACCTTCGACGGGGAGAACGTGGATCCATGGGTCGTGGAGACGTGGATCGATACGATGGAGACACTCTTCGAGGATCTATACACCTTGGAGAGAGACAAGGTACACCTCGCCGCTCATTGCTTGGAGTGATCGGCGAAGGTGTGGTGGAAGGGAGTCAAGCGTGATCGACTCTCTAGCCTTCCGCCACCGACTTGGGAGGAGTTTCGGGGTTTGGTGTTCGCCGCCTACTTCCCCGATAGTGAGAAAAGAAAGCTCCAGGAGAAGTTTCGAAAGTTGAAGCAGGGGAACCGCACCGTGCGTGAGTACGAGAGGGAGTTCTCGTATATTATTAATTGTGTTCCGCACGTGGTCCGCGGGGAGTTGGACAAAGTCGATTGCTTCGTTCGCGGGCTTCGACCGGAGATCTTTCAGGCGGTTCACGCCTTCAAGCTGCAGACCTTTGCGGAGGTCTTGGACCGTGCTCTTTGGGTGGAGCACGGGAATGCATGTGCGCGCGAGGAGCGCGAATCTTGGGAGAGAGAGAAAGAGAAGGACAGAGAAAGGAAAGAAGCGTCCGGCGGGTGGCTCGGGGGGGTCAGTCTAGCTCTAAGCGGCCCCCGAAGCACCCGCAGTCGCAGAATCGATCTCGAGGGTCTCAACAGAATCGACCCTTGGGCCGGTGCCCGATTTGTAGCGGCCCCCACAACCCTCATCAGTGTGATTACCGTGAGGGCCGGTGCTTCAAGTGCGGGCAGCCGGGACATATGCGATTTGATTGCCCGATGGGTAATGACCGGACACCGTCGTCGGCATCGACGTTCGCATCGCCGAGGCAGCTTGCGGGCATCCCACCCGCGGCGATGTCGGCGGGCCGTACCCCGCCGCCCAGGCCAGTTGAGGGACAGCGGCCGGCCCCAAGTGGACGTGTGTTCGCCTCGCAGGTGGAGGAGCCTTCTGCCCCGGAGGAGGTCGTGGCAGGTATTGTGTTGATTAATGGCATTCGATGTAGAGCTCTGTTCGATACCGGAGCATCACATTCATTCATTGCTCGATCATTTGCCACTGCACATGGAATAAAAATCGTAGAAGCCACACATGCAAGAATTGTGCAGGTGCCAGAACATACCTTTTGCGTGCATCAGGCGTGTCTTAGCTGTCCATTGAGGATTGGAAACTGGATTATGCCAGCTAATTTGCTGGTATTGAATCGAATGAACGAGTATGACTTAATCCTAGGAATGGATTGGCTCTCTAGATATCACGCTATTATTGATTGTGAGAGTCGGATAGTGAGATTAGAGAACCGACACGAGGAGTTTGTGTACCGTGGGTGCAAGAGTTCGCTCTTTGCATCAATGGTGTCAACGTCGCAAGCAAGAAAACTCATTGCTAGTGGTTGCATTGCCTACTTAGTGACGGTTGTGGATGACCGAAAAGAGGTGTCGGGGCTCGAAGACATTCCTGTAGTTCAAGAGTTTCCGAATGTGTTTCCGGCAGAGTTACCCGGAATGCCACCGGATCGGGAGATAGAGTTTGTAATTGATTTGCTCCCGGGTACGGCGCCGATGTCTAAGGCCTCGTACAGGATGGCACTGGCAGAGCTAAAGGAGTTGAAAGCACAACTGCAAGATTTGTTAGACAAGGGTTTCGTTAAGCCAAGTGTTGAGGATCAAAATGGCAACCTAAGAGGGGGGGTGAATTAGGTTTCTAAAATAAAATGTTAAATAATCAAGTAATTTAAAAACTCGAAACGAATAAAGTGAGAGAAAGTGAGGAGTTAGAGAAATGCAAACTCAAGAAGCACACAATCGATTTGTTTCGAGGTTCGGCACTTTGCCTACGTCCCCGCTAACTTCTCAACACAAGAGAACGTTGGATCTCCACTAAACGATGCTTTTGCGGGCAAGCACCAAGCCTTCACACCAACACCTTCTTCTTTCAAGAAGGTTACACTTTCAAGCTTCAACTCTTTTCTTTTCTCTCTTTTACAAGATGATATCTCACTATCAATTACACTCAAGTTTAGAGAGAGGATTGAGGGCTAAGAGTATTAAAAATACTGAAGTATATAAGCTCAATTGGACTTAGGAATCCCTGCTAAGAAAGGCCTCAATACCATCTATTTATAGCCTCAGCTACTCCAGACTATTGTACTTTCGGGCGCCCTAAACAAGACTTTCGGGCGCCCAGAAGTTGAGCACGCACCCTGCAAAACCAGCTGCCCCGTGCGCCGCTTTTCTGGATCCGTACATTCGGGCCTCCAGACGTTTGTGGGCGCCCAGATCACGCGCGACAGCTTTCTGACCAGCCAGACCACGCGCGCCGCTTTTCTGGATCCGTACATTCGGGGCTCCAGAAACTTGTGGGCGCCCAGAACATGCGCGTCGACTTTTTTGACACTGTCAGACCATGCGCGCCGTTTTCTCTGAGCAGGACTTTTGGGCCTCCAGAAGTCAACTTGTGGGCGCCCAGAACATGCGCGTCGACTTTTCTGATACTGTCAGACCACGCGCGCCGTTTTCTCTGAGCAGGACTTTTGGGCCTCTAGAAGTCAACTTGTGGGCGCCCACTTTCTCAGGCACGCGTGCCGCCTGCGCAGCGCCGCTGTCAGAACTTTCGGACCGTTGCGTCGTACTGTCCGGAACATCAAACCTGTCAAGTCAAATATTCGGGCGCCCTAAACATATAATTCGGGCGCCCAGATCATAAACCATTCTGGACCACCCAAACATCAAACCGTCAGGATCCAAAATCAACCAAGATTCGGATCCATGTTTAGGGCGCCCAGATCAGAGTCCAAAACAAAAACTTGACAGAAAACAGTTTTTGAGAAGTTTTGAATAATGTTTGAAGTCTCATGTGCTTTAAATGATAAAAAGAGTAAGTTAAATTATAACTCTATATTTCATACTTTAATCTTTAAAGCACAATGTTAAAAGATGAAGTAGAGAGATATTTTATCTACTAGATAAGGTAGCTTCAAGTGGTGAAGCTTAGTGCTAGAGGATTGCCCATCTTGAGTCCATTTGAAGATAGAGAAGTCTAAACACAAAACTCAAGATAAAAGATTAGTTCAATTATTTGTTATCATCAAAATCTAAAGAGTGATTAGGGCCACTCGGCCAACAATCTCCCCCTTTTTGATGATGACAAATAATGTGATATAAGATTGAAATAAGTAGAGAGCAATAAGAATAGAATACTCCCCCTAAATATATGCATATCTTTTACAATTAAATTTGGCATATATCACAATCATTGGCATAGCATGTATCACAATCATAAGTGAAAGATAACCAATTAAGCATATATCAAAGCACCATAACATAAGCATATCATAAGTTAGTACCAAAATAGCATATCACATATCACAAGTTCTCCCCCTTTGTCATCACAAAAAAAAAGCATAAGGAGACTTAGTAGCAAAAAGCATAAATGAAAGCATAAAAGAGTAATCAATAAAAGCTAGTCATCATCGTCATCCTCTTGGTCATCGTCCTCTTGACCCGTAGGAGAGACCGGCGGAGGCACGGTGGAGGAGGAAGGTCGATCACCATAAGGCCCATAAGCGGCATAGAAGGTCCAAAGATAGAGTCCATATAATCCTTTATGCCGGAAACTTCTGTCTTGATCTCATGCATGCGCTCATCCATCCTATCAAGTCTATGAAAGACTTGATTTTGAAAATCCATAGGAGGAGGATCATGAGTCGGAGGAACATAGGGCGGTGGCTCAACCGGTGGATAAGGCTCATGTGGAGGCGGCTCAAAATGCATAGGCTCATCCTCGGTGTCGTCGCCATCGTTGTTATCACCTTGATCAATCACATTCTTTCTCACCTAATTTCCAAAACAATTTTTCTTAAATCCAAGGGTTGAGAAGGTATCCGTACTGATGGCGGTGGGGAATTTCAGCGGCCGTTCATCATGAAGATCAAATGTAATAAAGTGAAGGACGGCGGAGAGCAAAGAGCCATACGGAAGCGAGCGCGAGGTATGAGATGCGACGGCGGCCATGTGGCGAATAATAATGTACCCCAAATTGACCCGGATTCCCTCAAAGAGATGATAAAGGAGAAAAAGATCAATCTTTTGAACGGCGGTGTGGTGACTGTCTCGGGGAAGAATTAATTTAGTGAGAAGAAAATGGGCGAGGCGGTGTGGAAAAGAAAGGTGAGAGCTATCTTCCCTAGAGGTAGAATGCTCACTAAGAAAGCGAGTGCGAAGCTGAGCCTCGGTGAAAGTGCGAAAGTTCCAAACATTGGTTTGGTAGTAGCGAACGCCGTCAAAAGGGATGTTTAAGACGGTGTGAAGAAGGGTAGGTGTAATGGAAAAATCACGTCCTCGGATACGGAAAGTGATAGTAACATAATCGGGATTAAAGGAAGCATTTGCATAGAAGATCCTAATTAGGTCGGGATAAAAAGGTTGATGATTTTGAACAAATTGGTCCCAACCTACATTGGTGAGCCTATCTAATAGTTCAAAGCAATCAAAATTTAAATGATGAATTCTACGACAAGGTTGAACGGGACGACCTAAAAGATATTTATCTTGAGCTTCCCTAGAGATAAAATTAAATGCATCAAAATCATCATTTGAACGATCTCTAGGAGGTCCATGTGAGGAGGAGCCTGCATGTTTAGTTCTAGGCTTTTTTTTTTTTTAAAAAAAAAATCTAGGGTTTATGCAAATGATGAACAAAAAGCAAGATCTAAGAGAAAATAGGTGTCAATCTTGGTGGAGAATGAGATTAACATGCAAAAATTACAAAAAAAATTTAGGTAGAGGGATCTAGGTTAGGGTTTACTAAGAACACTAAGAACAAAAACAAAAAAGGAAAAGGAGAAGAATATACCACAGATCTGAGAAGAAAAATAGGAGAAAGGGGAGATCCGGGCTCAGGGGCGGCTGCGGCTCAGGAAGTGGGCGGCCGGAGGTGGCTGCACGCAGGAAGTGGGCGGCCGGGAAGTGGGCGGCCGGAAGCGGCAGATCTGAGCTCGGGAAGAAACGGGCCGGAGGCGGAGCGGAAGTGGACGGCCGATCAGAGCCGGAGGCGGAGCAGGCGCGGGTTCGGCATAGGGAGTGGGCGACCGGAGTGGGAGGAGGAAGAAGAAGAAAAGAAGAGAGAAAAAAGAGAAAAAAGGTCGGGCGGCTGGGGCAACAGGGGGCACCTGGTCGCGGGTGTCGGGCGCGGGTGAGGACCGAAGCGGGCGCCCACGAAACGGATCTGGAACCCGTTAACCCGTTAGGTTAAAAAGGGGTGAAGGAGACCGGAATAATTTCGGGCGTCCAAAAAATTTCCGGGCGTCCGGAAAATGTACGGACAAAAAAAATAAAAAAAATCACAATAAAACAACAAAAAAATACACATAAAAAAAAATTCAAGTAATCAACATAGAAGAATCAAGCGTTCAAATCAATAATTCCTAATTCTCTTCTAAGTTGAGTGAATCTATCCTCACTAAGTGGTTTAGTAAAAATGTCCGCTAATTGATGATGGGTATCGACAAAATCTATGGTGACATCTCCCTTTTGAATATGATCTCTAATGAAATGATGTCTAATTTCAATGTGTTTAGTTCTAGAATGTTGAATAGGATTTCTAGATAGGTTGATGGCACTAGTATTATCACATTTGATTGGAACTTGTTTTAGATGCACTTCAAAGTCCTCAAGGGTTTGTTTCTTCCATAAAACTTGTGCACAACAACAACCCGTCGCAATATATTCGGCTTCGGCGGTTGAAAGTGCAACCGAATTCTACTTTTTCGAAGACCATGAGACTAAGGAGTGACCAAGAAACTGACAAGTTCCACTTGTACTTTTACGATCAACTTTGCACCCGGCAAAGTCGGCATCCGAAAAGCCAATGAGATTAAAACTAGTGCCCTTGGGATACCATAAGCCTAAGTTGAGAGTTCCCTTAACATATCTAAGAATTCTCTTTACGGCCACTAGGTGTGACTCCTTAGGTTGAGCTTGAAACCGGGCACACAAGCAAACACTAAACATGATGTCTGGCCTACTTGCGGTAAGATAAAGTAAACTACCAATCATACCTCGGTAGAGCTTGATATCAACATCTTTGCCTTTTTCGTCCTTATCAAGTTTAGTTGAAGCGCTCATGGGAGTATTTGTCTCTTTTGAGCTTTCTAAGCCAAATCTTTTGATTAGATCCTTTGCGTATTTGGCTTGATTGAAGAATATTCCATCCTTCGTTTGCTTGACTTGGAGTCCAAGGAAGAAGGAGAGTTCGCCCATCATGCTCATTTCAAACTCATCTTGCATTAACTTAGAGAATTCTTTGCAAAGAGATTCGTTAGTAGCACCAAATATGATATCATCAACATAAATTTGTACAATGAGAAACTCTTTATCCTTTATCTTGATAAATAATGTAGTGTCAACTTTTCCTCTTGAAAAATTATTTGAAATAAGAAAAGTGCTAAGTCTTTCATACCAAGCTCTAGGAGCTTGTTTTAAACCATAAAGTGCTTTTGAAAGTTTAAAGACATGATTGAGAAAATCGTGTTTTTCAAAACCGGGTGGTTGCTCAACATAGACTTCTTCAGAAATATATCCATTTAGGAAAGCACTTTTAACGTCCATTTGAAATAACTTGAAGTTCATGTAAGAGGCAAAAGCCAAAAGAATTCGAATAGCTTCAAGTCGAGCAACCGGTGCAAAAGTTTCATCAAAATCAATCCCTTCAATTTGGTTGAAACCTTGGGCCACTAGTCTAGCCTTGTTTCGAACCACAACACCAGATTCATCTCGCTTGTTTCGAAAGATCCATTTAGTGCCAATAACGGTATGATCACTTGGTCTTTCCACAAGCGTCCAAACTTGGTTTCGCTCAAATTGATTGAGTTCATCTTGCATCGCAATGAGCCAATTTTCGTCATTACTAGCCTGAACGAAATTTTTAGGTTCAATTTGAGACAAGAAAGCCAAGTGGTCACAAAGTAATCTAAGAGAGGATCTAGTCTTGACTTTTTGACTAGGATCTCCAATGATGGAGTCCTTGGGATGATAAGTAGCAAATTTTCACACTTTAGGTAGAGGAGTGGGTTCATTATCTTTAGAAATGAACTCCTCAACTTCCTTGGATTGAACAACCTCTTGTGGTGTGGAATTTATATGTAACTTATCAAAGTCAAAAAGATCATCTTCAATAGAAGTATCCTTTCCCTTAGATTCTTCAAAGAGAACATGCATGCTTTCTTCTATTACCAAAGTTCGTCGATTATAGACTCGATAAGCTTTGCTAGTAGAGGAATATCCCAAGAAAATTGCTTCATCAGATTTAGCATCAAACTTTCCCAACTTATCTTTTGTGTTCAAGATGAAACATTTACAACCAATAATTTTAAAATAACCAATATTGGGAATTCTATTATGCCATAACTCAAAGGGAGTTTTCTCAAGAATTGGTCGAATTAGAACACGGTTCATGATGTAACAAGCCGTGTTTACGGCTTCGGCCCAAAAATACTTTGGCAACTCCCCCTCAATTAACATAGATCTAGCCATTTCTTGGAGAGATCTATTTTTGCGTTCAACAACCCCATTTTGTTGAGGTGTACGAGGAGTAGCGAACTGATGTTCTATTCCCAATTCATTGCAGAACTCTTCAAAGTTATGGTTTTCGAATTCACCACCATGATCACTTCTAATTCTAGAAATAATGCAACATTTTTCATTTTGAACACTAAAGACAAATTCTTTGAAGGATTTAAAAGTGTCATACTTGTGTCTCAAAAATAAGGTCCAAGTATATCTTGAGTAATCATCAACAATTACAAAAACATAGTTACTTCCACCAAGGCTAGAGACATCAATTGGACCAAAGAGATCCATATGGATTAATTCCAAAGGCCTAGATGTAGAAATAATATTTTTGGATTTAAAAGAAGATTTTACTTGTTTTGCTTGAGCACAAGCACTACAAACCTCATCTTTGGCATAGTTAATGTTAGGTAAACCTTTTACAAGTTTTTCCTTGGAAAGTTTTGAAAGAGAATCCATACTAGCATGAGCTAGCCTTTTATGCCAAAGCCAAGATTCGTTAATTTGAACCGAAAAATATTTTTCACCTTCATGAGAAAGTTTGCTTAGATCAACGGTGTAGACATTCTTGGATCTAAAGCCCATAAAAGCTACCTCATTTGTAGAAGGATCAAAGATGCTACAATGAGATGCTTTGAACTTTACAAAATAGCCTTTGTCACACAATTGACTAATGCTCAATAAATTGTGCTTAAGGCCATCAACTAAAAGAACATTTGAAATATTAACCTTCTCATTTCTGATTGTGCCGGTTCCAATGATCTTTCCTCTAGTGTTGTCTCCAAATGTGACAAAACCTCCATCTTTCTTTTCAAGTGAAATAAACTTGGTATGATCCCAAGTCATATGTCTTGAGCATCCGCTATCTAAGTACCATTTGTCACTAGCACCTTTTGATTGGAGACACACCTACAAGAACAAATCAAGTTTTTAACTTTGGTACCCAAGTGAGATTGGGTCCTTTTGGGTTAGATGAGCCTTTCACAACCCAAATTTGGTTAAGTTTAGGATTTTTCTTATATTCATGATGATGTATGATGTCCTTTAATATTACAATAAGAGCAATGCAAAGTTGGGTCTTGATAGGAACTTTTAACAAAACTTTTCTTTTAGTTTTTGTTAACTTAACATTGTTTGGATTAGGAACATATCCTATCCCAAACTTCTTGAAGTTCATAACTTGACTTCCAAGCATCATATTTAAGTACTTGGTTCCACCAACAAATTTCTCAAGAGTTTTCTTAGATTCACCTAAGCTAACTTTGAGTTGTTGGTTTTCAACTTGAAGTTTTTCAAGTTGATTGCCTTGATGAAGAATTGGCTTAAAATGTTGACCTTCAATTTTCTTCTTTAATGCCTTGTTTTCACAAGTGAGATTACAACATGTCTCATTAGCTTGTTTAAGCTTTTTCATGAGAGAGGAGACCTCATTTTCAAGTATTAAAGAAGGATTTGAAGTCGAAGATTTTAGGTCATTTACTTCCATCTCTAATGAGGCAATTTGCTTCTTGAGAGATGTATACTTGGGACCCAAACTTTGTAGATCATCATATAAAGAAAAGAAAACTTCTAAAAGTTCATCATAACTTAAATTATTTACCTCATCTTCAAGAGCCATGAGACATAGAATAGAGCTTTGTTCCTCAAGGCAAATTTGGGCAACTTCGTTTTCCGATTCGTCACCGCTAGACTTGTCGGGAGTGTCCCAATTTAGAGCATTGCAGGCTTTCTTTTTCTTGTCTTTCTTGAAGGCCTTGCTTGGAAGAGTGCATTCGTTTTTCAAATGCCCTGGTTTGTTGCAATTGTAGCAAATGATTCCCTTCTTGAATCCCTCACCTTTGAACCCGTCTCGTTTAGGTCTTCTTAAGTTGCACCTCTTAATTAGTCGGTCGAGCCTTTTTGAAATCATAGCGATTTCTTCGCTTGAGCCTTCTTCGCCATCTTCACTATCGGAAGCTATGACTCCCGTAAGTGCAAGACTCTTCTTTTTCTCGGGAGGCTCTTCGTTGTCATATTCTTTGAGGCGTTGTTCATGCGCCATGAGTGATCTGACAAGTTCGTCAATCTTTACCTTGTCCAAATCATGAGCTTCTTGGATAGCCGTAACCTTAGGTATCCAACTTCTTGGTAGCACACGGAGAAGTTTTCGCACCAAGTCCGATTGAGGAAAATCTTTACCTAAGACTTTCAAGCTATTTATAATGTTAGTGAATCTTGTGAACATATTTGAAATGGATTCACTTTCTTCTATTTTGAATAGTTCATAACTTGACATAAGCATGCTTATTTTAGATTCCTTCACCCTAGAAGTTCCTTCATGAGTAACTTCTAATTTATCCCAAATCTCTTTAGCCGTTGTGCATATAGAGATTCGATGAAATTCATCTCTACTAAGAGCGCAAAGGAATGAATTAATTGCTTTAGCATTTAATTGAAAACGAAATTTTTTCGCTTCATTCCATTCCGCTCTTGATTTTGATGGAGTGATATAACCACTTTCGATTATGTCCCAAATATCAAAATCTAGAGATTGAAAGAATATCTTCATTCTAATCTTCCAAAAAGGATAATCGGTCCCATCAAAATATGGTGGCCGAATAATAGATTGTCCTTCGATATTCTTTCCCATGGATGCCATTCTCACTTAGATTTTAATCTAAATAGTGTGAGACCTCGCTCTGATACCAATTGAGGATCAAAATGGCAACCTAAGAGGGGAGGTGAATTAGGTTTCTAAAATAAAATGTTAAATAATCAAGTAATTTAAAAACTCGAAACAAATAAAGTGAGAGAAAGTGATGAGTTAGAGAAATGCAAACTCAAGAAGCACACAATCGATTTATTTCGAGGTTCGGCACTTTGCCTACGTCCCCGCCAACTTCTCAACACAAGAGAACGTTGGATCTCCACTAAACGATGCTTTTGCGGGCAAGCACCAAGCCTTCACACCAACACCTTCTTCTTTCAAGAAGGTTACACTTTCAAGCTTTAACTCTTTTCTTTTCTCTCTTTTACAAGATAATATCTCACTATCAATTACACTCAAGTTTAGAGAGAGGATTGAGGGCTAAGAGTATAAAAAATACTGAAGTATATAAGCTCAATTGGACTTAGGAATCCCTGCTAAGAAAGGCCTCAATACCATCTATTTATAGCCTCAGCTGCTCCAGACTGTTGTACTTTCGGGCGCCCTAAACAAGACTTTCGGGCGCCCAGAAGTTGAGCACGCACCCTGCAAAACCAGCTGCCTGTCAGGCCCGTGCGCCGCTTTTCTGGATCCGTACATTCGGGCCTCCAGACGTTTGTGGGCGATCACGCGCGACAGCTTTCTGACCAGCCAGACCACGCGCGCCGCTTTTCTGGATCCGTACATTCGGGGTTCCAGAAACTTGTGGGCGCCCAGAACATGCGCGTCGACTTTTCTGACACTGTCAGACCACGCGCGTTGTTTTCTCTGAACAGGACTTTTGGGCCTCCAGAAGTCAACTTGTGGGCGCCCAGAACATGCGCGTCGACTTTTCTGACACTGTCAGACCACGCGCGCCGTTTTCTCTGAGCAGGACTTTTGGGCCTCCAGAAGTCAACTTGTGGGCGCCCACTTTCTCAGGCACGCGTGCCGCCTGCGCAGCGCCGCTGTCAGAACTTTCGGACCGTTGTGTCGTACTGTCCGGAACATCAAACCTGTCAAGTCAAATATTCGGGCGCCCTAAACATACAATTTGGGCGCCCAGATCATAAACCATTCTGGACCACCCAAACATCAAACCGTCAGGATCCAAAATCAACCAAGATTTGGATCCATGTTTAGGGCGCCCAGATCAGAGTCCAAAACACAAACTTGACAGAAAACAATTTTTGATAAGTTTTGAATAATGTTTGAAGTCTCATGTGCTTTAAATGATAAAAAGAGTAAGTTAAATTATAACTCTATATTTCATACTTTAATCTTTAAAGCACAATGTTAAAAGATGAAGTAGAGAGATATTTTATCTACTAGATAAGGTAGCTTCAAGTGGTGAAGCTTAGTGCTAGAGGATTGCCCATCTTGAGTCCATTTGAAGATAGAAAAATCTAAACACAAAACTCAAGATAAAAGATTAGTTCAATTATTTGTTATCATCAAAATCTAAAGAGTGCTTAGGGCCACTAGGCCAACAAGTGTGTCACCTTGGGGAGCCCCTGTCCTATTAGTGCGTAACAAGGACGGTTCACTGCGGTTATGTGTGGATTACCGTGAATTGAATAAGGTGACCGTCAAGAACAAGTGTAGCACTTTGAATTTCGGTGCGTTGTATCGAACTTTACTAAATTTGATAAAGTTCGATGGAAGCCGATAATGGCTGGTGTAGAATTGGGTTCCGAAGGTTTCGGAACATTATGGGTGCGAGTGCAAACCCGAAAATTGAAAAATTATAAAAAAAGGACCAAGTGGAGCAAAACTGCTCACGGGGTCCGGACCCTGGAAGCTGGGGTCCGGACAATGAAGTCCGCGGGCAGCTACGGTCCGGACCCGGGCAACTACGGTCCGGACCCGAGCTGAATTCCGAGTTGGGTGCGTACGGGTTCCGGACCAGGAGACCAAGGTCTGGACCCGGCCTGCACGGTGAACTGTCACCTGTGCGGGGTTCGGACCCCATTTATAAGGTTCGGACCCGGCTGGGCCAGAATGCCCAGTGAGGGGTATTTTAGTAATTTCGTGGTGGAGGGTTATGTATAGGGGCTGAGGTATCTCTCTCCTCATTACTCCTCCACTCTCCTCACATTCCCTCTCCCTCTCCCTCACTTTCTCTCTCTAGAGATTTCTCCAAAGCTTGGAGAAGTGGTGGATTGGAGCTTGGAAAAGGACTTCCAAGGTGCAAAGAAGCTTCTTGGTGCAAGAAGAAGCTTGGGAGCTAGGGCTTTGAGGTGAGTTCTTGTGATTTAGGGTTTAAACCTTGGATTTAATCCTTCAAGATGAGGTTTTTGGAAATCCTAGGCAATCTCAACCACAAATGGTGGAAGATTGGCCGTGAAATCTAGGGTTTGGCTTGCATGCATGCAAACCCTAGGTAGATTTGGGCTTTTGCCATGAAAGGTTCTAAAAATATTTGGACCTTTGAGAATTTCAATTGAGGCATAGGAAATCATGTTAGAACACTTGATTTCATGTATTGAGTTGAATAAAGGGTTCGTAACGAGTAACGAACCGTTTTCTTGTAGAAGCTTGGGTTGAAGCAAGAACTCAAGGCTTGGACACTTAGGGGCTTGAAGAATACAAGAATTTGGAAGCTCTTGAGGTGGGTTTGTGTTTACCGAAGTGATTAGGTCACTTCTATGTCTAGGGTAAATATCTATTTAAAGATAAATTGGTATGTGTTGTGAACCCTAGAACTTGCATGTTGGCAAAGGTAAAATCATGATAGGTAGAGCAATGAGCCCCTATTGCATGATATAGAATTCAAGTATAATTCAATTATCTATACTTGTTGCATGGTTGCATGTATGATTGAAACCTAGTGTTATTGAACATAGGTTGGAACATGTGAGAATAGAACCTAGTGTTATTGAACATAGGTTGGAACATGTGAGAATGGAACCTAGTGTCATTGAACATAGGTTGGACATGAGATTGGAACCTAGAGTCATGGAACCTAGGTTGAGAATGAGAATGGAACCTAGTGTCATTGAATATAGGTGAGGCTTTGTGACTTGAACCTAAGGTCATGAGACTTAGGTTGGCAAGTGAAGAAAATATGAACAACGGGATGTGCGACGATTTTGCTATCCCGGGTATGCGACGATTTCGCTACCATGCCATGAGTTGGCGGTGTTGAGACGGGATGTGCAACGATTTTGCTATCTCGGGTAGGCGACGATTTCGCTACCATGCCATGAGTTGGCGGTGTTGACACGGGATGTGCGACAATTTGCTATCCCGGGTATGCGACGATTTCGCTACCACGCCATGAGTTGGCGGTGTCGAGATGGGATGTACGACGAGGTTGCTATCCCGAGTATGCGACGAGTTCGCTACCCATGCCATGTGATGGCTGTGTTGAGATGGGGTATGCGACGATTTTGCTATCCCGAGTATGCGACGAGTTCGCTACTCGAACTAGGAGGTGACGAGTTCACTCCTTGAATGTTGGGACCATTATGGTGAGACGGCGATTCCGAAACCATAAGTAAATGACAAGTAATTGAACTTAGTCAATGTGAAATATAGGATGAACCTAGGAGGGAATGATAATTTACATTTCATTTGGTTGCATCCATTATGTTTATTTACAAGCATGTAAATAATTGTTGCATAGTTATTTGTGATCTAACTTATGCATATGGTGTTTCTTTGGACCTGGTGGGTCGAGCTTCTCTCTTGGGTGGCCTTACCCACTGGGAACTATGTTTATAGTTCTCACCCCACGTTTTTCAGGTCCTTCCGCGAGTGAGGCAGCGGAGCGAGGCAAGGGTTTGGCTCTATAGATAGCGGCCCTTACATTTTGGTGATATATAGAGTTGTACCCCTAGTCTTGGACTTTGATAGTATAGGGGATTTTATTACATGTATGCAACTTGTATATTTCATAGTTTTGGAACATGATGTATGGAATGAAAATGAAAGAAAAGAAAATTTTGGGCATATGTAAATGTGCAATGTGATGTAATAGAAGTAGAACTTCTTTATGTTGATGCTTTCCTTGTGCAACTCTTGTACTCCGTTCCTAGTTGGAACCTCGTGGAAATGCTTGTGTTGTGACGCCTTGGGCGGGTAGAAGAGACTCTATCCGTTCGGCGGGTCTGGGGCACGCGCTCGTGCGGTTTGTCCTTCCACCTAGTTGGTGTTACGGCACGGCGGGGCGTGACAGATTGAGGTGGTATCAGAGAATAGAAACGGTCTAGATGGACCTAAGAAACCCTAGGATGGAAAAGACCCTAGGAGTGTAGGCTCGTGAGTGACGAGATCTTTGATTATGGCGAAAGATAAGTGATTGGGTTATGTTCTTATACCTCTAGTTGAAAATAGAGGTAGATTCGAGGTGTGTCTTATTCTTCACCAAGTGAGTTCGTGTTGGCGGCCGACAACATGAAACCAAGTGAGGGGAATAAGGACCCTTGTGTGACTTTCGCCTAGATTGGGTTCACGTTTATGTTCGTGAAATATTATATCTCCAATGACTTTGAAAGTCACGTAATGACCAAAGTCGTTGTGTTTTCAGAAGATAATGGTACGTGGACGGCCTCCTACGAGGGCTGGGCTCGGAGGATCGAGCGCGGCTCCCGAACAACTCGGGGAGGGCGAGAACTCGGGTCTTCGTAATGAATTGACCGAGTTGATGGGCGTGGTTCGGCGACAGGCCGAAGCCATGCAGCGACAGGAGGAGCAGATTAAAAAGCTCCAAGACGAGATGGTGCAGCAGGCGGCTGCGATTAGGGAGGAGAGGTTGGGAGTGCCTCCGGCCTCTGCTTTGGCACCGGCCGAGGAGGTGACACCGGCGCCGGCTGTGGCGCCACCGGCATCACCAATTGTAGCCGGTGGGTCGGGTATTCCTATGCCCGACTCCGAGATGGAGGACGCGGAGCGAGAGCGCGCACTTGCGGCTTTCATGAGGTTTAAAAAGTTCAACCCGCCTATCTTTAGCGGGGAGAACGTGGATCCATGGGACGTGGAAACGTGGATCGATGCTATAGAGACGCTCTTCGAGGATCTCTATACCTTGGAGAGGGACAAGGTGCACCTCGCCGTTCATTGTTTGGAGCGATCGGCGAAGGTGTGGTGGAAGGGAATCCGGCGTGATCGACTCTCTAGCCTTCCGCCACCGACGTGGGAGGAGTTTCGGGGTATGGTGTTTGCCGCCTACTTCCCCGATAGCGAGAAAAGAAAACTTCAAGAAAGTTTCCGTAAGTTGAAGCAAGGGAACCGCACCGTGCGCGAGTACGAGAGGGAGTTCTCGTACATTATTAATTGCGTACCGCACGTTGTCCACGGAGAGTTGGACAAGGTCGATTGTTTCGTGCGCGGACTTCGACCGGAGATCTTTCGGGCGGTGCACGCCCTCAAGCTAAAGACCTTTGCGGAGGTCTTGGACCGTGCTCTTTGGGTGGAGCACGGGAATGCATGTGCGCGCGAGGAGCGCGAGTCTTGGGAGAGAGAAAAAAAAAAGATAAGGAAAAGGGAAAGAAGCGACCGGCGGGTGGCTCGGGTGGGCAGTCTAGCTCTAAGCAGCCCCCGAAGCACTCGCAGTCGTAGAACCAATCACGGGGGTCCCGGCGGAACCGACCCTCAACCCAATGCCCGATTTGTAGCGGTCCCCACAACCCTCAGCAATGTGATTATCGTGAGGGCCGGTGCTACAAGTGCGGACAGCCGGGTCACATGAGGTACAACTGCCCGATGGAGGATGGCCGAGCACCGTCGTCGGCATCGGCATTTGCACCACCGAGACAGCTTGCGGGCATCCCACCCGCGGCAATGTCGGTTGGCCGTACACAGCCACCGAGACCAGTTGAGGGCCAGCGACCAATGCCCAGTGGACGGGTGTTTGCTTCGCAGGTGGAGGAGCCTTCTGCCCAGGAGGATGTCGTGGCAGGTATTGTGTTAATTAAAGGCATTCGATGTAGAGCTTTGTTTGATACTGGTGCATCACATTCATTCATTGCTCGATCATTTGCTATTGCACATGAAGTAGAAATTGTAGATGCCACGCATGCAAGAACTGTGCAAGTATCTGAACACACATTTTGTGTACATCACGCGTGTGTAGGTTGTCCAGTGAGGGTTGAAAACTGGATCATGCCGGCTGATTTGCTGGTGTTAAGTCGAATGAATGAATATGACTTAATCCTAGGAATGGATTGGCTCTCGAGATATCACGCTACTATTGATTGTGAGAGCCGGATAGTGAGGTTTAGAGAACCCGGGCACAAAGAGTTTGTGTACCGTGGGTGCAAGAGTTCGCTCTTTGCGTCAATGGTGTCCACGTCGCAAGCAAGAAAGCTTATTGCTAGTGGTTGCATCGCTTACTTAGCGACGGTAGTGGATGACCGAAAGGAAGTGTTGAGACTCGAGGACATTCCTGTGGTCCAAGAGTTCCCGGATGTATTTCCGACGGAGTTACCCGGAATGCCACCGGACCGGGAAATAGAATTCGTGATCGATTTGCTCTCGGGTACGGCGCCGATTTCAAAGGCCCCGTACAGGATGGCACCCGCGGAACTAAAAGAGTTGAAAGCACAATTGCAAGACTTAATGGACAAGGGTTTCGTAAAGCCAAGTGTGTCACCTTGGGGAGCCCCTGTTCTATTTGTGTAGAAAAAGGACGGTTCGCTGCGGTTATGTGTGGATTACCGCGAGTTGAACAAAGTGACCGTCAAGAATAAGTACCCGTTATCCCGAATTGATGACTTATTCGATCAGTTGCAAGGGTCTCGGGTGTATTCAAAGATTGACTTGCAATCCGGTTATCACCAATTGAAGATTAAACCGGAGGATGTGCATAAGACCGCGTTTAGGACGCGGTAGGACATTATGAATTCACGGTTATACCTTTCGGGCTTACCAATGCCCCGGCAGCGTTCATGGATTTAATGAACCGTATGTTCAAACCACTATTGGATCAATTTGTGGTTGTGTTCATAGATGATATTCTTGTCTACTCTCGGAGTGAAGAGGAACATAAAGAGCTTCTAAGGATTGTGCTTCAAGTTCTTCAAGAGAACAAGTTATTCGCCAAGTTGAAAAAGTGCGAATTTTGGATTCGTGAGGTCGCTTTCTTGGGTCATGTGATCTCCGCGGAAGGAGTATCGGTGGACTCTATGAAAGTTGAGGCAATCAAGGATTGGCCTCGCCCGACCAATGTCACGGAGGTGCGAAGCTTTTTGGGTCTTGCGGGATACTATCGGCGGTTCGTGGAGGGATTTTCAAAAATCTCCGGTCCACTAACGCGTCTTACCCGCAAGGGAGCCAAATATGTTTGGAGCGAGGAATGCGACCAAAGCTTTAAGGAGCTAAAGGAAAGGTTGACTTCGGCTCCGGTTCTCGCCTTGCCGATTGTGGGGGAGGGCTTTGTGGTGTATAGTGATGCATCACGGCGTGGTCTTGGGTGTGTGCTTATGCAACGAGGACAAGTGATAGCATATGCCTCTCGGCAGCTGAAGAGCTATGAGCAAAATTACCCCACCCACGACCTAGAGCTTGCAGCAGTGGTCTTCACACTTAAGTTGTGGAGACACTACTTGTACGGGGAACATTGTGAGGTGTACACGGATCACAAAAGCTTAAAGTACTTATTCACTCAAAAGGAGTTGAACTTGAGACAGCGGAGGTGGTTGGAGTTGATAAAAGATTACGACTTAACCATCTTGTACCACCCCGGTAGAGCCAATATGGTGGCCGATGCGCTTAGTAGAAAATTCGTGGAGAACTTCGCAATTGAGATGACGGGACAAATGCCGTTGATCAAAGAAATGGGCCGGTTTGACTTGGTAGTCGTGGCCCCGGGCGTTCCCGCTAAACTCATGAATCTCGAAGTGTGGCCGACCTTGTTGGAGCAAATAAAAGAAAAGCAATCCGGTGATCCGGAACTCCAAAAGGTGCGGAGTGCTATAGAGAGTGGGCGTGCCGGTGATTTTCATGTGGACTCGATGGGCGCCATTCGGTTCCGAAATCGATTGTGCGTGCCAAAAGTCGAGGACATTCGTAGGGAGATCTTGAAAGAAGCTCACACTTCTCCCTATGCGATTCACCCGGGCGGCACCAAAATGTATAAGGATCTTAAATTGCATTATTGGTGGCCGGGGATGAAACTTGATGTTGGACGCTTTGTGGCACAATGTTTAGTATGCCAACAGGTGAAGGCCGAGCGTCGCTTTCCAGCAGAAAAATTACAAGGGTTGCCCATTCCAGTTTGGAAGTGGGAGAACATAGCAATGGACTTCGTTGTGGGCTTACCTCGATCGCAAGGTGGCCACGACGCGATTTGGGTGGTGGTGGACCGATTGACAAAGTCGGCACACTTTTTGCCAATCCACACCACTTGGTCGGGAGACAAGTTAGCACAAGTCTACCTGGACGAGATTATGCAGTTGCACGTGGTCCCGACCTCGATAGTTTCAGATCGAGATCCCCGTTTTACATCGCATTTTTGGAAAAGCTTGCAAGAAGCTTTGGGTACACGGCTCGATTTCAGTTCAGCATTTCATCCTCAAACTGACGGTCAATCAGAAAGGACAATTCAGATTTTGGAGGATATGCTGCGAGCGTGCGTGTTGGACTTCAAGGGTGCATGGCCTACTCATTTACCGATGGCTGAATTTGCTTATAATAATAGCTATCAATCTAGCATCGGTATGGCACCGTTTGAGGCCTTGTATGGAAGAAAATGCCGCTCTCCTATTCATTGGAGCGAGGTCAGCGAGAGAAGGGTCTTAGGACCGGATGTGTTGCGTGAAGCGGAGGAAAAGGTCCGCTTGGCACGCGAACGCTTATCGACGGCGCAATCCAGACAAAAGAGTTATGCGGATCGACGTCGACGAGATTTGGAATTCGCGGTAGGAGACCGCGTCTTCTTGAAAGTATCACCCATGAGAGGGGTGAAGCGATTTGGTGTTCGGGGTAAGTTGAGTCCCCGTTACATTGGACCTTATGAGGTCTTGGAGCGTGTGGAATCTTTGGCATATCGGCTAGCCTTGCCGCCAAAACTTGCGGGGATACACAATGTGTTTCACGTATCGACGCTCCGTAAGTACATGTATGATCCGGCGCACGTCCTTGAGTATGTGCCTATGGAACTGCATGAGGATATGACTTATGAGGAGTTTCCCTTGTGTATCATGGATCGCGAGGTGAAAAGTTTGAGGAACCGTGAAATTTCTTATGTAAAGGTACAATGGACGAATCACGGTGAGCGAGAAGCTACGTGGGAATTGGAAAGCTCAATGAAGGAGCGGTTTCCTTACCTCTTCGCTGAGTCCAGCTGAGGTATGATATAGTTTCGCGGCCGAAACTCTCTTTAAGGGGGGAGGAATGTAGCACTTTGAATTTCGGTGCGTTGTATCGAACTTTACTAAATTTGATAAAGTTCGATGGAAGCCGATAATGGCTAGTGTGGAATTGGGTTCCGAAGGTTTCGAAACATTATGGGTGCGAGTGTAAACCCGGAAATCGAAAAATTATGAAAAAAGGACCAAGTGGAGCAAAACTGCTCACGGGGTCCGGACCCTGGAAGCTGGGGTCCGGACAATGAAGTCCGCGGGCAGCTACGGTCCGGACCCGAGCTGAATTCCGAGTTAGGTGCGTACGGGTTCCGGACCCGGACACCAAGGTCCGGACCCGGCCTGCGCGGTGAACTGTCACCTGTGCGGGGTCCGGACCCCATTTGCAAGGTCCGAACCCGGCTGGGGCAGAATGCCCAGTGAGGGGTATTTTAGTAATTTCGTGGTGGAGGGTTATGTATAGGGGTTTATGTATCTCTCTCCTCATTACTCCTCCACTCTCCTCACATTCCCTCTCCCTCTCCCTCACTTTCTCTCTCTAGAGATTTCTCCAAAGCTTGGAGAAGTGGTGGATTGGAGCTTGGAAAAGGACTTCCAAGGTGCAAAGAAGCTTCTTGGCGCAAGAAGAAGCTTGGGAGCTAGGGCTTTGAGGTGAGTTCTTGTGATTTAGGGTTTAAACCTTGGATATAATCCTTCAAGATGAGGTTTTTGGAAACCCTAGGCAATCTCAACCACAAATGGTGGAAGATTGGCCGTGAAATCTAGGGTTTGGCTTGCATGCATGCAAACCCTAGGTAGATTTGGGGCTTTTGCCATGGGAGGTTCTAAAAATATTTGGACCTTCGGGAATTTCAATTGAGGCATAGGAAATCATGTTAGAACACTTGATTTCATGTATTGAGTTGAATAAAGGGTTCGTAACGAGTAACGAACCGTTTTCTTGTAGAACCTTGGGTTGAAGCAAGAACTCAAGGCTTGGACACTTAGGGACTTGAAGAATACAAGAATTTGGAAGCTCTTGAGATGGGTTTGTGTTTACCGAAGTGATTAGGTCACTTCCATGTCTAGGGTAAATATCCATTTAAAGATAAATTAGTATGTGTTGTGAACCCTAGAACTTGCATGTTGGCAAAGGTAAAATCATGATAGGTAGAGCAATGAGCCCCTATTGCATGATATAGAATTCAAGTATAATTCAATTATCTATACTTGTTGCATGGTTGCATGTATGATTGAAACCTAGTGTTATTGAACATAGGTTGGAACATGTGAGAATAGAACCTAGTGTTATTGAACATAGGTTGGAACATGTGAGAATGGAACCTAGTGTCATTGAACATAGGTTGGACATGAGATTGGAACCTAGAGTCATGGAACCTAGGTTGAGAATGAGAATGGAACCTAGTGTCATTGAACATAGGTGAGGCTTTGTGACTTGAACCACTACAGGAAAAAACGCCCGTAGAGGCGGTTTTTAGGCACTGTAGAGGCGGTTTAAACTGCCTCTACAAATTGTAGCGGCGGTTCCCGCAACCGCCTCTAGACCGCCGGCGTAGACACCGCCTCTACATCGTAGAGGCGGTTTTAGCGACCGCCAGGGGAGCGTAGAGGCGGTATGTAGAGGCGGTTATGACCGGCTCAACATTTTTATTTAATTATTTTTTATTTATAATCAGTTAATAAATTTTAACCTGTAGAGGTGGTTTAAACCGCCTCTACAAAAATTAATCTGTAGAGGCGGTTTCAACCGCCTCTATACATATTAATAGAGAAAGGCAATATGTAGAGGCGGTTTCAACCGCCTCTACCAACCAAATCATTATAAAAAATTATATTAATATTTATTTTAATTTGTATATATAAGAATAAAAATTATATTTCTCATCAAACAACAAAAAATATAATTAACACAAGTCTCAACAATAAATTAACACAAGTCTCAACAACAACAAAAAAGATATATCATCAACAACATAAACATTAGCACAAGTCTCAACAAGAAATAAACATTCCAATTTTCGATCAAGATATCCAAAACACAAACTCATTCAATGTATATCCAAGAGTATATAGCAAGATACTAAATAACAAAAAGTCTAAATAGTTTTAAAGGTAGTCAACATTTGTGTTTTCTAGGTTACAAAAATTTAAATGGTTCGACGGTTTCCTTCACTTGTAGGTTCATGACTTGCATTCGATGATTGATGATTGTGAGAGAATGCATCAATCGGATTGATATTGTCACCCGCACCCTATCAAACAATGTAAAATATATATGTTAATGATATGAAAATACAAAAATATTTAAGTATATTACTAGTAATGACTTGCGATCAAATTAGTGTACTTGAGTATTTGATAGTAGTGTCCTTAGGCGATCCATTTCCTGCCGCATTTCCTCTCGCATCTCTCTAACGACAGAATTGAGAGCATCATCGAATTTGTCATTCATACGTTCCAATTCCCCTTTTAGCTTTTCTACCTCCTCTGATTGGCTCCCACTTGATCCCGTCGTTGCAAGCGAATCTATTTGTTTCACGCCATAATACGTTCTTAGTGTAGGTCCCAAGCCTAAACCTTTCACACGTCCATTATGCTCGGGACCCATAGCGCTAACAAAAGCCTCATCTATTAACTTACTTGCATCAGATTCAAAATTTTGCGATAATTCATCAAATTTTCGACGCGCTGCATCCTATTAATCATTTGAAGAAATAAAATATTAATAATCGACAAATAATATGAATATTAAACATAGTGATGCGAAAGAAAGTTATATTTACCATACTATCCTCCGCATCCTTAGTTACAAAATTTCCATCCTTTTTCTTATGGGTCACCTCCCAAAAAGCTAGTCGATCAGGTTCTTTGCCAAGAGCAATTTCCTGTAATTATAAATAATAAATTGTAACAATAGAAAGAGATAAAATATCATTTACAATCAAATAAATTTTAATATTGAGTCGTTACCAATTCCTTTCGCTTTCTAGCATAACTTTTCGGCCCGATGTGTGGGCCATCTTCACTTTCTTTGCAGAAATAGAATTCACTTCACAAAGTTTCTATGATTAAGAAAATAAATAGAATACATTAAAAGTGAACATACTAATATTAGAATAGTTGGCACAAAAATATTTTATACCTTACTCTCGTCGGTGCACCAACGTACCACTACGCTAGTCCATTGATCCCGCATTACACCGAGTGGTACATTATTGATTAACTCTTGAATCGGTTTGTCTTCTGAGAAATATTCGCACATTAGTTCACTCTTATAGTCTCTCCACTTTTTGTTTAAAGACGCCAATACCCAATGTCTCGTTGCCTCGGGATATCTAAACTTTGCCTATTATTCATAAAATAAAAAGTCTAATGCTAAAAAATAAGTATAATGTAAGATATAAAACAATAAAAAAAATAAGTGCATGTAAAAGAACCTCAATATGTTTTAACATTTTTTCCTTTAATGGATTAAAAGCTTGGTTATCCCATCGCGGAATGTTTAAAGGAGCAAATGATCCATTTTTTGCGACTACTCCCAAAAATGATCCAAGGATAGATCCAGCATAGGTACAAGGAACCCCATATTTATCTACTTCAACTTCAATTCTCTCTCTTTCAGATAGGTTCCATACATCGGCTAATGTTGTACGTCCTCGCTTCTTACGTCGACTATTATCAGCACCTAAAAATAAGCTTAAATATATTAATTTAAATAAAAGATTATGTCCTCTTAAAAAGCCGTCACATATCAAGTGTATTTTCGCATCCTCATAAGTTTGTAATAAATAATTAACACAACGTATGTAAGGGCACAATATCTTTCCACTATAGGATGCATTACAAAATGCAAATTCAAGAAATTGTGATACTCCATTTTTATAATCATCACTATTTCTGTGTTTTATCATCCAACTCCTATCCATTATAGAAAAAGTTCTGAAAAACAACAAAAACTTTGTTTACTACCAATGCATAGTCCTGAAGCTAACGACTAACTTAGCGATAATAATTAACTTAATAATAATAAAATTAAAATATTAATAAAAACTAGGAATAAAAAATGGGATATAGTATAACTTACCTTAGTTCAAACAGAAGAAATGTAGAAGATGACCTCAACCGCGACAGTCCCACAAATGACTTCTTCTCTCACTTTTTCTTCCTAAATAAAAAAAAAAAGAACCTTAGAGTATGCAGATAGAAAAGTACTATTTGGATCGAATCAGTGAAAGAAATCCATTCACTATTTCCACCATAAATTTGACATAATACATGAAAAAGATTGAATAAATTAGTGATTAGCACGGATTTACCTCAGCAATTGCAATGTCTACATTACCAAAAGCGCGAAGAAGAAGCAAAAATCCAAAGAAAGAGAGATCTCGTGTGCCAACTTTAACCCGCTCACCGTTCCTTTGCATATAGAGAGGGAAAATAAAAACTTAGCATTGTAAAATAAAAGAAAAAACTAAAAAAATTAAAAACTAAATGTGAAAGATGTTTCTTTTTTGGGGCCCTAAATCCTAAACCCTAAGTAGAACCTTCTTATCAACTTTCAATGGGTCAATCATTCACATTAGCTTATATTTTATCAATATATGATTTTATTTTATCAACTGAGAAAGTGTTAGTACAGTGTTTCAATTAAGTGACAAACATTCGAAGTTTAGATCACAACATGTGTAGAGGTAGCAAGTTAGTTAATCAATCACTCTTCATTAGAGCCTACATTTGCTAGTTTTCAAAGGTAAAAATTAAGTTTCTTTCAAATGATTTAATCCAAAAAACATAGTAAGGATGCAATTAATGCATATCAAACGTTTGTAAAACAAAATTTTATTAAGAAAATGGGGGTATGCTAAGCACAAAATGATTAAAAGACTAGAATGGGGGCTTGCTGCCGGAGATCCGTGCGCCTGGGGGGGGGGGGCTGCGGGGTGTGCGGGCTTGCGATGCTTGCTGCTGCAGAGCGGGCTTGCGATGCTTGCTGCTGCAGAATTGCGGTGCTTGCTGTCCGCAGATCCGCGCGCGGGGCGGGGTGTTTGGGGGGGGGACAAGCACCGCAGATCCGAGCCAGGGGGGGGGGGGGGGGGGGGGGGTTTGCGGGCTTGCGGTGCTTGCTGCCGCAGATCCGGGGGGGGGGGGGGGGGGGGGGGGGGGGGGGGGGGGGGGGGGGGGGGGGGGGGGGGGGATTTGCGGGGTGTTTGCTGCCGCAGATCCGCGCGGGGGGGGGGGGGGGGGGGGGGGGGATTTGCTGCTTGTTTGCTGCTGCAGATCCGCGCGGGGGGGGGGGGGGGGGATGGTGCGGGCTTCTGCTGCAGATCCGCGGGGGGGGGGGGGGTGGGGCTTCTGGATCCGCGGGGGGGGGGGGGGGTGCGGGCTTGCTGCTGCAGATCCGCGTGGGGGGGGGAGGGGGTGTGTGGGCTTGCTGCCGCAGATCCGCGCGTGGGGGGGCGGGAGGGGGTGGTGCTACTTGCTGCTGCAGATCCGCGGGGGGGGGGGGGGGGGGGGTGTGCGGGCTTGCTGTGCTTGCTACCGCAGATCCGCGCGCCGCTGCTTGCTGCCGCAGATCCGCGCCGGGGGGAGGGGGGGAGGGGGGAGGGGGGAGGGGGACCAAACCTGAGTTAAGCCGGAAAGCGGAAGGAGCGCGGCAGCCGGCGAGGACTCCTGGCCGCCGGGGAGGAGGAGGAGCAGCCGAGCGGTGGGGAGAGGGGTGGGTGAGTGGGTGTGGGAGGAGATTGTTTTGGGGGGAAAACTTAGGGTTTTTTTTTTTGAGAAGGAAAAAATTGGGGGGAAAGAAAAAATTCCAGACTTTTTTTTTTTTACATATAGAGGCGGTTGTGCTAAACCGCCTCTAAAGTGTCTCTACTGTGTAACGTAGAGGTGGTTGCAACAACCGCCTCTACACAACCGCCTCTACATGCGCTTTTTCCTGTAGTGAACCTAAGGTCATGAGACTTAGGTTGGCAAGTGAAGAAAATGTGAACAACGGGATGTGCGATGATTTTGCTATCCCGGGTATGCGACGATTTCGCTACCATGCCATGAGTTGGCGGTGTTGAGACGGGATGTGCAACGATTTTGCTATCCCGGGTAGGCGACGATTTCGCTACCATGCCATGAGTTGGCGGTGTTCACATACGACGATTTTGCTATCCTGGGTATGCGACGATTTCGCTACCACGCCATGAGTTGGCGGTGTCGAGATGGGATGTGCGACGAGGTTGCTATCCCGGGTATGCGACGAGTTCGCTACCCATGCCATGTGATGGCGGTGTTGAGATGGGGTATGCGACGATTTTGCTATCCCGAGTATGCGACGAGTTCGCTACTCGAACTAGGAGGTGACGAGTTCACTCCTTGAATGTTGGGACCATTATGGTGAGACGGCGATTCCGAAACCATAAGTAAATGACAAGTAATTGAACTTAGTCAATGTAAAATATAGGATGAACCTAGGAGGGAATGATAATTTACATTTCATTTGGTTGCATCCATTATGTTTATTTACAAGCATGTAAATAATTGTTGCATAGTTATTTTTTATCTAACTTATGCATATGGTGTTTCTTTGGACCTGGTGGGTCGAGCTTCTCTCTTGGGTGGCCTTACCCACTGGGAACTATGTTTATAGTTCTCACCCCACGTTTTTCAGGTCCTTCCACGAGTGAGGCGGCGGAGCGAGGCAAGGGTTTGGCTCTATAGATAGCGGCCCTTCCATTTTGGTGATACATAGAGTTGTACCCATAGTCTTGGACTTTGATAGTATAGGGGATTTTATTATATGTATGCAACTTGTATATTCCATAGTTTTGGAACATGATGTATGGAATGAAAATGAAAGAAAAGAAAAATATGGGCATATGTAATGTGCAATGTGATGTAATAGAAGTAGAACTTCTTTATGTTGATGCTTTCCTTGTGCAACTCTTGTACTCCGTTCCTAGTTGGAACCTCGTGGAAATGCTTGTGTTGTGACGCCTTGGGCGGGTAGAAGAGACTCTATCCGTTCGGTGGGTCTGGGGCACGCGCTCGTGCGGTTTGTCCTTCCACCTAGTTGGTGTTAAGGCACGGCGGGGCGTGACAACAAGTACCCGTTACCCCGTATTGACGACTTGTTTGATCTGTTGCAAGGGTCTCGGGTGTATTTGAAGATAGATCTGCAATCTGATTACCACCAATTAAAGATCAAACCGGAAGATGTGCATAAGACCGCGTTTAGGACGCGGTATGGACACTATGAATTTACGGTTATGCCTTTCGGGCTTACAAATGCCCCGGCAGCGTTCATGGATTTGATGAACCGTGTGTTTAAACAACTACTAGACCATTTTGTGGTGGTGTTCATAGATGACATTCTTATGTATTCTCGAAGTGACGAAGAACATAGGGAGCATCTAAGGATTGTGCTTCAGGTTCTTCGAGAGAACAAATTGTTCGCCAAGTTAAAGAAGTGCGAATTTTGGATTCGTGAAGTCGCTTTCTTAGGTCACGTTATCTCCGAGAGTGGGGTATCGGTGGACCCTAAGAAAGTTGAGGCAATCAAGGATTGGCCTCGCCCGACCAATGTTACTGAGGTGCGAAGCTTTTTGGGTCTTGCGGGGTACTATCGACGATTTGTGGAGGAATTTTCAAAAATCTCCAGTCCGCTAACGCGTCTTACCCGCAAGGGGGCCAAATATATTTGGAGCAAGGAATGCGACCAAAGCTTTAAGGAGCTAAAGGGAAGGTTGACTTCTGCTCCGGTTCTCGCCTTGCCGATTGTGGGGGAGAGCTTTGTGGTGTATAGCGATGCATCACGGCGCGGTCTTGGGTGTGTGCTTATGCAAAGAGGGCAAGTGATAGCTTATGCCTCTCGTCAGCTGAAGAGCTATGAGCAGAATTACCCCACCCACGACCTGAAACTTGCAGCGGTTGTCTTCGCACTTAAGTTGTGGAGACACTATTTGTACGGGGAGTATTGTGAGGTGTAGACGATCATAAAAGCTTAAAGTATTTATTCACTCAAAAGGAGTTGAACTTGAGGCAACGAAGATGGTTGGAGTTAATAAAGGATTATGACTTAACCATCTTGTACCACCCAGGTAGAGCCAATGTGGTGGCCGATGCGCTCAGTCGAAAGTCCGTGGAGAACTTCGCAATTGAGATGACGGAGCAAATGCCGTTAATCAAGGAAATAGGCCGGTTCGACTTGGAAGTCGTGGCCCCGGGCGTCCCCGCAATGTTGATGAGTCTCGAAATTTGGCCGACCTTGTTGGAGCAAATAAATAAAAAACAATCCGGAGATCCGGAACTCCAAAAGGTGCGGAGTACTATCGAGAGTGGACGCGCCGGTGACTTTCATGTGGATTCGAAGGGCGCCATTCGATTCCAAAATCGGTTGTGCGTGCCTAAAGTCGAGGAAATTCGTGGGGAGATTTTGAAAGAAGCTCACACTTCTCCCTATGCGATTCATCCGGGCGGTACTAAAATGTATAAAGATCTTAAAATGCATTATTGGTGGCCGGGAATGAAGTTTGATGTTGGGCGCTTCGTGGCACGATGTTTAGTATGCCAACAGGTGAAGGCCGAACGTCGCTTTCCAGCAGGAAAATTACAGAGTTTGCCCATTCCGGTTTGGAAGTGGGAAGACATAGCGATGGATTTTATTGTGGGCTTACCTCTGTCGCAGAGTGGCCATGATGCAATTTGGGTGGTGGTGGACCATTTGACCAAATCGGCTCACTTTTTGCCGATCCACACCACTTGGTCGGGGGACAAGCTTGCACAAGTCTACATGGATGAGATTGTGCGTTTGCACGGGGTCCCGACATCAATAATTTCGGATCGAGACCCCCGTTTCACATCGCATTTTTGGAAAATCTTGCAAGGAGCTTTGGGTACGTGGCTTGATTTTAGCACGATATTTCATCCTCAGACTGATGGTCAATCGGAAAGGACAATTCAGATTTTGGGGGATATGCTTCGAGCGTGCGTGTTGGACTTTAAGGGTGCGTGGCCTACGTTTATGCCGATGGCTGAGTTTGCCTATAATAATAGTTATCAATCTAGCCTTGGCATGGCACCCTTTGAAGCGTTGTATGGAAGGAAATGCCGATCTCCAATACATTCGGGTGAAGTCGGCGAGGGACGGGTCTTAGGACCGGATGTGTTACGTGAAGCGGAGGAAAAAGTCCGCTTAGTACGTGAACGCTTAAAGGCGGCACACTCGAGACAAAAGAGCTATGCCGACAAGCGCCGGCGAGAATTGGAATTCGCGGTAGGGGACCACGTCTTTTTGAAGGTTGCACCTACAAGAGGGGTGAAGCGCTTCGGTGTTTGGGGTAAATTGAGTCCCCGATATATTGGACCTTATGAGGTTTTGGAGCGTGTAGGAACTTTGGCATATAGGCTAGCCTTGCCGCCGAAACTTGCGGGAGTACACAATGTGTTTCATGTATCGACACTCCGCAAGTATGTGCATGACCCAACGCATGTTCTCGAGTATGTGCCAATGGAACTTCAAGAAGATATGACCTACGAGGAGTTCCCCTTGTGCATCTTGGATCACGAGGAGAAAAGGCTACGGAATCGTTCCATTCCGTATGTAAAAGTACATTGGACGAATCACGAAGAGCGTGAAGCCACTTGGGAATTGGAAAGCTCGATGACGGAGCGTTTTCCTTACCTCTTCGCTTAGTCCAGCTGAGGTATGATTTTAGTTTCGTGGCCGAAACTCTTTTAAGGGGGAAGGAATGTAGTACTCTGAATTTCGGTGCACTATACCGAACTTTACCGAATTGGATGAAGTTCGGAGAAAGCCGATAATGGCTAGTGTGGAATTGGGTTCCGAGGGTTTCGAAATGTTTGGGTGCGAGTTAGGGCCTCGAAAACAAAAAATTAGAATTTTTGGAAAAACCAAACTGGAGCTAAATTGCTCTCGGGGTCCGGACAATGAAGTCCTGTGGAACAGCTAGAGTCCGGAACCGGACACCCAGTGTCACGCCCCGCCGGCCCTTTAACACCAACTAGGTGGAAAGGATAACCGCACGGGCGCATGCCCCAGACCCGCCGAACGGATAGAGTCCTTTCTACCCGCCCAAGGCGTCACAACACAAGCTTATCCACAATGTTCCAACTAGGAACGGAGTACAAGAGTTGCACAAGGAAAGCATCAACATAAAGAAGTTCTACTTCTATTACATCACATGGCACAATATACATGTCCAAATTTTTTCTTTTCATTCCATACACCATGTTCCAAAACTATGGAATATACAACATTCATACAAGAATGCAAATCCCCTATGCTATCATAGTCCAAAAATAGGGTACAACTCTATGCATCACCAAAATGGAAGGGCCGCTATCTAAAGAGCCAAACCCTTGCCTCGCTCCGCCGCCTCACTCGCGGAAGGACCTGAAAATTGTGGGGTGAGAACTATAAACATAGTTTCCAGTGGGTAAGGCCACCCAAGAGAGAAGCTCGACCCACCAGGTCCAAAGAAACACCACATGCATAAGTTAGATCACATATAACTATGCAACAATTATTTACATGCTTGTAAATAAACATAAAGGATGCAACCAAATGAAATATAATTTATCATTCTCTCATAGGTTCATCCTATGTCTCACAATGACTAAGTTCATTTACTTGTCATTTACTTATGGTTTCGGAATCGCCGTCTCACCATAATTATTCCAACATTCGAGGAGTGAACTCGTCACCTCCTAGTTCGAGTAGCGAACTCGTCGCATACTCGGGATAGCAAAATCGTCGCATACCCCGTCTCACACGGCCACTACATGGCATGGATAGCGAACTCGTCGCATATCCGGGATAGCAACCTCGTCGCACATCCCCTCTCAACACCGCCAACTCAAGGCGAGGTAGCGAAATCGTCGCCTACCCGGGATAGCAAACTCGTCGCACATTCCCGTGTCGGTACGGCCAACTCATGGCATGGTAGCGAAATCGTCGCCTACCCGGGATAGCAAATCGTCGCACATCCCGTCTCAACACGGCCAACTCATGGCATGGTAGCGAAATCGTCGCCTACCCGGGATAGCAAAATCGTCGCACATCCCGTTGTTCACATTTCTCACTTGCCAACCTAAATCTCATGATCTTAGGTTCAAGTTACTAAGTCTCACCTAGGTTCAATAACACTAGGTTTACTTTCTCATTCTCAACCTAGGTTCCATGACTCTAGGTTTCATTTTCATGTCCAACCTATGTTCAATGACACTAGGTTTAAATCTCACATGTTCCAACCTATGTTCAACAACACTAGGTTTAAATCTCACATGCAACCATGCAACAAGTATCAATAATTGAATTGTACTTGAAATATCCATCATGCAATAGGAGTTCATTGTTCTACCTATCATGATTTTACCTTTGCCAACATGCAAAATGCTAGGGTTCTCAACACATACCATTTTATTTTTAAATGGATAATTACCCTAGACATGGAAGTGACCTAATCACTTCGGTAAACACAAACCCACCTCAAGAGCTTTCAAATCCTTGTATTCTTCAAGCTCCTAAGTGTCCAAGCTTTGAGTTCTTGCTTCAACCCAAGCTTCTACAAGAAAACGGTTCGTTACTCATTACGAACCCTAAATTCAACTCAACATGTGAAATCAAGTGTTCTAACATGATTTTCTATGCCTCAATTGCAATTCCCGAAGGTCCAAATATTTTTAGAACCTCACATTGCAAAAGCCCTCATTCTACCTAGGGTTTGCATGCATGCAAGCCAAACCCTAGATTTCATGGCCAAACACCCACCATTTGTGGTTTAGGTTGCCAAGGGTTCCCAAAAATCTCATTTCAAAGGATAAAATCCAAGGTTTGAACCCAAAACGTGAGGTACTAACCTTAATCACGAAATCCCCAAGCTTCTTCTTGCACCAAGAAGCTTCTTTTCTCCTTTGGAAGCTTTTTCCAAGATCAATCCACCTTTTCTCCAAGTTTTGGAGAGATCTCTAGAGAGAGAAAGTGGGAGAGATGGAGAGGAGAAGTGGAGAAGATGATCTCTGAGAAAGGAGGGTGTTCCCAGCCTTTCTAATACCCCCACGCATGTGAAAAGACCAAAATGCCCCTCTCCACACTTAGCACCTTCGACCAGCCAACTCTGGACATTGTATACCGGTATGCGCATATGCATACCGGTATACCTCAGGAATCCTGCAGAATCCCGAGAGCTGGTCTCACTGTTTCGCACATTGTATACCGGTATACCATTTCTCATACCGGTATACCCCGGAAAATTCCGCAAACCCGAGAGCTGGGTTTCTCGGTTTTAACACAGCATTCCGGTATACCATTTCACATACCGGTATACCAAGCTCCGATTCTGGTATTGGAGTTCACATACCGGAATCCAGTGCAGACTTCCCAAGTTCGCAGTTTTTAACTTCTCGAAGTCCATTTTCGCGCCTCAATTGCGCCGAAAACACTTCGCACAAGTCCTAAACTTGGCCGAAGCCTCACACATAGCCTCTCATGCTATTTTCTCACTAGAACTCTACAATTTGTAGAAGTTCGGTACAATGCACTGAAATTCAGTGTACTACACCCAGGTCCGGACCCGACCTGTTTTCTGAGCTGAGTTGCTCACGGGTTCTGGACCCGGCTGTGGGGTCCGGACCCGGCCTGCGTAGTCTACAGAGTGTAAGCTGGCTCCGGATCCGGACCCTGCTTGTGGGATCCGGACCCGGCTGAAGCAGAATGCCCAGTAAGGGCAGTTTCATAATTTTGCGTGGTGGGGAGTTATGTAATGAGGGTTGAAGCCCTCTCCCTCATTTCTCTTCCTCTTCCTCACTTCCCTCTCCCTCTCCCTCACTTTCTCTCTCTAGAGATCTCTCCAAAACTTGGAGAAGTGAAGGATTTGACCTTGGAAAAAGCTTCTAAGGTGGATTTGGAGCTTCTTAGTGCAAGAAGAAGCTAGGGAGCTTGGGTGTTGAGGTGAGTTTTTGTGGTTTAGGGTTTAAACCTTAGATTTAATCCTTTGTTATGGGGTTTTAGAAAACCCTAGGCAATCTTGACCACAAATGGTGGAAGATTGGCCATGAAATCTAGGGTTTGGCTTGCATGCATGCAAACCCTAGGTAGATTTGGGGCTTTTGCCATGGGAGGTTCTAAAAAATATTTAGACCTTTGGGATTTGCAATTGAGGCCTTGGAAATCATGTGGGAACACTTGATTTCATAAGACGGAATGAATTTAGGGTTCGTAATGAGTAACGAACCATTTTCTTGTAGAAGCTTGGGTTGAAGCAAGAACTCAAGGCTTGGAGATCTAGGAACTCAAAGAATTTAAGAATTTGGAAGCTCTTGAGGTGGGTTTGTATTTACCGAAGTGATTAGGTCACTTCCATGTCTAGGGTAAACAACCATTGAAATTAAAATGGTGTAGAAGTTTGAAACCCTAGAATGCATGTATACATGTTGGCAAAAATGATGATTATAGTGATTTGAGCCATGGGCTCATCTTGCATGATTAGTGAATTCAAGTATTTCATTATTTGCTAAGTGGGTTGGTGGAGTGGCGATTCCAACACCAATGTCATAGCAAGGCGGCGATTTCGCAAGAGTTTGCTAAGTGGGTTGGTGGAGTGGCGATTCCAACACCAATGACATAGCAAGGCGGCGATTCCGCAAGAGTTTGCTAAGTGGGTTGGTGGAGTGGCGATTCCAACACCAATGCCATAGCAAGGCGGCGATTCCGTAAGAGTTTGCTAAGTGGGTTGGTGGAGTGGCGATTCCAACACCAATGCCATAGCAAGGCGGCGATTCCGCAAGAGTTTGCTAAGTGGTTGGTGGAGTGGCGATTCCAACACCAATGCCATAGCAAGGCGGCGATTCCGCATATGTGAGAAATCATATTGGTGGAGCGGCGATTCCGACACCAATGACAAAATGAAAAGTGAATGAACGTGGGTAATATAATGTATGGGATGGACCTAGGAGAAAATGAAAGTCGTCATTTATTTGGTTGCATCCATTATGTTTATTTACAAGCATGTAAATATATCTATGCATAGTTATTTGTAATCTAACCTATGCTTGTGTTGTTTCTTTGGATCTGGTGGGTCGAGCTTCTCTCTTGGGTGGCCTTACCCACTGGGAACTATGTTTATAGTTCTCACCCCACATTTTTCAAGTCCTTCCGCGAGTGAGGCGGCGGAGCGAGGCAAGGATTTGGCATAGTAGATAGCGGCCCCTTTCCCTTGTGGCTATGTACTTAGATATACCCCGAATTTTGGACATTAAATGCATAGGGGTTATGTAAATGCAAAGAACTTGTAAATTCTATATTTTTGGAACTTGATGTATGGAATAGAAGTGAATGAAAGGAAAATTTTGGCATGTATAATTTTGCAAATGTGTTGTAATAGAAGTAGAAATCTCTTATGTTGATGCTTCTTGTGCACTCTTGTACTCTATTCCTGTTTGGAATAATGCATGAATACAGGTGTTGTGATGCCTTGGGCGGATAGGGGAAACTCTATCCGTTCGGCGGGTCTGGGTCATGCGCCCGTGCGGTTTATCCTTTCCACCTAGTTGGTGTTAAAGGCCCGGCGGGGCGTGACAATCGGTGCATTCTACAAATGCTATATCCATGCATTATTCTAATGCCATAATCGATGCATTCTACAAATGTCATATTCATGCATTATTCTAATGTCATAATCGATGCATTCTACAAATGCCATAACCAATGCATTATTCTAATGCCATAATCGATGTATTCTACAAATGCCAATAAAATCATCATTCATAATATGCATATGTCATACTATATGAACCTCCACTTCATGGAGTATAGAAATCACCGTACAAGTAATCTATTCTCATTTAACTAAGCAATTACACGCTTTTGTCAATCACATAATTAAGTAAGTAGGAAACCCCTTTTATCATGTCTTAAACATGGAATTTTATTCAACGACCTAAAGGTCGAGTACTTGTCATAATGCCAATTCTTGTTGCTCACCTAGATGAGGTGCAACACACATAGCTTTACATCTTGTCATTAACATGCAAAATGTCATCACTTTCCACTACTTATGGCAAACATGAATTAATGTCATAATCAATGCCATGCTAGGTCAAGTCCAATAACTTCACTAGTTATGTAATGTCTCATATGATGTCACTCATCTCTAACATGCGTATCTTAAATAGCATAATGTGAATATATCATCACAATACCATTGTATGTACCCTAGCATGCATATCATCCTCATAATCCTCTACTATATAGAGTATGCCAAATCTCACATGCAACATAAATATGTCATGTGTTCACAATTTCTAACATGTTATAAATAGCATGAATATGCATCTAATCAATCCTATAACAAGATATGAGACATAGGGGGAGTTCACCTATTTCGGTGAGGTCAGACCCACCGGATACCCATCGAAACCTCGTCGTTCCTTCCAACGAAGTTGTCCCCCAAGCTTCTCATGCCCTAAAATAATTTTTCAAGGGGTCACAAGTTTCGAACGAGCACATCTCAAAAGTCACCATAATACAAGGAAAAAATAAGTAAAAATTACTTTTGATCAAGTAAAACTTGTCCAAAGTCCAAATAAAAGTTATGGATCTTCAAATCTAACCTAAAGTATCATTCTACACCCATCAATTCCAATTCAAGAGCTCATAACAAGGAAACCCCAAATCAAACCCTAGTTTCTACCAAACTAGGTTTTCCAATAAAATACACACAATCTCATACATAGAGAGAAATAGAGGGCTACATACCTCAAATCAAGCTCTCAACCAAGCCCATACATGCTAGGGTTGAATCTAAGTCCACCAACAAGCCTCATTCTCCAATCCCGAGCTCTCCTCAAAGCCAAAGAAGCAAGCCTCCATGAAGAAAATGGAGAAAAAGAGATCAAATCCATGATCTAGAGGGTTGGAGAAGAGAAAATCTAGAGAGAGAGAGAGAGGAAAACCCACCTTCCTCCTTCTCCCAAGCCTCAGCCAACAAGAGGCAGTGAAGGGGTGAAGGGGTATTTAGTCTAATGCAACAAAATCCACATAGACCCCTCACAAAGCCAAAATTACAAAACTGCACGAAACAGTTTTCTGCAACACTGCGTACCGGTACACGAACTGACGTACCGGTACCAGGCTCAAATTCCGCAAAACTCGAGCCTCGGTCAAACAGACCAATACACAGTATTCCGGTATCTCATAAATTAGTACCAGAATAAATCAAATCTGTTCCGGTACCCCAAGCCAGTACCGGAATACAATGCAAAATCTGCTCCTTTTGCAGATTTCGCTCTCCGGAGTCTATTTTCGTACTTTCTAAGTTCCGAAAATACTCCCAAGCTCTCCAAACTCAATACAAATCTTCAAAATAGTATAAATTACTATTCTCTCACTAGAACTCCGCAATTTACTAAATTTCAGTGTGCTACACGAAGTCGGCTCACTTTTTGCCGATCCATACCACTTGGTCGGGAGACAAGCTAGCACAAGTCTACTTGGATGAGATTGTGCGATTGCACGGGGTTCCGACATCAATAGTTTCAGATCGAGATCCCCGATTTGCATCTCATTTTTGGAAAAGCTTACATGAAGCTTTGGGCACACGGCTCAATTTTAGCATCGTATTTCATTCTCAAACAGACGGTCAGTTGGAAAGGACAATCCAAATCCTTGAGGATATGTTGCGAGCGTGTGTTTTGGACTTCAAGGGTGCTTGGGCTACTTATTTACTGATGGATGAGTTCGCTTATAATAATAGCTATCAATCTAGCATCGGTATGGCACCATTTGAAGCCTTGAATGGAAGAAATTGCCGGTCTCCTATTCATTAGGGTGAAGTCGGCGAGAAGAGGGTCTTAGGACCAGATGTGTTGAGTGAAGCGGAGGAAAAGGTCCGCTTGGCACGTCAACGGTTGCTAACGGCGCAGTCAAGGCAAAAGAGTTATGCGGATAAGCGCCGACGAGATTTAGAGTTCGCGGTGGGTGACCGCGTCTTCTTGAAAGTATCGCCCATGAGAGGGGTGAGCGTTTTGGGGTTCGAGGAAAGTTGAGTCCCCGGTACATTGGACCATATGAGATTTTGGAGCGTGTGGGATCTTTGGCGTACCGGCTTGCCCTACCGCCAAAGCTTGCGGGGATACATAATGTGTTTCATGTATCTGCACTCCGTAAGTATGTGCATGATTCGGCGCATGTCCTCGAGTATGTACTGATTGAGCTTCAAGAAGATATGACTTATGAGAAATTTTTCTTGTGTATTTTGGATCACGAGGTGAAGAAATTACGGAATCGCACAATTCCGTATGTCAAAGTGCAATGGGCGAACCATGACGAGCGCGAAGCCACTTGGGAACTTGAGAGCTCGATGAAGGAGCGTTTTTCCCACCTCTTCGCTGATTCCAGCTGAGGTATGATTTTAGTTTCCCGGTCGAAACTCTTTTAAGGGGGGAGGAATGTAGTACACAGAACTTCAGTGTGTTGTACCAAACTTCTACAAATTATGGAGTTTTAGTGGAAAGTAGCGTAAAAAGGCTATTTGAATAGCTTCGGCGAGGTTTGGGCTCATTCGAGTATTTTCGGCGCAAATCGGGCGCGAAAACGGACTTCGAAAAGTTAAGTCTGCTAAACTTGTAGATTTTGTATTGAGTACCGATACTGGAAACGGGGTATCGGTACGCAATGCAAAATGGAGAAGAACTAGCCCTCGGGTTTTGAGGAACTCAACCTGAGTACCGGTACTGAAACACTGAGTACCGGTACTGAAACACTGAGTACCGGTACTGAAAACTGGTACCGATACGCAGTACAAATTCCTGAAGACCAACATTCGGGTTCTGAGGAACTGAATATGGGGTACCGGAACTAAATGCCTGTGTTCCGGTACGCGAATTCGAGTACCGGTATGCAGTACTGCGAAATGTCAGTTTTGGCTGGTTGTAAATAGTGGAATGTGGGGGAGTTAGTTGCAATTGTTGCAACACCATATAGGAGGGGAAACCTCAGCCACTCCTCCCCTATTTGGACACAAGAGAAAAGAGCACTTCTCTCTCTCTCTCTCTCTCTCTCTCTCACTCACTCTCTCTCTCTCTCCTTCCTCCCCTCTCTCTAGTAGAACCTCTCCAATACTTGGAGCTTGGAAGATCAAGCTTGGAGGAGAGATTGGAGGTGAGAGCAAGCTTCTTGGAGTAAGAAGAAGTTTGAGGAACTTGTGGCAAAATGAGTTCTTGATGATTTGGGTTTAAACCTTGGAATTGATCTTTTATTTTGAGATTTTTGGAAACCCAGGGCAATCTAGACCACAAATGGTGGGGATTGGTCATGTGATGTAGGGCTCTTACATGCATGCATATAAACCCTAGGTAGAAAGAGGGCTTTTGCCATTTGAGGGTCTAAATTTTTTTTGACCTTTGGAAATTACAATTGAGGCATAGGAAATCATGTGGGAACACTTGATTTCAAGAAACGAATTGATTTTAGGGTTCGTAAATGTTAACGAACCATTTTGCTTGTGTTAGGGCAAGAAGCTTGGGTTGAACAAAGAACTCAAAGCAAGGAGGCCTAAGAGCTCAAAGAACTCAACCATTTGAAAGCTTTTGAGGTAGGTTTGTGTTGCACCGAAGTGATTAGGTCACTTCCATCTCAAGGGTAAAATAAATAATGATAATGGTAGTTGTATGTTACCCTAGTGTTTAATTGGGCATGTTGGCAAAGGTGATTTGTGAAATGGAATTGAGCCATGTGCTCATTTTGCATGTGATTAGAATTATGTGTTTTATACTTACACATCATGAAGGAATGTTTGCAAGTACTAAAACCTTGTATGCCTAAATGGTAAATAGGTAGATGAACAAGTACATATATGAACTATTGAAATAGTGACATCATGATTCATGGAACATGATAGTTATGGGACAACTTAGTACAATTATGTACCAAATCATGTGTAGCTTGTTGCTCTCTAGTGATAGGAGAGAAGGTTACTCAAGAACTTAAAAACCTAGTGTCATTGAATATAGGTTGTGAGTGTTGACATGAATGTGAAAATATAACGTCGCAAACGACTTATGTGACTAAGTGGGAGGCATGCGGCGATCCCGCTACCCATGTGCAATGATGGCGGCGATTCCGCTACTTGGAAATTGGGACCAAGAGGGGGATGGCGATTCCATTGCCCGGTGCCCAACACTAAGCGGTAATTCTGCGGTTGGTGAAAGACGGGTTGGTTACACGGCGATTCCGGTATCAATGCCAATTGAAAGCGGCAATGCCGCAAGTGTTTGAGAACTGGGTTGGTGGAGCGGCAATTCCGACACCAATGCCAAGTGTTCGAGAAATGGGTTGGTGGAGCGGCGATTCCGACACCAATGCCAAGTGTTCGAGAAATGGGTTGGTGGAGCGGCGATTTCGACACCAACGCCAAGTGTTTGAGAATGGGTTGGTGGAGCGGCGATTCCGGCACCAACGCCAAGTGTTTGAGAAATAAGTTGGTGGAGCGGCGATACCGACACCAATGCCAAAAGAAAGACTTGAATGGAACCTGTGGGATGAACCTAGGAGAAAATGATGAGAATATCATTCATATAGGTTGCATCCATTCATGTTAAATTTAAGCATGTAATCGTAGTTGTGCATGATTAATTATGAACTAACCTATACTTGTGTTGTTTTCTTTGGACCTGGTGGGTTGAGCTTCTCTCTTGGGTGGCCTTACCTACCGGGAACTATGTTTATAGTTCTCACCCCCATATTTTTCAGGTCCATCCGCGAGTGAAGCGGTGGAGCGAGGCAAGGACGTGGCATAGTAGATAGCGGCCCTTCCCCATTTTGGTTATGTACTTAGATACACCCCGACTTTTGGACATTGAATTATAGGGGTCTTGTAAGCGAGTAAAGTGTAGTTAAATGTAACTACAATTTGGAACTTGGATGTAATGAGTGTAAGGAAGAAAAAATTTGGCATGTATAAATGTGCAAATGTGATGTAATAGAAGTAGATGCTTCTTTTATTGATGCTTCCCTTGTGCAACTCATGTACTCGGTTCCTGTTTGGAACATCGTATCGATGCATGTTTTGTGACGCCTTGGGCGGATAGGGGAGCCTCTGTCCGTTCGGCGGGTCTGGCGCACGCACCCGTGCGGCTTGTCCTTCCACCTAGTTGGTGTTAAGGCACGGTGGGGCGTGACTTCATGGATGGTAGGCCAAGGGCCACTAAAAAAAAGAAGTAAATGCGAGTAAATGTGACGAAAAGCAAAGGGTCATTTGAAAAATGCGAGTATATGCGACGAAAAGTGAAGAGTCATTTGAAAAAATAGATTAAATGTAATTTCTTTTTAGAGGAAAGAAGAAATAGTTTAGGGCCCCACCTCCCTCAAACTAAAATGCGAGTAAATGCGACGAAAAGCGAAGAGTCATTCGAAAAATGCGAGTCAATGCGACGAAAAGCGAAGAGTCATTTGAGAAAATATATTAAATACAATTTTTTTAGAGGAAAGAGGAAATAGCTTAGGGCCCCACCTCCCTCAAATTAAGAAGGTACTTCCACATAGGATTTAAACATGAGAATTCATGTATAGGTATAGATAAAATGCGAGTAAATGCGACGAAAAGCAAAGAGTCATTTGAAAAATGCGAGTAAATGCGACGAAAAGCGAAGAGTCATTTGAAAAAATAAATTAAATGTAATTTTTTTTTAGAGAACAGAAGAAATAGCTTAGGGCCCCACCTCCCTCAAATTAAGAAGGTACTTCCACATAGGATTTAGATATGAGAATTCATGTATAGGTATAGATAAAATGCGAGTAAATACGACGAAAAGCAAAGAGTCATTTGAAAAATGCGAGTAAATGCGACGAAAAGCGAAGAGTCATTTGAAAAATAGATTAAATGTAATTTTTTTTTAGAGAAAAGAAGAAATAGCTTAGGGCCCCACATCCCTCAAATTAAGAAGATATTTCCACATAAGATTTAGACATGAGAATTCATGTATAGATATAGATTAGATGTATTAATTAGAAGTTTGGTGGAGTGGACGGGAAGGGCCACACGCTGATGAGGGTGGAAAAGAACTTGCCACGTGGCAAAAAATATTGAAGATTCATATAGATAAATAGATAATATATAATAGATAATAGATTATTATAAAAAAAATTGCTGATTTGACATTCATTTGAGGTTTTTCTGTAAAATTTACCTGAAATGGCAAATAAAGTACATATATATGTTTATAAAAGTTGAGAAAACATTAAATTCACTTTGAATAATAAAGGGCTAAAATATTATAAAAATTCAGAGCAAGCGGTGCAGTTTACCCCACTCATTCCAAAATCCTTATTGCTCCTCAACCGAACAACCTGATCCTCGAATAATTTCAGCCAGCAAATAAGAAAATCAATGCTACTCACACACAATGCTGGCGCGTTCAATCATACCCTACGGAAGCCGCCCTTCCGTCGTCGCCTCTCCCCCAATCCACCCAACTGTTGCAGTCTTTTCCCGCTCCCCATCATCATCCTCGTCTCCAGATGCTGCTACTAGTAATAATAATATCAGCAGCAACAGCAGGGGCAGCACATGTCTACTCCCTCTCTTTCGCTTGTCGAGGAGCGGAGGAAGAAGGCTCTCTCCCCTGAATGCCTCCGTAGAGAGGGAGAAAGAGGAAGAGGAAGAGGAAGAGGAAGAGGAAGAGGAGGAAACTGGGTTTGAGATCGACCGGCAGAAGGCCCGCGAGGCGCTGCGGAAGCTCGACCAGCAGCTGCAGAGTCTCTCCCAGCCGGAATCCCTCCCAAAGAAGAGGCCTCCGCCTGCTCTTCCCGGTACTACTCTTTCTCCTTCCTCGAAACACCCGCAATTTATGTTCTTTCTCTGAACTCATTGTGATGGTTGATATGTAAACGATCGATTGAATGGGAAACAATCCGGTCTTAACAACCTCAGTCACATCTACGATGGAATTAACATGAACCGTAGCACGTGCACTCACAGGAAAGATAATGAGGGATGTGACAATTGAACTCGATACCTCTTAAAATTGAGAAGGGGTAGGACCGACTCTGGTAGCATTGTTACCGATAGATTGATCAGGACATAGCCGTACCATGATCAATTGGAGCTAACCAATATCAGTTTCTTTCGATGCTACTTGCGTAACATTTGCAGTTCATGCCCCAAGGGCTTTTTCTCGCCGTGAATCACTTATAAACCTGTACATATTCATTTTAACTGGGAGTTTATGTTAGGTGCGTACTATTTTACATTGGCTGATTCACTCCACCGTCAGAAGGCTGCAGGACATTTCAGTCGATTGGCTGGTTCTCTGGAATGAATTAGGCACGAAAGATGTGCTATTCCTACCTGAAATATGCAGTTTTGGCAAAGCTGCAAACAATGCAAAAGTACCTATCCATTTGATGTGAAGTTATGAAATTTGCTGTAACTCCAATTAAGATAAATTTCAACTCCCTAAACACTGAATAATAGAGGTAGTAATTGGATTTGAATGTTACGAAATCGTAGCCAACTGGACCTGTTACTACCTTTGTTCGCTCAAATTCACGATAGAGAATTGAATCTCTCAAGTTAAGGTGGGTTGGCATTTAAGTTGCCGAACAAATGTGTCGTCCAGTTAGTGTTAGTGCATACGACTTGCTTGAGATTTCTGTAGTTCATGGCTCAATCTAAGGTTCTGTAGTTGACTCTTTCATGTTTATGAAAGGTAACTTATTTGAAACCCGAATCTTTCTTGAAGTTCCGAACATTGGTAGTGGATCACGTTATGGTCGAGTATGTAACTCTTTTGTGATACTTATACTGCAAAAAAAAAAAAAAAAAATTCTCCTTTTAATTTGTTTTTTTGTATATATTCAGAAGTCAGAACCTATGTTACTGGGAGTTCTTTCTTTAAATTTTGTCGCAACTTGAACTTTGCTTGTGCTCTATTTTCTTCGACGACGTACTATCATGTATTAGGAAGTTTTAAGGGTAATCATATGTGTTTGCACCTGGAGATATTAATTCATTCTTTCAAGTGTGACATGAGCTTGAGGTAGTAGTGGAATGTGAAATATGGTCTAGAATAAGCCATAGTGTTACAAAATCACGGTTCCTAAATCTTCATAATGCTATGTATTGAGTTTTGCAATAGCAATAGTATATACAAGGAAACGTGTATGCAGAGTTGGACCAATTATCTTGGACGATTAAGTAGGTTTAGCATTGGGGATTATATTCCATACCCATCTTATAAGAGACTCTCTAGAAAAGATGTAGGTTATCAAATATGCCTGCGTACGTACTGTGAGATATTGTGCCACCTCGAATGGCCTGACCCACCGCAGGCTTCTCTTCGGCGAGTGGTCATTCATGGTACAGATCAAATTTGGTTAAGTTTATTTTGAAATCAGGTTTATAGGTTCATGGCTTCCAGCAGACTCAAGAATCTGCTATTAATTACCCCATTCTTGCAGTGCTAAGGAACTTTCGATTAAGAGACCAAATATAAATGCTGATAATAAAAGAAACCGAAGCGTAAAGATAAAATCTTATTAATATAATTTGTTATGTACATGGCGACAGGGCATATCCGCATTGTACATGAATTTTGTAAAATTAAAATACCTAGTTTATGGACTAGGCGGTCGATCGGAATTGAACTGCTCAGTTTAATGCCAGGGCGGTCGGTTGAGATTAATTTGCTCAGTTTAACAACTTGGCGGTAGGGGTGGAAACGAGCCGAGCTCAAGCGAGCTTACCTCAGCTCAAGCTCGGCTTGAAATTAATTTCGAGCCTAAATTTAGGCTCAAGCTCGGCTTGAAATTAATTCGAGCCGAGCTCGAGCGAGCCTAATTTCGAGTCGAGCGAGCTCGAGCCCTAAACGAGCCGCTTGAAATTCTTAATATCACGCAATCTATAGTTTAATTTTTATGAAACATTATCAAAAATTTGATACAAAAAGCCTAATAATTCAACATACAAAATAATTGGATGAAATATGATATTATAATATTAAAAGAAATTTAAAAAATGACTTTGCGAGCAAGTGGGAGAGAGAGAGTAATTAGAGTGGGATTTTGCTGATTTGGTTTTGTGGGCCAGCATATATGCCCAATAATCTAAACACTATAAACATATAATTAAAATATATAGTATGTATTATTATATATATTTAAAATATATTATATATATATTATGAGTGGTGCTACTCGTACACCCGTAAATGGGGTGTATAGGATACACCCACCCATCCAAGGGTGGGTGGACTTTTACTTTTCACATCGATGTGACAGGTAGAAACCCACCACCCTAAAATGTACGGGTGTATCCCATACACCACCTTTAGGGGTGAATGGATAGACTTTTCCTTATTTTATATATAATTATATATATATATATATATAGAGTTGAGCTAGAATACTATCGAGGTTCTAGCCGTACCGAACGAGATTACATGTTGATTCAACTTAAATCGAACCATAAAGGATCCAATTTGAACTGTATTATAAACCGGTTCAACCTGAACTGAAGCATCAAAGGTTCTAACCAAACCGAATCAAATTACAAGCTGGTTCAACCTGAATTGAATCAGAAGGAAAACGAACCAAACCAAATCGAACCACAAGAGGTCGGGACCAAACCAAATCGAACCACAAGCCGGTTTGACTTAAACCAAACTCAAAGGACTCTTGAGCCAAACCACAAGGGTTCAACCCAGACCTAATCCAAAGGAGTTCCAAGTTGAGCTGAGCCATAAGAGCTCAACCCAAATCAAACTCAAACGGATCTCGAACCAAACCATAAGGATTCGATCTGAACCAAATTGAACTATAATAGGGTCCAAGTTGAGCCGAACAATAAGGGCTCGACCCAAATCAAATTCAAAGGGTCTCGAACTAAGTCATAAGGGTTCGACCTAAACCAAATCTCACCGAAACCAAAACATAACGGTTCAATCTAAACCAAATTCAAAAGGGAAAAACCAAGCGAAAGCCTAAGACGGCTCAACCCAAATCAAATACAAAAGGTTCAAACCAATTCAACCTGAACCCAACCTAAACAAAGGTTCAAATCAAACTTTAGGGATGATCCAAATCAAGCAAACTAGCTCCATCCGAATTGAAATAGACCAAGGGTTTAAATCGAGCTAAATTCAAATTAATCGGCCAAACTCATAAGCCAGAATCAAATGACCGCCAAGTCGTTAAACTGCGCAAATCAAATCAAACTTATTTCAAATGACCGCCAAGTCCCAGAATCAAATGACCGCCGAGTCGTTAAACTGCGCAAATCAAATCAAACTTATTTCAAATGACCGCCAAGTCGTTAAACTGAACAAATCAAACCAAACCTATTTCAAATGGCCGCCAAGTCGTTAAACTGAGCAAATCAAACCAAACTTGTCTCAACTTGGCTGCCAAGTCGTTAAATTGAGCAAATCAAATAAAACTCAGCCCAACTTGACCGTGAAGAGCAAATCAAATAAAACTCAGCCCAACTTGACCGCGAAGTCTTTAAACTGAGCAAGTCAAGTCAAGCCAAACTCAACTTGACCTCCAAGTCTTTAAACTGAGCCAATCAGACGAAACCCAACTTGACAGTTAAGTAGTTAAACTGAACGAGTCAAATCAGACTCATTTTAACTTGACCATCAAGTCGTTAAACTGAGCAAATTAATCTCAACCGACCGCCATGTCATTAAACTGAGCAGTCCAATTCCGATCGACTGCCAAGTCCATAAATTGAGTATTTTAATTTTACAAAATTCATGTACTGTGGGGGTATAACCCTGCTTAAGCCATGTACATAGTAAATTATATTAATAAAATTTTATCTTTACGCTTCGGTTTTCTTTATTATCAACATTTACATTTGGTCTCTTAATCGAGGGTCCCTTAACACTACGAGTGTGGGGTAATTAACAGTAGATTCTTGAGTCTTATGGAAACCATGAACTTATAAACCTGATTTCAAAACAAAATTTAACCAAATTTGATCTGTACCATGAATGACCACTCGCCGGAAAAAGCCTGTGGCGGGTTGGGCCATTCGTGGCGGCATAGAAAGCAGCGAATAATTTACCGCTTTTAGAAAGCGGTGAATCATTTACTACTTTCTAAAAGCGTTAAACCATTTACCGCATCAGCCTAGTTTTACAAATAAAAGTTTTGAATGCCAATTCTTACAATTAAAAATCTCTATAGAGTCAGTCGCCCAAAAAACTCGAGTGAATAGCTGTGATCTTTTATAGGCAGAAGTTTAGTTGTGCAATTTTGGCTACTATAATTATAAATCTTAGCCCTGTTTTACTATGTTTTGATAGCATCTGCCCAATTGATTTATCGGCCTTCATCTGATTTCCTATCTTTTTGGTGGGTGGAAACAGAACTTAATCTGGACAGAGATATGATAACTGGGCGAGCAATTGAAGAAATGCCAGAAATGTCTGGATCATATATTGCGTATACAGCGGTGGCACTAGTGATACTTACCATTTTCAACAATATAATGTTCAATTTGTTCATAAAGCCAACCGTCGATGGCAATGAACAGGTGACGAAAATTGAAAGAATACCTCTACGTGAACCAAAATAGGAGCAATTGTTGTAACTCAGAGAGAGAACTAGATCGGTACGTACTCTGAATCTTGACAGAAAGTACTTTCAGACTCTGCTACATCTTTATACCATAATAAATATGTTTGGAGCAATTGTTGTAACTTGGAGAGCAAACTAGATCGGTATGTACTCTGAATCTTAACAGAAAGTACTTTCAGACTCTGCTACATCTTATACCATAATAAATATGTTTGTTTCTTTGACTTGTGTGTTGCAGTAGCCAGTGACTGCTGGTTTATACAATAGCTGTTCTTATAGATTTTGTATGTGAGGTAGATGCTGCATTTTAACCTTCCCGGATCTAGTAGTGTAAGGATGATTCTTGGGTGTACAGGGGCTGGCATATTAAAAATGGTAGTTTGGGCATAAGCTTTTTGGACCATAATGTTAAAAGTTCTGTTTACCAAGTTTCTAATACTATTTCGTATTACCGACCGTCCCTAGCGCAAGTGGCAAAAAACTTGGTGATTGGTACCCGAGGTTTCAAGTTCGAAACCTAGTTGCTTCACATTTTTCAGCTAAGTTTATTTCTAAAAGAAATAAACGAAATAAACGAAGCGTGTAGCATGCTACCTTTCTCTCTAAAGGAAAAAAATAAAATAAAAAATCAGACAAATTGGGCCTATGCAGCTGTGGCAGTTTATGTGCTGGATACACTGTTCGTCTGTTGCTAGTTTTTCATTGAATCATTTATGCTTGGGCTGTGAAAATATATGCTTGACTTTGTTTGTCAAGATCTCTACGAATATTGTGGTGTTAGGTGAGTGGTCCAAGTTGACGATCGAAGCACAAACTCCATGACTTATGAGAGTACAATCAAAGTAGGACCAATTTATGTAGAGATATAGGGGCCATATGATTTAATATAGTGTAATATGGTGTAATTAAATATGTATGTAGATGAAGATGCAACAGTTATGTTTGCATCCAGGTTTCTTTTTTTTCTTTTTTTTTTTTTGAGAATGAGAATGATGCAACTGCATATTTTTTTTGTTAGATTGCTTGTAGTTGGAAGTTGCATTTATAGATTTTTCTTTATTATGTTATATGGGTGATGACGGGATCACTCCTGAAGGAAGGAAATTTACCCTTTAGTTTTACCATATAAGAGGCGAGTGAATAGATAAGATTATCTCTTGTGTAAAATTATTCTCATTTCAATTGCATCCAATTGGAACATAGGTTGAGATACATTTGAACCTTCATCTGCAAGTCTGATAACAGTATATTAATACACCTAAAACAAACCAAGCTGGATATGTTTGTAGTTGCACTTAGAATGCATGCTGAAGTGTAAAGAACCAAACACCCTCATAAATCTCAATTAGTTTTTCAACTGCAGGGTGAAAAGAAAGACTATTTCTCAATTGGAGGGTGAAAAGAAAGTATTTTTGGTCTGATAGTTTTTCACACCTATCTTCTGTTTGGTGTAATATATTCCCGATCTTACAGAGAATAGAGGCCGGCTGGAATACTTATGGAAGCACGGAGGCCTTCGTGCTTCCAAGATGTTTTCAATGGCTGGACATGCAAAATCTACGATTGATTCCGTTAGACATGATCTACACTATTAGAAGCATTTAGAAATTAAATTTTATAATTTTTTGACATCATTTGCTTAGTGAACAAATAATTTTAACATAAACGGCTAAAAATAAAACTTTTAAAAAAATAATGATAGAAGATTTAAATTTTAGATCAGAAGTATTTACCATGTTCTAGATAGTGCAAAGAATTTTTTAACAAATTTTCATCTGATTTGGATTGTTCTATAATGTTAAAGTTTTAAAATCTCACATCAGCCATTAAAATTTACAGTTTTGAGACTTTTTATTTACTAGGCAAATGATTTAATAAATTATAAAACTTGGTTTCTAGATACTATAAATAATGTAGTCATGTCTAGCTGAGCCAATCGTCGATTCAGATGTCCCATCATTGAAAATAACTTCGAAGTATAGAGGCCTCCGTACTTCCAAAAGTATTCTAGTAGCACTCAGGAAAACTGTAGAAACCGAAGTTTTTAACAAAATTTTTAGAAAATTTGGGGCATTTCTGTGTAATTAGACCGTTTTTAATGAAACAAAATTGCCACCTTCAAGGTCTGACAGTGATGAAAGTCGTGAGAGGGTCTTTTCTACGATTTCGCGCGATAAAAGTAGTGTTTGAAGAGAAAAATGGCGAGAAAAGCAACCGATAAAAAAGGGTTTTATGCTGAAAGTGCGACATTTTATGTGCCAAATTGAGAGATTTCTCAGGTGGAGCCGTGGAGGTGATATCGTGCAAACTACACGTGCGGAAATTTTGAGTAAGAAAAATCAAAAGTAGAGGAGCTAAATCGCAATTGTCGCAAAATGAGAGTTTAGAAACCATAGCTCTTTCCTTTTTTTCTCTTCTCCTACTCCTTCCCCCATCCACCATCTACCTCTTGGACCTTGCCGGCGCACCACTGGGCTCTGGTGACATCCTCGGCCGACGAGGAGACTCCGGTGAGCTAGTTCTCTCTCTCTCTTTTCTCTCTCTATCTCTCTCTCCCCCTCTCATAGTTCTCTTTCTTTTTCTCCTTACTGTGGTCGCAGCTCCCTAGCTCCTCGCCACCGGCCGATCGGCCTCCGACGTCCTCCCTCCAGCGTCCCGAGCTTCCCTCTGGCCGGAGCTCGAGATCTAGCCTCGGCCGGATATTGAAGATTTTCGCTGGCGTTGGTCCTTGCCGCCGGCCATCGCTTCCCCGACCTCCCCTCCGCTGGTCTGGACCTCCCCCAACTGATGTCGACCACCCTTGGCCGTGCAGGAGCCCTGTTGCTGCGGCTGGGCCTTGTTTCATGCCGAGTTCAGTTTTTCGGCCATCCCTATTGTTGGCGACCCCTCCTCTATGGAGCACGATACTCCTAGGTGCTCCTCTATCGCCGTGCTCCCCTTCGTTGTGGTTTGATCGACCCCCAATCATTGGTTGGACTACGGCACTCTCGGGGACTTTCTATTCCGCCGAAAAGGTTGCTCCAACTCGGTCGACGGCCGCTGTTGACGTGTCGGATTGCGAGCACGGTGTCCCGAACCTCACTGCCCTTCTCCCGGTGTTGTTGGTTGGCTTCCAAGTTGCGGAAGCGCGGGTAACAGGCTAAAACTCCATTTCCTTTACCTAAAGAAGAAAATAATGGAAGTTGATGGGCTTTTCTGCAATTTTGCACTGCGGGCTATCTTGGGCAGCATCAATTCTCCGTGTTCGACCCTTTGACTGGTTGTCCAAAGTCTGTAAATCGTTTCGAGGATTAATTAGGTTTCACGGCGTTATCATCGAAATTGATCGAAATAACGATATTTTGGTTTGAAATTCATGAAAACGCTATTGTGGATGTCTTTGAATTTTGTTGAGCCTTCTTGACTGGTCGATCCTTGCTGTCTTGGGTACGCGACGACAGCGAGAGGATCTTGGTGACTTCCGATGCCGAAAACAGCACTTCGGGAGCCCGAAATAGCTTAATTCTGATTCCGTAGCCTTTTAGGTGTGCACTTTGAGTACGACTATTTTGACGCCTAAATTTGTGCATTTTGGGATAGTGTGTGCGCTTAGATAGCTGGTGGCTGTGTTAGTGACACTTTATAGACCTAAATGATGATTTCGATGAAATTATGTGTATATTGATGGAAAGTGAAAATTGGTTAAAGAAACCGATGTTCTGAGCACACCAGTTCATATGATTGGCGATTCAATGTCGCAGATTGATGTCGGCCTGGTGATTAGGTGAATTTCGGGCTCTCATTGTGTCACGTCCCGAGACCGCCAATTTTGCATGCTCGGGCAACGTGCAACAGACCTGTCGAACAGGCAAGGAACCCCCTTGCCCGCACGAAGCGGAAACATATTCTAACTTCTACAATCATACATGATATGGAAACATGAAGTATCAGAGTAATACTACTAACATCTAAACCATTTCAACTTTAAAGTAAATATAAGGTTTAACAATACTTGATACTTTCCAAAAATATTACAAATTGTTCTTTTCTCATATAAAAGGGTATATCTATACCACTTGCTCTGTCTAACTACTCCGCGACACCTTTGTCGCGATCTCGTGCCCCATCGGTGATGATAGGATCTGAAAAAGGGGTAAACAACTATGGGTGAGAACTTTAAATAAGTTTTCAGTGGCTGCAACCGCCGAACGTGGCGCTCTACACTCACTCGGTGCAATAGAGGCATTAGTAGGTAATACTGATGAACAACAAATATTTTTGCTATAGAAATGCAATAACTTAAATATAGCTACAATGCCTCAATATATAATAATATGCCACTATGTCATTAATTACTTGTTTACCTAATTTATCACTATGCTACCATGTCAAAGTTTTACTTCACTATTAGCCTCATTTCATGCTTTAACCAATTTATTAGTTTGGTTTCACTTTCTTAATTACAACTCGTGTATATTCATTATGCCACACATCTCTAACCATATATTTGATTGGTTCCATTGCTCACTACACCTCATGGAGAGTCGAGGTGATCAACATCTCTCCAATTGGTAGGCACTTGACGTCGAGAGTGATCAACATCGTCAAGTACAATAGTCACTTGGAGTCGAAGAGGAGCGACATTCCCAAGCACTACATCGGGAGTCGAAGATGATCGTCTTCCGTCACTGCATAGGGAGTCGAAGGTGATCGGCATCTCCCATTTGACCATTCCGGAATGTTGCGCCCTAGGTCAATGTCACACCCTAAGTTCTCATGATTTCTAGGGTTCTACCATGTCCAACGCACATAAAATTGTCTCTAGCTTGTATTTAGTCTAGAGTTCACTAAGTTCCACCTTAGGTTTCAACCTAGGTTATATGCCACTTCTTTTACCTATACAACAAGGTTCTCACAAATCCTACAGGCATGCCACATAAATTTTCCTTTTTACCGTAATAAGGGTTAGAAACCCTATTTCATTAGGTTAAGTGCTTATTAGCTAACTTGACCATCATAACCTGTTAACATGCAACTAAAATACTTTTTGACCATCGTAACCTGTTAACATGCAACTAAAATACTTTTAGTCCACGACTTACTCACTTTACATGCATATAATCCATATGCCCATTACATGCAAAGGGGTAAAAACCCTACTTTCACTAGCATGCAACTAAAATCATGTTTAGCTTAATTATTAACTATAATACATGCTATTATTTTCAAAAAACTATGGACAAAGGGAAGATCAAACTGATGTTGAGTCAGCTCATGAATTGGTCTAGTTTCGAAAGTCGATTGGCATAACCGATGTTCCGTATATGTTGTGGTGCATTTTGGTGTGGTATATGTGACGCCCCAACTTCCCAGGGGGTCACCCATCCTAGGACTACTCCCGTCCTAGCACGCTTAACTCTCTTAACCTCTTGGGTCTAGCCACCGCCTAAAATGCTTAATCCGGATTAAGAGTTTTAGCTCTATTATATCTTATATATATGACTACCTGGGGTCTCACAATCTCCCCCCCTTAAGCCCTGACGTCCTCGTCAGGCTCAGACTCACAAGTACCAGGCGATGTGAGACTCGTCTCGCTAGCCTAAAGACCTTGTGGTGAGCCACGCTCCACCCACAGTAGTCAACATCATGAGAGCCTCGCTCTCCCCGCTGTACAATCCTGGCTCAGCAGAGACTCATCTCACACTTCCGGCTGGTAATTGGCTCTGATACTACTCTAGTCTGTCACGCCCCGCGACTGCCACTTTGGTCGGTTTGGGCGCGCGCACAAACCGCCGAACGGACAGAACCTTCCCTGTCCGCCCAAGGCTCAACAACGTCATGTAAATCAAGTTTTGCCCAGAAAAAATAATCAACATACATGAATTGCACGATGGCAATTGTACAAGAGCGAGAGGTAGAAATACTTAACTACTGTAACTAAAACACTCAAGCTTCACATAAATCGACCCAAAATACATTATTTCCATACATATACACACATGCATATATAATGACATATACATTTACATCTCCCAAAGTTGTCACGCCCCGGGCCCTAGTGAGAGCCTACCAGGCACGTGCACAGACCCGCCGTGTACCCAAAACAACACACAATGTACACAAGGCGTCTACAACAATATCAATCAGGTAGAAGGAGGAATCCATCCTAACAAAGTGATCAGAGCGAGAACATAATTCTACAACTGAAACAAGATCAACACAACTAAAATCTCGAGATATACAATAGAATTATACATCTTAAGTGCTAACAGATCAACCAACAATATACCTATACGTCTTTCACTCAAAATACAATGAAAGGACACCATGGTATGTCTATAACAATATCGTAGAGGCTCTAGCTAGCTGCTAACCCCTCGCCACGATCCCAAGTCTCTCCTGCTGCGGAAGGCTCTGAAACAAAAATCCAACAACAATGGGGGTGAGAACTATTAAACAATAGTTCCCAGTGGGTAAGCCGCCGAGAGTGGCGAATTACACCGCTAGGTCAACTGAGGCAAGATAGTATAAGCTGAAACATAAAGCATAAAACATTAAATGCTAAACAGATAGTTCTACTACTATCATGCCTCCAAATGAAAAAATCATCTACATGAACATGAACATGCTCTACTGTCATAAGCTCAATATTTAATTACACCAGTTTACATGGATGTCAAATTAATGCCATGTTTATTGATTAAAAAGAATCTTTCTATTCTCATCTTAATACCAAGCCACTATACTAATCATCATGAGTATAGGCTATGCCACTATGGATGTACATGCAAGTAATGACTAATATAAATGTCCAACTATGGTGCATGCATGCATCCAAATGATGTCAAGCTAAGTAATGCCACACGATACAACTCACTACTATGTCCATATACTATAAGTATATGCATCAACCATCTGTGATGTACTATGTCCAGTTTACTTAGCATTTATCCAATCAACAAGGAGACTTACACAAGGTAAAGTCCCAGCTGTGCCCTGCCTAGTGGCCCCGTGGTAGTCAACATTCTCCCGTAGACAATGAGACTTCCCCACGGCAATCCATTTCAGCGCTCTACATCGCACGGCGACTTACAATCGCAAAGACCAACTCCGGAGTGTCAGCTTGTGGGGAGCGACCCTCACAAGCAAGCGCGGAAGAGCCCAAAGGCAACAAGTCATAATCAACCACATTGTCATGCTCGTCATGTCTCTAACATGGAATAGACAACCAATGTCCAAAGGATCTAACATTATGTCATAATGTCAACCTAGTTATTCACCTAAGTGAAATATAATATGCTTAACCTCACACTATGTCAAAAACATGCCATATCATGTTTATTACGTTCAATAGCCAATATGCTAATTGTCAACAATATCATGTTGTTCTCAAATTGTCCGTTGATATGTCCCTACCAATATGCACATGTCTCTAACATGTAAATGCTCACCTCTCAGTTTACTAAGTTAATAATCCATGCATTATTCTAATGCCATGTCCAATGCATTATACTAATACTATAACCAATACACTTCCATGCCGTAACCGATGCATTCTACAAATGCTATAATCCATGCATTATTCTACTGCTACAATTCATGCATTCTACGAATGCCATGACAATGCATTCTACGATGCCAACAAGACCATAATCCATGCCATGCATGAGCTACAACAACCTCTACTACATATAGTATAAAAGTTATCATGCAAGTATTCATTTAGCCAAGAACTCATGTTTAGCCAATTACAATTATCAAATACAAAGAGAATCCCTTTCCTCATGTCTTAAATATGGAATCATTCCACGACCAAAAGGTCGAGCCCAAAGTCAACGATGCCCGTCAAAGTTGCTCACCTAGATGAGGTGCAACATACTTATTTTGCATTTGTCATATCTTCTCTTTTCTCTATACAAGCATACTTTAGTATGCGAAGAGAATTCACTAATCCATCAACCAAGTAGTGTCTCATATGACACTCCTTTCTAGCATGCATATCATAATTAGCATTTCATAAATGCATCATTACACTACTAGTGTAAATACTCTAGCATGCATTTTATTCTCATGATGCCATACTATATGGGATATGCACTTTTCATATACAACTATACCCCATGCAATCACAACTTCCATCATGTCATAATTATCATAATTATGCATCTAATCAATCCTATAACAAGATAGGAGACATAGGGGGAGTTCACCCATTTCGGTGAGGTCAGACCCACCGGATAACCGTCGAAACCTCGCAGTACTTCAAAACGAAGTTGTCCCCCGAGCTTCACATACCCTAAGATAATTTTCCAAGGGGGTTACAAGTTTCGAACGAACAAATTCGAAAACTATCCAAATTCATGAGGTAAATGGGTGAAAAATATCTTGAGCAAGTAGAACTTGTTCTAAGTCCAAATTGAGGTTAAGGATCTTCAAATCCAACCTACAACAACATTCTACACCCATCAATTCCACCTCAAGAGCTCCCAATCACGAAACTCTAATTCAAACCCTAGTTTTCATGAAACTAGGTTTTAATGCAAATCTCAAGCAAAATCACAAATAGAGGTTGTAAAAGGATTTACTAACCTCAAATCAAGCTCCCAACCAAGCTCAAACATGCTAGGTTGAAGCTAAGCTCACCAACAAGCTCCTCTCATCCATCCCGAGCTCCCCACAAAGCCTAGAAGCACTCCTCCATGAAGAAAATGGAGGAAGAAGGGATCAAAACCAAGTTTCTAGAATTTGGGAGCAAGAAAATCTAGAGAGAGAGAGAAAACCTACCTCCATCCGAAATCCTCCTCAGCCAACAATGGCTGTGAATGAAGGTGAAAGGGTACTTAACCCAAAGCAACAAAATCCACTTAGGCCCCTCAAAAAGCTAAAATTGCAAAACTGCACAAAATGCACTCTGCAGTACTGTGTACCGGTATACGCATAGACATACTGGTATACTGCACAAAATTGCAAAACCCGAGCCTCGGCCAAAAAGGCCACGAAACAGCATTCCGGTATGCAACTTCTCAGTATCGGTACAAAACGCTTCAGTACCGGTATGCCAACATCTGTACCGGTACGCAGCTTATTCCGGTATCAGCTGCCGGATTTCGCAGAACCCGAGAGCTGCGCACAACCAGTTCTCACTGAATTCCGGTATCCCTAAACCAGATACCGGTATACAATTGCAAAATCTGCACTTTTGCAGATTTTGACTTCCGGAGTCCGTTTTCGCACTTCCCAAGTCCCGAAAACACTACCAAGTCCACCAAACTCAACCCAAAACTACAGAATAGTATAAGCCACTATTCTCTCACTAGAACTCCGTAATTTGTTAAAGTTCAGTGTGCTACATACTCCCCTTCTAAAAAGGAGTTTCGTCCGCGAAACTACGGATCAACAACCAAAACACAAACAACAAATCCGAAGGAGATAAGAACATCGCCCTCGCAGTGAAGCCTCCAGCTCTCACAATGCATCGTATCCAAGATGTTGCTCTAAAGCACCCTTGTAGTAGGAATAGTGATAATTCCAAATTCCTACATTCCACAAGTCCAATCCTCAATGACTGCTCCTTGAAGTTTAGATCTTCATGTAGCTTTAACGAAGCGACATCCACCATCGGGTAGGATTCAAACACTTACTTGGAACGTCGCTAGCTGAAACATATCATATACCTTCAACAGATCTGAAGTAAAACAGCTCGACATGCCACTAGGCCCATTTGCCTCAGGGTCTCAAATAATCCAAAGAATCTGAAACTTAGATTCCTCATACACAAAGCTCTTAGATTTTCTTAACCAAGTATCCCAATCAGATCATCATATTCAGATGCCCAAAAATTCTATCTCTCACCGAGAATCGTCCAGTGGCCCAAATTCCAAAGCGATAGAGCTAGACGCTCTACACAGTCGCACAAATTACCCAAGTATACTTGCGCAAAAATTCTCAATCCAACTCAGGTGAATGGTTACTCCTATTCACAATCTCCCAACAATCATCATATCTAGCTTGGAAGCGAAACAATCCAATTCCGGAGCCTCCGGTAATCATCCTCTATCCATACAAAGTAGATAGCCTTTACTTAGCATATCACATGAATCCTGCTATCACAGGTACAACTTGTCGGTTTCCACCGTCAAGGCACTTTCTGACAGTCCACAAGGAATTTACCAGCCGTTGCATTCTTGATCGTAATTACACCATTACAAGTCGAGATCAAGGCTAACTCCCGTGATCCGATCCAAAGGATAGATATCACATCATATTACTCATCTCATCGATATCTCTAGAACGCCAGTCTCTAACCTGTTTTCTCAGCTTCAACTCATTCTCCTGAGTGAAGAGACATCTCCAACATTAAGATCTGGGTGCACTTCACACCACTATCTAAACATAAAATTGCCATAGTTTCCAAGTAAATGCCATAGCAATTATTTCCAAATCACAATTTGGCGATTCCTGTTGCATTCTCTCAATTGTTGAAAGGTCAATACTACCTTTCTAATCTGCATCAAGTACAGTTCAGTCCACTGAGAGGAATATAACGATAATTACATAACCCACCTTCGGGGCAAACAAGGTTGGCGGTTGTCAACCACACCAACGATTCCAAGAAATTTCTCTCACGCATATCTTTCCAAAAGGTTTGATCCCTTTATGTGTGAGTCAAGTGAAGGGAGTAGACAACTGAATAATCTCTCCACAATTATCCATAACATCCAATCAACTAGGAAGTTTGAACTTCGATCACCTCCGCTTGTCCCAATCCACTATGGATGGTTTGATTTCCTTGAGATCTCCAATCATATTCACTTTGGCATCAACTGCCAAGGGACGCTAGTCCTCACAACCGAATCAGCACGTCTTCAACTTGAAGCACTTGCAGTCCTCATTCAAAGGAATCTTCATGGTCTTCATCGCCTTTCGACTTCCAACATGTCGTCGATGCGCACAGGGACAAAGACACCCAGAAGGGCCACACATCACAACACACAAGAGCATCAACCAGCTCAAACGACACCACGACAATTTCGTAATGTCTACACCGAGTGAACAAGTCACCCTCGGTCCAAACTCAAACTCGATCCAACGAGAGTAGTACTCAGGTTGCAACTACCCTCGAGTAAAACCAAAATTTATGGAGCTTGATCAAACAGATCAACAAATCTCAGCTACGGGTACATATTCTTGATCGTGACCTTACCGAGTTCACGATAATCGACCCACAGTCGAAAAGACCCGTCCACTCAAAACAAACGAGATCTATGCTCCGCAAGAGAAAACACTAGGCAAAAGAGGTCTCCAGACCAAGCGTTCAATTCTCACAACTCAATCGGGATTGCACAAGCAACTCCCTCACAAGAGACATCCTCACTTTTGAGGATTCTCAACTCTCACCAAGGGTGCTGGCCTAAAGGCCACGCGCCCACTCAACCAACAACTAGGCTTAGGCGGGTGAAACAATCATCGCAAATAGCGAACATCCACGACCTCTGAAAGCATTATTTCATGTACAGATTTCCAAAATACTACAACTCGGCTCACTCACTCATCGGCAATCTGATAACCGAAGAGCCAGCCCAAGTTCAAATTAGAACTATACGCTCTCAGCCAAACAAAGCCGATTGCTTCGTTGGCGCACAAAAACATCCAATCCTAATGGAGTACAAGAACAGTACTTCCAAGTCCAAGCAATCAAGACCACTCGATCTGCAAGCATCAAGGAATGAGTTCCCTGCCATGCATTCGGCAAACAGCCGAGCCAAAACTACAATCATAACAAACAACAAACAAGCTCCAAAACTACGAGCTGCGACAATCTCCATCGTCGCTGCATCAATCTCCGCCTGTCAAACAGGCATGCCTTCACCCGGTACCAGCCGCGCGAAGTTGATCCCAATATTGTCGACACTGTTCTCCTCAGACACTCCAACTGGGAATGGCCCGCCTGGCCACGAAGAGAGTACTTGCCTCTACTCCAAGAGCATCATCGGGTACATGCGGACTCCACCGCTCACACATCACTATAGTTGATGACGATTTGACGTCCCTCTTTCATCCTGCTATAGATCAACATTCTCGAAATCAATTTCTCTTTGAACACCTTGATTGTCTTCTTACGATAGACTTGCCACTCTTAGTAGCTTCTTTGCCGTCTCCAACGGTCTCCACGTCTCTCGCCCTTTTCAAGGTGCGATTCGCATTCTCACAAAGTTTCTTGAGGTCGACTGCCAATTGGATCAACAAATCCTCCAGTTGCTTAATCCTCTCGTCTGCCGGCGCAAAGCCTCAACTTGGAGTAACATCATAATTGATCGCCGCTCCACCGTGCTTGCTGAAATTGCCAGTTGTTCTTTCACTTTAGGGTCTCACCAAATCCGGAGGATGCAGGGTTCCCGTCTCGGCTGCCTCGGCCGCTATCGAGTGCGTCGTTCACCACTCAAGCTGCAACAAGCATAACATGCGCAGGTAAAACACCCCACGCCAACGCATCCCCATACAAAACTATAACAACAATCATGCGAAAGTAATGAAGTGGACTCCCACTATTCCCCGATGTCACGTTGTCGGCCGCCAACGTGACCCTCCAAGGGTATAGAAGTGGTTCACCCCGATCTAACTCCAACACCTTTGGAGCTTTAGAAATAACTCAATCATAATACTTTCGCCAATATGTCACAAGAGATCTCGTCTCTCACGTTCCTATTCCTTATCGTCCAACCTGCCTAAGGTTTACTAGGTCCACTAAGACTCAACCCTAGGCTCTGATACCACAATAATCTGTCACGCCCCGGGCCCTAGTGAGAGCCTAACAGGCACGTGCACAGACCCGCCGTGTACCCAAAATAACACACAATGTACACAAGGCGTCTACAACAATATCAATCAGGTAGAAGGAGGAATCCATCCTAATAAGGTGATCAGAGCGAGAACATAATTCTACAACTGAAACAAGATCAACACAACTAAAATCTCGAGATATACAATAGAATTATACATCTTAAGTGCTAACAGATCAACAAACAATATAACTATACGCCTTTCACTCAAAATACAATGAAAGGACACCATGGTATATCTATAACAACATCGTAGAGGCTCTAGCTAGCTGCTAACCCCTCGCCACGATCCCAAGCCTCTCCTGCTGCGGAAGGCTCTGAAACAAAAACCCAACAACAATGGGGGTGAGAACTATTAAACAATAGTTCCCAGTGGGTAAGCCGCCGAGAGTGGCGAATTACACCGCTAGGTCAACTGAGGTAAGATAGTATAAGCTGAAACATAAAGCATAAAACATTAAATGCTAAACAGATAGTTCTACTACTATCATGCCTCCAAATGAAAAAATCATCTACATGAACATGAACATGCTCTACTGTCATAAGCTCAACATTTAATTACACCAGTTTACATGCATGTCAAATTAATGCCATGTTTATTGATTAAAAAGAATCTTTCTATTCTCATCTTAATACCAAGCCACTATACTAATCATCATGAGTATAGGCTATGCCACTATGGATGTACATGCAAGTAATGACTAATACAAATGTCCAACTATGGTGCATGCATGCATCCAAATGATGTCAAGCTAAGTAATGCCACACGATGCAACTCACTACTATGTCCATATACTATAAGTATATGCATCAACCATCTGTGATGTACTATGTCCAGTTTACTTAGCATTTACCCAATCAACAAGGGGACTTACACAAGGTAAAGTCCCAGCTGTGCCCTGCCTAGTGGCCCCGTGGTAGTCAACATTCTCCCGTAGACAATGAGACTTTCCCACGACAATCCATTTCGGCGCTCTATATCGCACGGGGACCTACAATCGCAAAGACCAACTCCGGAGTGTCAGCTTGTGGGGAGCGACCCTCACAAGTAAGCGCGGAAGAGCCCAAAGGCAACAAGTCATAATCAACCACAATGTCATGCTCGTCATGTCTCTAACATGGAATAGCCAACCAATGTCCAAATGATCTAACATTATGTCATAATGTCAACCTAGTTATTCACCTAAGTGAAATATAATATGCTTAACCTCACACTATGTCAAAAACATGCCATATCATGTTTATTACGTTCAATAGCCAATATGCTAATTGTCAACAATGTCATGTTGTTCTCAAATTGTCCGTTGGTATGTCCCTACCAATATGCACATGTCACTAACATGTAAATGCTCATCTCTCCGTTTACTAAGTTCATAATCCATGCATTATTCTAATGCCATGTCCAATGCATTATACTAATGCTATAACCAATACACTTCCATGCCGTAACCGATGCATTCTACAAATGCTATAATCCATGCATTATTCTAATGCTACAATTCATGCATTCTACGAATGCCATGACAATGCATTCTACGATGCCAACAAGACCATAATCCATGCCATGCATGAGCTACAACAACCTCTACTATATAGAGTATAAAAGTTATCATGCAAGTATTCATTTAGCCAAGAACTCATGTTTAGCCAATTGCAATTATCAAATACAAAGAGAATCCCTTTCCTTATGTCTTCAACATGGAATCATTCCACGAGCAAAAGGTCGAGCCCAAAGTCAACGATGCCCGTCAAAGTTGCTCACCTAGATGAGGTGCAACATACTTATTTTGCATTTGTCATATCTTCTCTTTTCTCTATACAAGCATACTTTAGTATGCGAAGAGAATTCACTAATCCATCAACCAAGTAGTGTCTCATATGACACTCCTTTCTAGCATGCATATCATAATTAGCATTTCATAAATACATCATTACACTACTAATGCAAATACTCTAGCATGCATTTTATTCTCATGATGCCATACTATATGGGATATGCACTTTTCATATACAACATATATACCCCATGCAATCACAACTTCCATCATGTCATAATTATCATAATTATGCATCTAATCAATCCTATAATAAGATAGGAGACATAGAGAGAGTTCACCCATTTCGGTGAGGTCAGACCCACCGGAAAACCGTCGAAATCTCGCAGTACTTCAAAACGAAGTTGTCCCCCGAGCTTCACATACCCTAAGATAATTTTCCAAGGGGGTTACAAGTTTCGAACGAACAAATTCGAAAACTACCAAAATTCATGAGGTAAATGGGTGAAAAATACCTTGAGCAAGTAGAAATTATTCTAAGTCCAAATTGAGGTTAAAGATCTTCAAATCCAACCTACAACAATATTCTACACCCATCAATTCCACCTCAAGAGCTTCCAATTACGAAACCCTAATTCAAACCCTAGTTTTCATGAAACTAGGTTTTAATGCAAATCTCAAGCAAAATCACAAATAGAGGTTGTAAAAGGATTTACTAATCTCAAATCAAGCTCCCAACCAAGCTCAAACATGCTAGGGTTGAAGCTAAGTTCACCAACAAGCTCCTCTCATCCATCCCGAGCTCCCCACAAAGCCTAGAAGCACTCCTCCATGAAGAAAATGGAGGAAAAAGGGATCAAAACCAAGTTTCTAAGGTTTGGGAGCAAGAAAATCTAGAGAGAGAGAGAGAAAACCTACCTCCACTCTAAAATCCTCCTCAGCCAACAATGGCTGTGAATGAAGGTGAAAGGGTATTTAACCCAAAGCGACAAAATCCACTTAGGCCCTTCAAAAAGTCAAAATTATAAAACTGCACAAAATGCACTCTGCAGCACTGTGTACCGGTATACGCATAGGCATACCGGTATACTACACAAAATTGTAAAACCCGAGCCTCGGCCAAAAAGGCCACGAAACAGCATTCCGGTATGCAACTTCTCAGTACCGGTACAAAACGCTTCAGTACCGGTATGCCAATATCAGTACCGGTACGCAGCTTATTCCGGTATCAGCTGCCGGATTCCGCAGAACCCGAGAGCTGCGCACAACCAGTTCTCACTGGATTCCGGTATCCCTAAACCAGTTACCGGTATACAATTGCAAAATCTGCACTTTTACAGATTTTGACTTCCGGAGTCCGTTTTCGCACTTTTCAAGTCCCGAAAACACTCCCAAGTCCACCAAACTCAACCCAAAACTATAGAATAGTATAAGCCACTATTCTCTCACTAGAACTCCGCAATTTGCTAAAGTTCAGTGTGCTACAAAAGTGATGCTTCTACATGTTCTCTCATAATACAAAAGCATCACACTAATACATAGGGTAAGCTAATATATGGAAGTCCACTACCTAGGGCGTTATACCCTTGCCACGATTCTCGACCGCACCGCTCGTGCTAGGCTCTGCAAAACAAGGGGGGGTGAGAACTAAAAGAAGTTCCCAGTGGGTTTGGCCGCCGACCCCGCCGACTTTCCCACTAGGTCTAATCAGGCATAAGTAGTGAGAAGAGATAACAATAATAAACAACTAATGTAATTACTATGCCTCTACAATATGAAATTAGGTAACCATAGAAAATGTCATGCTCATGATGCTTACCAACATTCTATCTTTTAACCCAATCATACCGGCTCACCCAAAGGTCGAGCTCACTCACAATACCAAGGCCCACGGGGACTATCACCAATCAAGGGCCGCCTGCTGGGTAGATACGTTAACCCATACATGACAACTCCGGAGCTCACTACTTGTGATGTCGCGACACACCACAAGCCAACAGACAATGTGAGTACGATCCAGTCCTCTCATCCCGAGGACACCCTACCAATCAAGTAATGATATACGGGGATCTACCAATCCCTAGCATTTCTGGAGGGTCTTGAACGGTGGATTAGCGATCGTGCTCGTTTGTAGTTCGATCCACCGCGGGTTTAGTGCAATAGAAGACCTTCGTTGACGATCTAAGGATACGTGAATTAGCCTCTTCGATCCGGACTCATCGCGGCCTAGCGCGAATCGCTTCCGTAAAAGGTACGAACGAACCGAACCATACATTCGCTGTGTTTTACATTGGTATCAGAGCCTTATTAGGTTGATTCCGTGCCCTAGATTAATTTTTAACAAGATTGCTTGCATAGACTTAAATCTACCAAATCGTACAAGTTTTGAACCATACATTCACAAGCTTTCTATTCATATATTTCTTGCAAGATTTGGAGTTTTATGTTTGAAGTTATGAATTTTACAATTTTTTTCAGAAAAAAAGGGGGAAAGTTTCTTCCTGTGGGGAAGAAACCCACGTGGCCCGCGTCTCACGCGCCCGTGCATGGAGCACGGACTCCCACGTTGGGCCCCACGCAGGCCCGAACATTGCTGCAGCAGGACGATTCACACACACACACACACAAAAAGGGAGAGGAGGGAGGCCCGCAGGCCGCTCCCGCGCAGGCCCGCTGGCCCTCACCTGCGCAGGCCCGCAGCCCACGGGGTGACAGCCCGCGCGGGGCCTCAGGCCGCGCAAGCACGCGCCTGTGCAGGCCCGCAGCCCGCACGCGGGCAGCCCGTGTGGGGCCGCAAGCCGCGCAGGCCCACAGCTGCGCGCGGGCCCGCAGCCCGCAGCCCGCGCAGGCCTGCAGGCCGCGGGGGCCTGCAGAGGTTGCACCTCATTTTTTTTTTTGCACAGTTTTTTTTTCTAATAAAATAAAATAAAATAAAATATTTATTTTAAGCACATTAGATGATTTAATATGCATTTGTGATATATGTTGCATGCATTATTATGATTTTATTATGCCTTTTATAATGGATAGATGTAATTTTTGGCGTAATATATTTTTATGCATGCTATGTCAAGTGGGAGTTTTTATTTTGGTAGTGTAAATTATATGTTTTACTCCCAAATATTTTGTGCAACTTAATTAAATAATTAAAAATTTGGCGTAGGGTGTGTAATGTGATTATGAGCACAACGAAATTTTTCTTTACGCACTTACGTTCCAATTTTTTATTTTATTTAATTAGAGAGGCGACAAAATTAATTATATGTATCGTGTGCTAATTTTTTGTAAATATCTTTTTTTTTTGCGCACTGTGTGAACTTCGTGAGATTAAATGGCCTCCAAACAAGTTGTCGCGGATTTGATCAAAGGCGAGAAATTGGATGGTGACAATTATGATATTTGGCACCATAAAATTTAATATGTTCTCGCTGAGCAAGAGGTTCTGGAAAACTTGAGTAATAAGATGGACGAACACGCAGAGGGTAATAGTGCTCAGGCTCGCCGAGATATGAAAGCCTATAATAATTGGCTTAAAAAGGATCGCATTGTTCGCATCACGTTGCTGAGCGGTATGCGGAATCATCTCTTGTGCAACTATGAGCAGTACCCAACTGCGCATGACATGTGGTAGGCTCTCAAAACAAAATTTGGTGCGACTTCGACCACAAGGTTGCACAGCCTGACTATGCGGTTTGACAGTTATAATAAGCGTGCCGATTAGACTATGAAACAGCACGTTAGGATAATGTCAAACATGATTCGCGAGTTAAAGTCGGCTGGCGGCACCTTGACTGATGAGCAGCAGATCCAAAATAATGATTCGCTCACTTCCCAATTCGTGGGAACATATGGGGGTAAATTTGACACATAATGAAAGTGTTAAAACCTTTGAGGACGTAGCACGACATCTGGAGTTGGAGGAGGAGCGCCTTGAGGCTGTTAAAACCCCAACTGCCAATGTTGCCGAGTCAAACTTTCGCAGAACATTCAGGTTCAAGTGAAAGAGGACTACTGGGCCTCGAAGTCATAGTGGATCTACGCCTAAGAACGCGAAGAACACCAAAAGAAAGAGAAGCAAACGAGGTGGCAAGAAAGACAAGTCGAAGATAACCTGTTTCAATTGCAACCAGCTGGGACACTTCGCTCGTGATTGCACTGAGCCGAAGAAGGTATTTCTTTATCCCGATTCTCGCTCTTTTGTTTTCTCTAGCACGTTTGTTGCTGAATCTCTCCCTGTGTGGATTGTAGACTCAGGAGCAACAGACCACGTAGCGAGGGATCGGATGGGATTCGTGGAGTACCGTCGTATGCCTGCTGGGAGCAGAAGAGTATACATGGAGAACGATTCAAGTGTCGATGTATTAGATGTTGGCACATACAAGTTGATCATGCGAGATGGTCGCACTTTGTACCTTCATGATGTACTTTATGCTCCAGGAATTCGGCGGAACTTGTTTCCTATTCTTGCCATACTTCTGTTAGGCTTTTTAGTTTTGAGAATGACATTGTTGAGATTCATCTTGGAACTGTTTATTATGGTAGAGGTTTTATTTCAGATGGTTTTATGATTTTGGACATTGATTATAATTATAATGATAGTAGTTCGTTTTTCTTGCTATCTTCTGTTGAGAATGATCACAATGTTTCTATTAAACGGTATGCTCTTCTTGGTCATATTGGGCAGGATAGAATGACTAGATTAGTTAGAGATGGGCTTTTGAGCTCGCTCACTAAAGTCGATCTGCCCACTTGTGAACATTGTTTAGCGGGAAAAGCGACACGAAAACCATTTAATAAAACTTTTAGAGCAGTATTTTCTTTACAATTGATCCACTCCGACATTTGTGGCCCGATGAGTGTAAGGGCGAGACATGGTGTATTTTATTTCATCGCATTTATAGATGACCATACGTACTTCGGTCATGTCTATCTGATCTCCCATAGGTCTGAAGCATTGGATTGCTTTAGACGTTACATTAATAAGGTTGAGAATCAGTTAGATATGAAAATTAAAACCGATCGAGGCCGCGAGTATCTATCTGAACAATTCAAGGAATTGTGTGATGAAAAAGGAATAATCAAACAGCAAAATAGTGTAGCGGAGAGAAAAAATCGCACCTTGCTCGACATGGTTAGGTCAATGATGGCGCAATCAAATTTGCCTGTCTCTTTTTGGGGAGACGCATTGTTGACTGCTGCCTATATTCTTAATCGTGTACCCTCCAAAATAGTACCTTCCATCCCTTATTGATTGTGGACAGGTAGGAAACCAAATTTGGAACACCTGCGTCCTTGGGGTTCGGCGGCTTATGTACATGACACTTCTCATAAGTATGAAAAGTTAGGTCCTAGAGGAAAGAAGTGTATCTTTATAAGATACCCTGAACACTCTAAGGGATACGTGTTCATCGGAAAGCAGCCAGATGGAAGTTTGACTGAAATTGAGTCACGAGATGTTGAATTTCTCGAGGAGGATTTTCCTTATAGAAGTAAGGTTCGAAATAAAGTTGAGTTCAATGAAATGGATGACTCTGGTATTGGCGCTTCTATTCGCTCAGTTGAGGAAGAGGAGGCAACTCCAATACCTCCTGGGGATAGTGGGAGTGACTTACTATTAGAACGGGAGCCTTAACTTCGTAGGAGCACACGTGTGGGTGTTCCCCATCGTCGTTTTGAGATTGAGGGGGAAGCTTTCATGGTTGCTGAACATGATGATGATGAGAGTCTTTCCAAGAGGCTCTCTCATCGCCTACTCGTAAGGAATGGTTGGATGCAATGTTGGAGGAAATAGAATTGATGAAGTCAAATCATGTCTGGGACTTGGTTGACTTACCGTCTGGGCGCAAAACTATCGGGAATAAATGGGTTCTCAAGGTTAAGCGCAAGGCAGACGGTTCAATCGATAGGTATAAGGCTCGCCTGGTAGCAAAGGGTTTTACCCAACGAGAAGGTGTTGATTACGAGGAAACCTTCTCTCATGTTGTAAGGTTTGCTTCGATCCGCCTAATCTTGGCCATTGTCGCGTATTTGGATTTGGAACTTTACCAAATGGATGTTAAAACTGTATTTCTCAATGGAGAACTGGATGAGGAGATCTATATAGATCAGCCTGCTGGCTTCGCTGTAGAGGGTGAGGAGCATAAAGTTTGTAAGCTCCGACGATCCATCTATGAATTGAAGCAGTCATCCAGACAATGGTACATTCGATTTCATCGAGCCGTCACTGAAGATGGGTTTACGATGATTGAAGAAGATCACTGTGCGTATGTTAAACGATCCAAAGAAAATTTTCTAATCCTTTCCTTGTATGTGGATGACATTCTATTGGCTGAGAATAATAAGGAGATGATTGTCGCCACTCAGATGTGGCTGTCCTCAAATTTTGAGACGAAGGACATGGGTGAAGCGAATTATGTCCTCGGAGTCAAGATCCTGCGAGATCGTTCAAAGAAACTTTTAGGTCTGTCTCAAGAGACTTACTTAAGAAAAGTTTTAGAACGATTTCAGATGCACAATTGCAAATCCATTGACACTCCTATTGCTAAATGTGAGAGTCTTAACCTTAAACAGTACCCTAAAACTTCTGAAGAGAAAACCAAGATGAATCGGATTTCATATGCTAGTGCGGTCGGGAGCCTGATGTATGCTACGATGTGTACTCGGCCTGATATATGCTACGCCGTGGGTTTGGTTAGCCGTTTTAGTCCAATCCGGGATTGGACCACTGGAAGGCTGTTAAGATTAGCACACGTACATATATATTCTATATTGTTGTAGAATAGATTGGTAGTATATCGCAGGCTGATTGGCCCTCTCACACGGGCAATCATTCTTTTCGGCACTGTAGAGAGCGAGCGAAAATTGAGACATTAAAGGAAGCCGCCTTGGTTGGCACCAAGATGAGGTCATAAGCATGACTGGATATGAGTAGTCCCACGATTCGTATAGCCTGTATATTTAAGAGCCGGATGTGAGCTCACCATTTGGCGCTTGAGATAGCGAGCAAATGGAGAACTCAGGCTAGACACTGCGGGAGTGACTGAGCTAAGGTCCGTATGACATTGAGAAAGACATACACTCATTGAGATTCTCTGTCATAGCATGTATTTCATACTACATGTGCTGGGCGACCAAATGAAGAAGATGAGTGAATGGATCTCTGCTTCCTCATCGTGTGAGTTCTTATGGACATCATTTTGAGGCGATGTCCCACATATGTCAGATGCTCCTAGTGACTTTTGACTATGTCATTGGGTGAAAGAATTGATGTTGCTATTTTGGCATGTTTCCTACGGCTATGAGTGATGCATCTTTACGGGGCATTGCTGGAAAAGCAATCAGTTTTCAACTTAGTGGCATGAGGGCTCAAGGAAGACTAGTTGGATTACATTAAGACACTTTGACTCATTGTCGACAGGTTGTGTCGCTTCAGTATAGCGAAACAATCACGAGTATAGTGTCATAATGTGCACAATAGAGATTAGCATGGCTCTTTGAGGGATTAGAGATGCTGAACCTAATGTAATTTAATGGTCTAGGGCATCACGAATATAATATTCTCTTTTGAGGGTTGATGTCTCTATGCTGACCATATGCGGTTTCTAGTATAGAGCTCCCAAAATGCAGGTTGACTCGGCGGTCGCACTGTTCATTTTTCTGTATGAATGGAATCAATAGTGGTGTAATGTTGAGGAAGTGGTTACAATGGCATCGATCCCGTTCATTTTTCTGTATGAATGGAATCAATAGTGGTGTAATGTTGAGGAAGTGGTTACAATGGCATCGATCCCGTTATGTGCGAGTGGGAGATGTTAGCATTCGGTCAAACCGAACGGATGCGCCCATGATCGGGCTCGATCCGACGGTTATTATGTTGTCTAATTGGATTAGAACTAATCTCGCTTTTAAATTGGAAAGCTAATTAGAGATATATTCTAACCATATTAGGATAACAATGATAAACCGATTTGGCCTTATCTCTTACTTACCTATTAGGATTTTGGAATCCCTTATAAATATACGGGCTATCTCTCATAAGAGATACACAAGAAAAATAGAGAGAGAATCCACCTCCTCCATTAACCTATTGTTCTAGAGGGTCTTGAACGGTGGATTAGCGATCATGCTCGTTTGTAGTTCGATCCACCGCGGGTTTAGTGCAATAGAAGACCTTCGTTGACGATCCAAGGACACGTGAATCAACCTCTTCGATCCGGGCTCATCGCGTCCTAGAGCGAATCGCTTTCGCAAAAGGTACGAACGAATCGAACCATACTTCCGCTGCGTTTTACACTACCAATATAGATGCACGAAAATAGAGAAAACCAAATGGAAAAAAAATAAATGCAGAAAGAAGAGACCAAGATTTACGTGTTTCGGCAATTGTCTACATCCACAAGAAGAGCGAGAGAGATGTATTCCACTATATGAAGAAAGAAAGGTACAAGCTTACATCTTATGTCTTCTCCATATGAAAAAAATCAAGAGCCTTATGGTGAACCTCACCTTCCTCTTGTTTCAATGAAAACTCTTAAAAAAATAACCGGAAAGAGCTTTTCGTAAAACCGTAATCGAGAAGGCTAAATTAGAGAAGTATAGAAATATATGGCCAAACCCTTTATGCCGTTGCTTTGAAGAATCCAAACCTCTCAGGCAACTGGTTGAGAACCTCGCTCTGCTGCCGACTTCAATCCCGATTTTGCATGCGAAGTTGCTGGACATCCTCTTAGCGGCCGTACGTGCCTCAAGGCCAGGCCACCTTAATTAATTAGTCTCTTACTTAATTAACTTCGGCTGCACCATGGATATATAGGATTAATATACAGGAAACCGAGCCAGAGTCCAATTGAAATTAATATTTCTTAACATCTATATTTTCAATTCTTGAATTTACGCGACAATGTTGAACTTAAGGAAATTAATGTAAACAAATGCTTTTGCGAGTAGAGGATGTAGGTGGAGAAAGATCCTGAGAGGGGTCACAGAGAGAGAGGTGGGAGATGACAAGAGAATACAAGATATATCTTAAGATGAGGCTTTCCTCCCTCAAAGTAGGTAATCGGCTAGACGAAGTCCGATGGTGATGGGACGCAGGAAATCGGTTCCCAGTCAAGTCTACTTTTAGAGTTTTGACAGACGAGGGAGTGAGAGATGATCTGTCAAAAAGGATGGCTTAGAATACCAGTGAAGGTGCAGATTTTCGTTTGGATACTTCTCAAGAAAAGATCCCCCATGCACGATTGATAATCTGGTTAAGAGGGGATGGATGGGGAACTTAATATGTGTACTTTGGGGGGACGCCATTGAAACTGTAGATGTCATCGGGCGTGTTATTTGGCAGGTATATATTGATTATGTCCCTAAATGGGAACTAAAAACATGAGTTTGTAGGGGATGTCAAATCTCTCTGGAAAAAGGTCAAGGTGAAGAGAGGCTCCTAGGATACCATAAAGCGGCTGAACAGAATAGCTACATACTGGTGGATAATTTGGTAGGAAAGAAATAATGTAAGAATTAAGGGCATGTTTGGTTCATCCATTTTGGACATGGAATGGGAATCGGTTTGATCCAATCCGATTAGTTTTATTTGGTTCGCAGGAATCGGTTTCGGATTCCAATTCCGGACTGGAATGGGAATGGCCCAACAGCTTCTAACTTGATTCCCGTCACCAAGCCCGGATTCAGTTTTCATTCCTGAGCCCACGCACACCTTTCCACCAGGCCCGGCCCACGCAAGCAACATCCATCTCACCCATCCTCTCTCCCCCCTTTCTCATCAAAAAAAAAAAAAAACTATCCTCTCTCACTCTAACCCTAACCCTAACCCTAACGGCGCCGCGAACGCAACGCGGCGGCGCCGTAGGGCGGCGCTGCGGCGAGAGCGGCACGGCGGGTTGGTGTGGCAGCGCAGCGCCGTGGTACGACGGCGAGACGTAGCGGCACGGCGAGTTGGTGTGGCGGCGCGGCGGGTTGGTGAGGTTGCGACACCACGAAGGTTCGATCTCTTTTTTGGGCCATCTCTCTCGAATCCTACCTAATATATTTTTGATCTCTTCCCATATTATTACTCCAATATGATGTTTTTTTTCAAAATTGATTGGGATTTTTCTTTTTCTCCATGTTATGGTAAAGTATTTATAGAATTACTAAATAGAAAAAATGAGAGTGGAATGGGTAAAACCCAGTGGAAGAGGAGAATTAATAAAAGTAGTACTTGAATGGGAAAGGAGGAGATCTGCTTACATGCGTGGATTCCTAGTCCTTTCACATAAGAGAGTGTAGAACGTGGAAGTTCAAAAAAGGGAAAGAAAAGAAAAAAGATGATCATAGAGGTTAACATAAATAAATTACTATTACAATTATTATCATGTATGGTGGGGATTGTTGGTGTTGTTAAAGTAAGGAAAAGATGTGGCCTATGTCTCCAATTTATTAAGCAGCAACTAAATATTCTGTTTAACATTCACTAATTTAATTTGATTAGACTTAATAAATCTATTCAGTTCATTGAATAGGATTGATAATACATGTTTCCATTCAATTGGCAATGTTATAGACTTATGATCCTTGATATTTGCAACATGTTTTCATTCAATTGAACATGTCGTAGTTGATGAGATGGACTTGTAAAATAGTAGGCTTACATGTTATTTTCAAAGTACTTTCTTACATGAGTTATTTATCTTCCGGACAGAGTCTATTTACTTGTATTATAATTTTTTTTACTTTTTTGAATTACCAAACTTTTCTTAATTCCTTTTCTGTCATATACCAATAGTTTAAACTTTAGACTTACTAGTTGTAATTAAATATTTTGGCAGGATAGTGCTATATAGAATGGGGCGCCTCCCTATAGATTTGAGGAGGCGGCGGCGGATGGTCATTATTAGCAATATGTATTTTATAGTTTTGCTAATTGTGTGGATGTATTTTATGGGATACTTTATTTGGCTCATGCCTATTCGAAAGAGACAATTTCTAAAGATGAAACGGAATAGAAAAGAATTGAGAATTGAGAATTTACGTAAGATCATAAATGAAAGTGATAGAAATTGTGTGAGTCAACTTCGAATGGATAGGCGAACTTTTAGTATACTTTGTGAGATGGTTAGAGACATTGGAGGTTTAGGTGGTTCTCGCAACATGTCTTTGGAGGAGATTGTTGCAATGTTTCTTTATACTTTGGCCCATCATCAGAAAAATAGGACAATTGCAAATTATTTCGATAGAAGTGGAGAGACTGTTAGTCGGCAGTTTAATTTATGTCTAATGGCTATATTGAAGTTGCATGGAAAGTTACTCAAATCACCTGAGCCAATTTTCGGTGACTGCACGGATGAGAACTGGAAAGATTTTAAGGTATATAACATAATATTTTTTTATTATTTTTATTATATATAAGCTAGACAAATAGAATTTTTTTTATTTACATCAATTTTCATCTTGTAGAATTGCTTAGGAGCACTAGATGGTACATTCATTAAGTTGAAAGTTCCTGCCAAGGATAAAGCAAGGTATAGAACAAGAAAATCAGATCTTGCAACTAATGTTTTAGGAGTGTGCGCACCTGACTTGCAATTTATATATATAATGCCCGGCTGGGAGGGTTCAGCACACGATTCTCGTGTGCTTCGAGATGCTATTACTAGACCACATGGATTACGAGTGCCACAGGGTAAGCTTTTATAAGTAGTAAATACATATATATATATATATATATATATATATATATATATATATATATATATATATATATATATATATATATATATATATATATATATATATATATATATATACAAATATACATATATATATGGATTACGAGACCACATCTAATTCTTTTTTTTCTTAACTTAAAGGTTGTTATTATTTGGTTGATTCTGGATATACCAACGCGGACGGATTTCTTGCACCTTTTAAGGGACAACTATATCATATGCACGTGTGGAGGGCTGGGCACCGACCACAATCAGCAGAAGAATATTTCAACAAGAAACATGCCCAAGCTAGAAATGTAATTGAAAGATGTTTTGGTCTTCTTAAGGGACGATGGGCAATTCTTAGAAGTAATTCTTTTTTTCCGGTGAAAACTCAATGCCGAATTATAATGGCATGTGCTCTCCTTTCACAACCTAATTAGGAGGTATATGCATAGAGATCCGATAGAAGAAGATTATGAACTAGAAGAGGAAGAGGAAATTTATGAGGAAGAAGACATAGAGAATGGAGTTGAGTTCATCACAACTGTTGAGACATCTGATGAGTGGACCAACTTTAGAAATACATTAGCTCAAGAAATGTTCAATATTTGGAGAGCTAGATCTCTTAATCACTGATTATATTGTATTTCTTTTCTTTTTGAGCAGTGCATATGTATTAGACTTCATATATTGTTTCTTTTGAATGGTTTTTCATTATGTTTTTCTTAGTATGCTGTAATCTTTATGTTTTTGTTTAATGTTTTGTTGTGGTTGTTGATTCCATCTTTCTAAATTGTGCAATTCATATATTGTTGTGGTTGTTGCTCTTAAATTATTATAAACTGTTCATTACAAAATATTGGCTAATGCTACATCTTAAATCAGTTTTTTTTTTTCAATAGAATGGAATCTGATGAAAGTAATACAGTAAATCGTGGTAGAGGCAAAAACAAACGATCATGGAAAGAGATGGAAGATGAGATATTAGTTCAATGTTTAAGAGAGTTAGCTGCCGATCTCCACTGGAAAGGAGAGAACGGATTTAGGAATGGTTACTTCGGACGTTTAGAGAAAATGATTGTTGAAAGGCTACCTGGTTGCGGTTTGAAGGCTAGCCCGCACATCGAGTCGAGAGTAAAGTATTTAAAACAAAAATATTGTGCAATTACGGAGATTTTATCAAAAACAGGCGTCACATGGGATGACCAAAGAAAAATGATTTCATGTGATAAAAAGTGGTATGATTATTGGTGTAAGGTATGTTATATTTTTCCATTGAAATAAGTTATTTTGTAATACTTTCATTGTTAATTAATATTTTGTACTTCTATAGATTCACGATTCTGCTAAAGGATTATGGGGGGTACCTTTTCCACACTTAGACGTTCTTGCAGAAATCTATGGAAAATATAGAGCAACTGGAGAAGGAGTAGAAACATTTGTGGATGCAGTACATAATATGGAAATTGAGGAAGCAAATCCTCTGCTAGCTTATAAAGGAGGAGGAGGTCCCAATGTTAGGGATGATGATAATGATGATGAAACTCAATCAGCGGAGAGGACTGCTTCAAGTAGTTCAAGAAAGGCCAAGAAACATAAATCTGTTAAAGAGAAAGAAGCGAAGGATCCTTTGCAAGAGCAAGTGGAGTTATTTTCTAGAACTCTAGGACCATTCATGTCTCGAATGGAGGCACACTTTGCAACTATGGCTAATGTTATGACACGAGAGCAGGATATGGCAGAGAAGAGTACTGCAGAAAGTAATACTACTAGGGTGGTGGCCGAGTTACTTGCTTTATCTTTTAATAGCAACCAAATTATAAAAGCAACTGATATTTTTGCCGCTGAACCTAGCAAAATGAATGTACTCTTTAGCCTTCCACAACAATTGAAAAGGCAATACGTGCTTGATGTTCTTAATTTGAGTGTTGAAGAGCCTAAAACTGGATCTACTTCGAAGCAACTTTAGGAAATTAAGCTATAGAATGTTTTCATTTGTGTTTGTTAAGCTTTAGGTGGTTTTCATTTATTTTGTCGTGTTGAGTATCGTACTTCAGTTGACGTAATTCTTGTAATGATGCTGTTGCTACATTCTCTTCTTCTTTTTTTAACTAGGTGAAGATGAATGTACTTTTGTAGTTTTGGTATTTGATATTCTACAAATGCATGTGTGTTTTATTTTGCTTTTGTTATATGGTGTTTGATATTTCTTTTTGGCAACTTGTTGATGCAATTCTTCTAATGATACTGCCACTGTATTTTGTTTTTTAACCAGGTGAAGGTGTCACGCCCCGGGCCCTCGTGGGAGCCTACCAGGCACGTGCACAGACCCGCCGTGTACCTCAAAGCAAACACAATGTACACAAGGCGTCTACAACAACAAGAATCCAATAGAATAAGGAATACATCCTAAACAAGGTGATCAGAGCGAGAACATATTTCTACAACTAAATCAAGATCAACACAACTAAAATCTCAAGATATACAATAATCATTATACATCTTAGCAATACTAGAAGATCACTCTCTAGAAAAACAACTATACACCTTTCATATAAAATACAATGAAAGGACATCATGGTATGCCTACAACAACAACACCGTAGAGGTTCTAGCTAGCTGCTAACCCCTCGCCGCGATCCCAAGCCTCTCCTGCTGCGGAAGGCTCTGAAATAAAAACCCAACAACAATGGGGGTGAGAACTATTAATCAATAGTTCCCAGTGGGTAAGCCGCCGAGAGTGGCGAATTACACCGCTAGGTCAACTGAGGCAAGATAGTATAACTGAAACATAAAGCATACTATTAAATGGTAAACAGGTAGTTCTACCACTATCATGCCTCCCATGACTAAATCATCTACATGAATATGAATATGCTCTATTGTCATAAGCTCAACATTTAATTACACAAATTACATGCATGTCAAATTAATGCCATGATCAATCACATATGCTCTAATGTAATAAACTCACTATATGTCAAGTTTTACTATTACACATATGACTTGTCTCCAACTACAAGTATGTAATGTACATCCAATTTTCTACTACATGTATGAACTATATGACTTGTTCCCAACAATATGTATGTTATGTTCACTACATGTAATGCCACAAGGTCACCACCCTATGTTATGTCCATTAGCTACATCTATATGTACTGATTTACTAGGGTGTCAAATGTCACATTCCTCACGATATTTCCTACCATAAAAGGACTTTTCAAGTCTCGGCTCGTGCCGTGCCTAATGGCCCCGTGGTAGTCAACATTCTCGCTAGAATGAGCCTCCCCCACGGCAATCCACTTCGGCGCCCATATAACCTGCACACAAGCGATCCTCGTCGCAAAAGGCCCACTCCGGAGCTGCCGGCTTGTAGGGAGCGACCCTCACAAGCATGTGCGAATGAGCACAATGGCATAACAAGCATAGTCAACAGCATAGGAAATACGTTCGTCATGTCTCTAACATGAAGTAACCAACCGATGTCCAAAGGTCTAACATTATGTCAAAATGTCAACCTAATTATTCACCTAAGTGAAATATAAATGTTTAACCTCACACTATGTCAAAAACACGTCATATCATGTTTACTACATTCAATAGCCAAGACGCTAAATGTCAACAATATCATGTTGTTCTCAATGTCCGATGGTAAGTCCCTACCAATATGTCCATGTCTCTAACATGTAAACGTTCATCTCTTAGTTTACTAAGTTCATAAACCATGCATTATCCTAATGCCAAAATCATGCATTCTACAAATGCCAACATCATGCATTATTCTAATGCCATATATCATGCATTCTACAAATGCCAACATCATGCATTATTCTAATGCCAAAATCATGCATTCTACAAATGCCAAAATCATGCATTCTACAAATGCCAACATCATGCATTATTCTAATGCCATATATCATGCATTCTACAAATGCCAACATCATGCATTATTCTAATGCCATATATCATGCATTCTACAAATACCAACAAGTCCATAAACCATGCCATGCATGAGCTACACTAACCCCTACTGCATAGAGTATAAAGCTATCATGCAAGTACCCCTTATCCAAGAATTCACATTTAGCCAATTACAATTTTCACATACGACTAGAATCCCTTTCCTCATGTCTTAAACATGGAATCATTTCCGCGACCAAAAGGTCGAGCCAAAAGCCAACGATGCCCGTCGAAGTTGCTCACCTAAAATGAGGTGCAACAACTTATCTTGCATTTGCCATATCCTCTCTTTTCTCTATACAAGCATACTTTAGTATACGAAGAGAATTCAATAGTCCACCACTCAAGTAGTGTCTCATATGATGCTCATCTCTAGCATGCATAACCTAATTAGCATCTCATAATGCATCACTACACTACTAGCACAAATACTCTAGTACTCTAGTATGCATAATATTCTCATAATGTCATACTATATGGAATATGCATTTTTCATAAACAACTCTTATGTCTCATGCAATCACAATTATCATCATGCCATAATTATCATAATTATGCATCTAATCAATCCTATAACAAGATAGGAGACATAGGGGGAGTTCACCCATTTCGGTGAGGTCAGACCCACCGGATACCCGTCGAAAACTCGCAGTACTTCAAAACGAAGTTGTCCCCCGAGCTTTTCATACCCTAAGATAATTTTCCAAGGGGTTAGGGGTATCGAACGAACAATTCCGAAAACCACCAAAATCGATGAGGTAAATGGGTGAAAAATACCTTGAGCAAATAAAACTTGTTCTAAGCCCCATTGGAGGTTAGAGATCTTCCAATCTAACCTACAACAACATTCTACACCCATCAATTCCACCTCAAGAGCTCCTAATCAAGAAACCCCAAATAAAACCCTAATTTTCATGAAACTAAGTTTTCATGTCGAATCTTAAGCAAAAACACAATTTAGAGGTTGTAAAAGGGTTTACTAACCTCAAATCAAGCTTCCAACCGAGCTCAACATGCTAGGGTTGAAGCTAAGCCCACCAACAAGCTCATCTCCTCAGCCCCGAGCTCCCTCCAAGCCTAGGAGTACTCCTCCATGAAGCATGATCTAGAGGGTTGGGAGCAAGAAAATCTAGAGAGAGAGAGAGAAAATCCTACCTTCTTCATCTCCCAAGCCTCAGCCAACAATTGCTGAGAAAGAGGGTGAAAGGGTACTTAACCCAATGCACAAAATCCAAATAGGCCCCTCAAAAAGCCAAAATTGCAAAACTGCACAAAATGCACTCTGCAGCACTGTATATCGGTATGCCAAAGTCAAATACCGGTATACAATTGCAAAATCTGCACTTTTGCAGATTTCGACTTCCGGAGTCCGTTTTCGCACTTTTCAAGTCCCGAAAACACTCTGAAGCTCACCAAACTCAACCCAAAACTCCAGAATAGTATAAGCCACTATTCTCTCACTAGAACTCCGTAATTTGCTAAAGTTCAGTGTACTACAGAAGGTAAGTGCAACTTTTGTAGTTTTGATATTTGACATTCTACAAATGCATGTGTTTTATTTTGCTTTTGTTATACTGCATATGGTGTTTGATATTTCTTTTTGGCAACTTGTTGATGCAATTCTTCTAATGATACTGCTATTGTATTTTGTTTTTTAACCAGGTGAAGATAAGTGCAATTTTTGTAGTTTTGATATTTGATATTCTGAAAATGAATTAATGTATCTTATTTCTTTTTTGTTATACTTTAGACAGTGTTTGATATTTCGCATTAATTAATATAAATTTTATTTAAAAAATTATGTATTTTTTATTATTGTTTTCTCACATAAAAATTTTTAAAATAAATTTGATATTTTTTTTTGGAAAGCTCTAATTTGATAATAGTATTAAATTTTATTATGGTATCCTATAATTTTTTTAATTGATATGAACCAAACAATGGAATGGGAGTAGTTCATTCCAATTCCCAATCCTCGAATGAACCAAACATCTTAGGGGAGTGGGCCAATCCGATTATCATTCCAATTCATTTCATTCCATTTCCCATTCCTATTCCAATGATGAACCAAACATGCCCTAAAAGTCTTTCTTCTAATCCTATTCTTGCAGGTAGCGAAGTCAAATGGCTGGTGAGCCAATGGGAGGAAATTAGTCATTCTTATCGGATTTATAATATACCCTAACCGTCTCCTTTTTAGTTAAGTTGGTCTTTTTAACTTTTTTTTTTTTTTTTTTTTTGTTGCTGTTTTGTTTACGAGCTTCAGAGACCTTGTTGCCTCACATTTGTAGCTAAGTTTATATTTTTTATGAATGAAGCGGGTAGCGAGCTTTCCTTTTCTCAAAAAAAAAATTTCTTGCTCACTGAAATACTTTCCAATCAATAATTTTGTAGAGATGTTTATTACACACAAAAACTGGTTGTGGTCACCGTAAAAACTGAATTTAGAAGTACCGCGGCCTTCGTGCTATCAAGTCGTTTCTAATGTCGGGACTTTCGAATCGACGATCTGCTTCATTAGACTTGATCTAGAGTATTTGAATTATCTAGAAAATAAATTTTACTATTTTTTGATATTATTTATCTAGTGATTGGGAGTAGTCAAAATTGACGGCTGAAAAAAAAAATCACAAAAAATAATAATATGACACTAAAATTTTAAATCAAAGATGTTGATCTTATTTTATATGCTTCTAGTCTAGTGCATGTGCAATGCACGTCCCACAAAATATTAAAAATAAATTATTTATAAAATACATATTTGAATTGAACAGTTATTATCGAATAGCAACAACAACAACAGTAACGTTATAATTGGTATAAAAGAACGATAGAAATAAACATTTGTTTGATATGGACTGTAAATAGTTTTTTAAATTTTACATCATTAGACAACAAAAGTGAAGAACAAACATAAATGAAAATAAAATAATATATAGAAAAAAGAGATATTTCGAGAAGATTTTATTGATTAATAACATTTTGGATACTGTTTGATTCTATATTTTGCTTGGATCAATTTTAGTATGTAAATTACTAAATACTTTATGTGTCATTTATTAACAAAAAAAAAAGTTTAGGGGGCTAATTCATAAATGGCCGGGCTTTCAGACTTTTTTTTTCATAAGAAATAATATGATTTGTACGAATTAAGTGGGTCTTATGCGAGAAAGGTTTGCATGGAAAATAAAATAGTATGAATGGCATAGGTGTGAAAGGTTTGTATGGTCTAAATCATTTTTCGCATGATTTATACAATTAAAGGGTCTCATATGTAAATGAAATTTTTGACAGAAAAAAAATATAGAGGAAGCCGGCTCTTTTATAACTAGTATAAATATAAATTTTCATGGCCATAATCTGCAAATTTAATTTCTAAGCCTCAAAATGTCGAGATCTAAAAATTTAATTTATCTATATAATCAATGGAACAACAATTTTTTTACTATTTTATGAAAATATAATAAAATTTTAAAATTTTGAATATTCATTAATTATTTGTTTAAAAATTATTGATTGCATATCAATCATATCTGGTCTTGATTATTTTGATAAAAACGTGCATTGTACGTGCACTTTGCTAATAATATATTATTTAACAGTTTACTTAAATATACTCAACAAATTTTTCTCAAGTATGTAAACTCATGTTACCCAAACTCTCTTTCATTGGTGGGATTCGCGCAGCAATACTCTCTCTTAAATTCACGTCTTCCCATTCGTCTCTCTCTCTCTTTCCCTCTCTCTCTCTCTCTATCTCTGTCTCTTCCACTTCCTTCCTAGTACTGTTCCCCTTCTTTATTACGTGAACTTGGTGCACCATGCACCAGAATCAACAATCTATAGTCCTAAAATTGAAATTTTAATTTTACTTTATTGATTGGTTTGATCAATTTTTGTATCTATACCCGTTAAATATCTTATATCATATATTTCCTAACGAATTTTAATTTTAGGATTAATCTATAATTCAAACAAAAAAATCGTGCTTGTACGTATGAACTGGGTGTAGACAACATTTTATCTTTATCTTCTCATTTTTCATTGAATTGGAAAATCATTGGTAGCCCAATATATCCAAACATCTCATACTAAATAGTGGAAATCAAATGGATATTTCTCCCAAATTATAAAAGCTAAAATTATATCCTATAATGTCAGGAAAAAGAAAAAATATATTAATGAGCACCTAAAGCAGGTTATAAGGCGAGGGCGTGGAGCCGTAGAACAAGGATGGAGAAGGAAAAAGTCGAAGTACGTGAAGCGAGTTGCAAGGAGAGAAGGTGCGATGAGATATCTTCGGCCAGATTGTTGCGGGGCGTGGCAAAGGTAGGACATGCAAGAGAGAGAGAGAGGTGCGATGGGATATCTCCGATCGCGGCAGGGAGGGAGGGCAAAATGATAGAGGATTGGCGGAGACGGAGAGGGAGAGGGGGAGAGAGAAGGCGAGATGCATTGAGGGAGGGAAATGAAGAGGTTTAGGATGGAAATCATAATGAAAAATTATGGGGATTTTTTAAAAATCGTGCAGTATTAATTAGAGCGTGCGACATCTAAATTTTCATGTGCGGCGGCGGCTCGGATCCAAAGGAGGCTGGCTGCACCAGCCCGCAACAGCAACGGCAGCAGTAAGGCACGGTGACTCCCGGCGACGGCGGCGACGGCCGGGGAGGTCGCCGGACTTCGGGGCTCGGCCGCAGAGAAGGACCCAAGGCACGGGATCCACCAGAGGGCCCTTGGCCAAAGCAGCAAGAAGAAGAAGAAGAAGAAAATAAGAAAGAAAGAGATAGGGAAGAGTCTTCTCCGGCGGCCAGGGGTGGCCGGCGGCGGCGGCGGCGCTCGGGGATGGAGCAGGAGGAGGACGGGAGGTCGGCTGAGGGCTAGGGCAGCCAAAACTAGGGTTAGGGTTTTTGATCCAAGCTTAATACACATATATATAGCTTCACATATATGTACAATTGCATAAAAATCCACAAGAACCCAGTAATTCTATCAGGGTCCCTCACAGCGCGTATAAAACGCGTCGACGCCCCTCCATGATCGACCTCTCGCGAAACGGCACATAAAATATGGACCTTTTCGCGAAAAGACCAAAATCGGACTTTCGACCCCTCGGCGATGATCTCGCGATATCTCGCGATCCGACGGTCGGATTCACGAACGGATTGCGCCATCGTGATCAGCACTGCCGGAACATCGAACCTACATTTTAGATCTCTAGAAACGGTCGCCGATTTGTGACAAAATGCATCCCCCTTCGCCTCCATCAAGCCAAAACACAAAAACACATACAAATACATCTATATATGTATATATATATATATATATATATATATATATATCTATATATATATATATATATATATATATATATATATATATGCACTTATATATATATACACATATATCTATATGTAGAGAGAGAGAAAGAGAAGAAAACATATTTCAAAAATCAAGTTCTCACATCACTCCCACCTTACAAGAAGTTTCGTCCCCGAAACTTACTCACACATCATCCGCAAACCAATGCGGGTACCGCTCTCGCAAAACCGACTCTAGCTCTCAAGAGGGAATGAGTATTTCGTCCTAACTTTTGAAAATGCGCTGTCTGCAGCCAACGTACTTATTAAAAGAAAGGCGAAATATTCAAGGATCAATTGCCAGCTACAAGTTGGCAACACTACGGAAGTATCAGGCCAACTCAACTTATAGGCTGGACCAACAACTACGGAATCATCCCCGAATTATCGAGTATGCAAACCGACCCACGAAACAAGATCTGCCATGAGCCCACTCCCAAGGATTCTCACTCATAAGCTTTGTTTTGAAACCCTATGCTCAATCATTCAAATATTCTTTTGAAGACTGTCCCCCACACAAGGACTCTCTTTTGAAAATCAAATATCGATCGATCGAAAACCATTTGAAATCTGTCTCTCACACGGAAACCTTATTTGAAAACCACTACCACGAGGGGTAAAAAACCACGATAAACCGATATCACAAGATATGACATAAATCCACAAGACGATAATAAATCCACACGAGGTATCGATGAAACCCAAATATCCAAACATGCAGATAAACAAGTAAGCAAGCAACCACGATGTAACTGAACCATGCTATAAATATAAATCTACTATAAGAGAGGGTCAGGGTAAACCAAATCTGACGAGGTACTAGTCGGGACCTCTAATGCAAGCTAGCTACTCGCGTCTCACCACGTCCCGACACCCACCACCCGGCCCACCTGAAAAAAACAACGATGGCGGGGGGTGAGAACATGATAAACATGTCTCCCCTCCCAGTGGGTACCGCAAGGCGACGAAGGCGAGGTGTACACACCGGCACGAGTGTCAACAGATAGATAGATACGTAAGCAGTAGTAACAACAAGTAACAAAAGGCTAGACTACTGCAAGTAAGATAGCATATGCATCAACTGTAAAACAATCACAATCATACCCAATCACAGGGACGGACCCCTGACGCTGTCACCCAACTGCTCAACTATCGGGCCCCATAACCGACTATCGGCACATAACCTCCGCGGATGTCCATGCTAAGAGGCTCATGGGTCTGATGCACACGACCCTTTTCTGAAAAAGACGAACCGAGCGGTGGATCAAACCGCTGGCGTACGTGAAGTGCTAGAAGAGCTGTGACGATCGATGCGAATGCTCAACCCACAGAACGGGAACGAGCAGTGAAGCAACTGATAAACCAAAATACGAGGATCGCTCGGAACAACAGGCGATCACCACCGACCAACAAGGTCGTCTCAATAACCACGCAATCAATACTATCTCAATAACCATGCAAACCACAACTACTCTACTAACGCAAGCACACATAAGTAGAGTCAACAGAAGATAAGTGAACTAATAACGAAAAGCAAGAGAAGGGATAGAAAGGTATCACCGTAGTCCACTGAACCGACTCCGGATCGAAGTACCCACCTGAAGGTACGGAGGAGCCTAACACCGACGGCTCACAGGAAATCGACTGGACCTACGAGGTACTAACAGGGTCAAGACCCACCAAGTCGACACTAAACACACTAACATGCAAAAATGCTCACAACCCGAAACCGTCGGATCGTCCGGAAAACCCGCCGGGACGATCCTGAACCCAAACCAAACCCCAGAGGGGTACCAACAAGCAAACCACGTCACCCGCTGTCCCCAAACACACCAAGGAAGGTGGTCGGACAGCGAACACACAGCCGGGGTGCCACAAGCACTAACGCGCCTAAAAACGACTTTCTAGGTTCCCGAAAGTGCCGACTTGGCACCGGAACCCTCCGTCGCTCGTTCGCTGCCCTCAAAACTTCGGGACAGCGAAGGGGAACAGCCAATAAGGCTTAGCGACAAAGCCAGGTCGCCCACGAAACCAACCAGTGGGTCCCACGACCGAAACGTGCGTTTCGTCGACTATTTCGTCGGAAAACACGCCGAAAATCAAACCAGATTTTCGTGAAGGGGCTACAAGCCTGGACAACCAGTCCACTAGGCTTCAAGGGTCAAGCCCTTGCTGCCCACAGCGTCACCATGCTGCCACAATTTCATAAAAGCCCTAACAATCAACTAAATAACAATAATAAAGCATAGAGAAGGCCGTTAGAGCACTCCGCTCATCCGCGCGACCCTCCGCGAGCACCAGCAGATAGGAAATGAGGCGATGGAGGCCGTGCTCACAGCCCCTCTGCGACAAAAATAGTCGCATGCTCAAACGGCTCACGAAAATAGTAACCACATGCAAACACAGGGCTCGACATCGCCGAAACAGCGAAACGGGACCTCGAAGTTGCCATCCGAGGTGAGCACGGCGATCAGCGCATTGCCGCGATCATCATGCTCACCTCCCCGAAGATCGGGAGCCAGCTAGAGGCTCGGTTCCCAAAGCACGGCTCCAAAACAGTCAAACCCGAGCCTGGCCGGAGCAAGCAAGCTCCGGCCGGCTGCCGGCGGCACGGCGGCGCGCGCACGACCACAGCTCGGGTGCGGGGGACGCGGGGAAGGGGTTGCTCACCTCGGTCGGTGACTGGATGCGGTGGTGGCGGCGCTCGGTGAAGGCCTGCTCTCGGGTAGGCTCGGGCACGGCCGGACGGCAACGGACGGCGGCGACGACGGCTAGGGAGGCGAGCACCGGCAAAAGGAGGTCGCCGGACGTCGGGTAGGGGGCGACCGCGACAGTAACAGACGACGGCGGCGGCGGCGCGACGTTCTCGGCCAAGGCAACCCGAGACAGCCCTAGCTCGGCTTCAACAGCCGCGGCGGCTCTCCGGCGGCATGGGCACGGCCGGGGAAGGAGGGATAGGCGGCGGAGGTCCTCCGGAGGCCGGCGGGGGACCGTGGCGGCGACGGGAAGCGGCGGCGGCTTGGATCCAAAGGAGGCTGCCGGCACCAACCCGCAACATCAGCGACAGCGGCAGCAGTAAGGCACGGCGGCTCTCGGCGACGGCCGCGACGGCCGGGGAGGTCATCGGACTTCGGGGCTCGACCGCAGAGAAGGACCCAAGGCACGGGATCCACCAGAGGGCCCTTGGCCAAAGCAGTAAGAAGAAGAAGAAGAAAAGAAAAAAGAAAGAGAGGGAAGAGTCTTCTCCGGCGGCCAGGCGTGGCCGGCGGCGGCGGCGGCGCTCGAGGATGGAGCAGGAGGAGGATGGAAGGTCGGCTGAGGGCTAGGGCAGCCAAAACTAGGGTTAGGGTTTTTGATCCAAGCTTAATACACATATATATAGCTTAACATATATGTACAATTGCATAAAAACCCACAAGAACCTAGTAATTCTACCCGGGTCACCGACCGTCCCTAGCGCAAGTGGCAAAGGGCTTGGTGGTTGGTATCCGAGGTCCCGAGTTCGAATCCTAGTTGATTCACATTTATAGCTAAGTTTATTTATAAAAGGAATAAACGAAGCGGGTAACGTGCTACCTTTCTCTCTCAAAAAAAAAAAATTCTACCCGGGTCCCTCACAGCTCGTATAAAATGCGTCGACGCCCCTCCACGATCGACCTCTCGCGAAACGACACATAAAATATGGACCTTTTCGCGAAAAGACCAAAATCGGACTTTCGACCCCTCGGCGATGATCTTGCGATATCTCGCGATCCGACGGTCGGATTCACAAACGGATCGCGCCATCGCGATCAGCACTGCCGGAAAGTCGAACTCACGATTTTAGATCTCTAGAAATGGTTGCCGATTTTCGAAAAAACGCATCCCCCTTTGCCTCCATCAAGCCAAAACACAAAAACACACATACAAATACATACATATATATATATATATATATATATATATATATATATATATATATATATATATATATATATATATATATGTATATATATATTTATGCACTTATATATATATTTACACATATATCTATATGTAGAGAGAGAGAAAGAGAAGAAAACATATTTCAAAAATCAAGTTCTCATACTTACCCTTCTTCTGGAGCCATTTTTGATACTTTTTGTAGTCATTCATCATATGACTCTTTTTCTTACAAAAGAAGCATTTGGGAGTCCAATTACTTGATTGGCCTTATGAACCAGATGGGACTTCCATGTTCTTCCTTTTTGAGTCAGTCTTTTCCTTACTATTCTTAGCACGCTTTATTTGTCTCTTTTGAGAAACAAAGTTAACTGCATTTTGTTTCTCTTGCATTAATCTGCCTTCCTCTTGCACACACATGATCAACAATTCATTAATTGACCATTTGTCTTTATGTGTGTTATAAGAGATCTGAAATGGTCCATATTCAGATGGCAAGGAGCTCAAAATAAAGTGCACCAAGAATGAATCAGAGATGGCTACTTTAAGTCCAGTAAGTTGCGCTGCAATGTCTCGCATTTTCGTAATATGCTCGCGAATCGAGCCATTTCCTGAGTTCTTCATGGAAGATAGTTTATTTATTAGGATGCTCGCCAAAGATTTACTGGAGCTTACAAACTGTTGCTCCACAGCATTCAAGAAATCGCGGGCTGTCTTACATTCTGGAATTGAATTCCGAATGTTTTTACTGACATGCACTTTCATCAGCATTAAACTAAGCCGATTAGAGCGTTCCCATTTTTCTGAAAATACTGTTTCGGTTGGCATACTTTTATCTGTAAGAGGAGCAGGTTTATCCTCTCTCTCAGAGCCAAATCGAGATCCATACACCCTAATGTAAGCATGATATGTTCTTTCCACTCCGGATAATTAGAACCATTAAGCATATGAACAGAATCACCAATAGGAACAAAGGACGAAGTCATAGCTGAAAAATAAAATGCATGTTTTATTAATAAAATACCACATCAAAATTACCACACCAAAATTAGAAAAATACACTTTATATGACATCACAACACCTCCTTTGGGAGCAGAGTTATGAGCATAAGTATTTTTCTTTTTTTATGCATATACTTTATATGACATCGCAACCCCTCATTTGGGAGCAGAGTTACGAGCATAAATATGCAATCTCTTTATCAGAGATTAATGTAAACTTTCTGCAGGTCGTGGCAATTTCAAGTTTTCCAGATGAAGAAATTGTCAGCTTTGGCCAGGCAAATTTTTCCAAACGAGTTATAAGAAAATTACCATCCTACACCACCTATGTACCTTCATGCCTAGACCTCCTTTGGGAGCAGACTAAATATAATATTATGATGCAATTTCTGCAACACTTCTTTAAAGCAATTAATTTACCTTTTCTTTTGGTCAGGGCCGCTTTGACTTGCACCCGAACAGTCGAAGCAATAAATTAATCTGACTTAGTGCTGCATGATTAATATGAAAATTATCCGGAAGCACTACTTTAAAGTAAACTAAATCATTATTTCTTTTAATTAGGGCCGCTTTGACTTGCACCTAACCAATCGAAATAATGAACTAGTTTAACTTAGCGCGAAACATTAAATAATCTAAAAACAATTATGATTATTTAATTTTCATGTTTCATTCGGTCAAAATAAGAATATAGATGCGATAATTTAAAACATAATATCGCAATCAAATTTAAACTTTATATATTCATATTTAACCACAAATAAGATAAATAAATTTATGATAAACTAATATTGAATGCAAGATTAAATCTTTAAGTGAACGAATTCTCTATGTTCACAACACTTTAATAAGTATGAGGATCAAATTCTGATAAATAAAAGAGATTAAACAAAAATAAGCATGTAGTTAAACAAAACCTTAATAAAAAATAAATCTTTTGAGTTTGGCAACAGAACCAAAATAAAATATAATGATAGTCGGTTCAAATTCGAAAGGGTCAACCTTATCCTGGATCGTTGACTCAGTCAACGAGATTGTTGCATACCGGCTTCGAAAACAAAGCCGCGGAACATGCACTTGCATGTAGCTTTTAGATCCAATACATGTATGTCGCCAAGCAACATGCGCCAATACCTTATTAACCCAATCTCTTTAAGGGTTATCAAGCACCATGCATAGATCAGTGCGATGGTTCCTCACCGCATGTGAGCACTAATTAATTACCTTTCGGACTACAATCTTCTCCGAATTGTCGACACTAATTAATTAAGTTTCGGGCTACAACGACGCACAAATTCCACGCGTCCCCGGAACACAACACTAATTAATTAGCTTTCGGGCTACAACATGCACGAATCCGACGCGCGCCCGAAACATGCTTGAAAGCCCTAGTGCATGATCGAAAACAAACACTATGGCGTCCTTATGCGTGGCCGAAACACGCGACCATCGTATTTTGTGTGCAATTTTCTATTTTTTTTATTAATATCAAAATTTAATCCAATTCGATAAAGCATACAATATATAATTTACCGTTTTGGCTCTGATACTAATTGATAGATCTTTATAAGTATGTAAAATAACAATAAAATAAATACATATCAAAATTTAGGATCATAAATATAATAAATAACTTACAGAGCGCCATAGAGAAGAAATTTTTGATCAATCTGCAGAAGCGAGAAGTCCGGCTATGATCTGGAAGTCACCAACCGAACTTGGATGATTTAGTTTCTCCTCCTATCTCAGGCACTCTCCCGTATAGTGTGGAACAGATGGTTATTCTTCACCAGAATGCGTATGAGAATGTGGCAGGACCACATGACCAATGGAACAGATAGTAATTCTTCACCAGAATGCGTATGAGAATGTGGCAGGACCACATAACCAATACCCCTTTATATAGAGTCAAGATCGACTTTCCATCAAAGTCTGATTAAGATTCTATTTAATTCTAAATAGATGGGCAAGGAATAAGATATACCATATCAAGCAATTCTATATTTATTAGGATTGACCTTTATCTATAGTAAATTCAAATTTGAATATGATTAATTGGGCCATATTTATAAAAATTCTAATAATTTTTTCATAATAAAATAAATCATAATTTACGTAAAATATATTATTCTATCAGATCATGGATGTCAAAATTTTTTAAGGAGCAAAAATTAAGTGCTTAGCTTCTAATTATATGAAAAAATCGTTATATTGAGTAAGTTATCATTGAATACCTTTTTCCAATATTCAAATGGGTCCTTAGAGTTCTTCTCCTATTAGTAGTGAAAAGTAAAAAAAAACACCATTATAAAATCATGAGACTGGTTCTTCTCCAATGACGGATCCTACTATTTCATTTTGTAGAGTATCAATTGAGTACTCCAAAGTCCTTTGGGATATTTCATAGTCTTTAGACTTATCAATGTGAGCACGTTTTACCGCTACGTTTCTAAGCGGTTGCAAAACAGTTTTGGGGTTGTCGTTCAATTAAGTTATTAATAGTTTTTAGTGTTGCAGCACATTTAGCCAATAGTCTACACATGCTGGACTACATCGATGACAGCTGAGAGAAATCCTCAACATAATTTGTTAAATATATTATAGTAATAGATATATATATTTGCATTACATAAACATGGACATAAGGTATAGTGCTTTCAAAAGTAAAAAAGCCAATTTGCATAAAAAATCTATCAATTTTAAGTTTTTGCAAAAATAGACCGTCTTTTTGAATTTTACATATTCGATCCTGATTTTTAAAAAATAGACCAAAATATTCTTATTCCTTTTTCTTTCTCTTTTATTTTCACGCTCGTCTTTTTTCGTACAGTTCGTCTTCTTTCTCCTCGTCGTTTCTTCCTCTCTTTCTCCTCCCACTTTCTCTCCTTTTCCCTCCTTCTCTACCACCCCAACGTCAACGCCATGCTCCTCTCTCTTACTTCGCCTGTACCTCCTCCGACGCTGGCTCGAATATATGGCACATATCGCGATGCAGCGGAATACATGGCCGCGAATGGTGACGGTGACGGTGATGGCGACGGTGACGGCGACGAGGGTGCCGCATGTTTTGAGGACGACGGAGAGGGAGAGCGCGTCGGGGCGAAGGCGGCGTCGACTGCGGCAAAGGGCGAGGGAGAAGTGTGGTAACAGAAAAGAATGCAGAAAGTGAAAGAAAAAATAAAGAAAAAAAAAATATTTTTTTGTCCTGGAAAAATCATGTGTTGTGGACGCTAAAAACAAAGAAAAAAGAAGATGATGATGAAGTTGCACAGTTTGAAACCAAAATTACACTGCTTGAGAATAAGTTGTACTCTTTGAGATAAAATTGCACCATATAAAAAGAAGTTTTTTTAGACTAAATTGTATTCTTTAAGACTAAATTACACTATTTAAGAGAAAGAAGAGAGAAGCAGAAGACGAAGTTGTTACTGTTTGAGATAAAAGTTGCACTGCTAGATAATAAGTTGTACTGTTTGAGACAAAATTATACTATTTCGAATAAATTTGTCTCAAATAGTGCAATTTAATTTCAGAAAAAATTGCACCATCTCCCACCTTCTCGCCCGCACCCATAAGCTCCCCGAGCTCCACTCCCTCCACCGCTACCTCCTCCTCCTCCCCTCATCCTCCTCCATCTCCTCCAGGGCCACGGTCGCTGCCGCCGTCGTTGTTGTTGCTTAATATATGCTAGTGAGAAATGCTAAATGTCGTTCTGTTGCAGGCTAATTAAATTTGATGGCGATTTGCAAATCTACTAATTAATTGTTTCCAATTTAATTTCAAATATACTAGTAAATTGGTTGCACGTAGGGGAGATTCGGTTGAACTAAGTTAAATCGTGCTTGTTTAATTAAAATTCTTTACAAGCTAGCTAGTGGAAGCGGCGGAGGTTGTCGGGGGAGGAGATGCGTTTGGAGGGGGTGACGAAGGAGAAGGGAGGGGAGGCAACAGGGACAGGGAGGGGCCGGGGGACGGGGGAGAGCCCGATGGCTGGGGTGTTCGTCGGGGCGTTGATGGCCGGGGCGCGGATCGGCCGGTATGTCGGTGGAGGGGATGCCTCCGACCACGGTGCCGTCGTGGGCGGGGCCGACGTGGTGGGGTCGCCACACGCGTAGCACATGGACGACGACGATGGCGGCGGCAGAGGAAACGACGACAATCGCGGTAGAGACGACGGCGACGGCGATGACGGCGGGCGGAGGAGGAGGAGGAGGAGGAGGAGGAGGAGGAGGAGGAGGAGGAAGAGGAGGAGGCGGTGGAGGAAGTGGAGCTCAGTGAGCATGTGGGCGCAGGCGTGGAGGTGAGAGATAGTGCAATTTTGTCTGAAACTAATTAAGACAAATTTATTCTAAATGGTATAATTTTGTTTCAAACAGTGTGTTGTATTGTGTTTTTCCTGGACCGTTGACCGGGTCCAAACCCTCTCGATATGTATGTGAAAAGGTAAAACAGCTTCCTAAAATGACTCTCGAATGCGCCACGATCATATCAAGCGATTCGGTTGAGGAGGGATCGGCTCAACCGGATTCTATCTCACTTCACTAATTAAAGCCGAAGATTCAGGATATTCGGCTGATCAAATATTCGGTTGAATGAACCGAGTCATTGTATTGTGGAAAAGTTTGGGTTACAAGTACAATTAAGACTACTCCTAAAAAAAACTGTAAATGCTGGAAGGGTAAAGATTACATGTAGACTACTCCTAGAAAAGCTGTAAATGCTGAAAGTAGAAGTATTGAAAATGCAGTGGTCTTCTAGTTCGATAGGGAAGAGAAAGACTTCTATTACAGGCTTCGAAATTACTATTTATAGCCCACATTATTGGTCGGTTTTGGTAGTGGGGGTAGTGCTATAGCCATGATCGCGTAAGTTACGCTCCATGATCGCGTAAGTTACACCCCATGATCGCGTAAGTTATGCCCCACTTCTCAACCGTTCCCGCCTAAAGTCTCTCCACTTTCAGGCGTCTTGTTGTCGGCTCCTGGTGTACCACGTGTCCTTATTTCTTTGGCTCGTGCGTGGTCCAATTTGTCTATCTTATGGCGTGTTAATTTTTTGGCATCAACAATGCCCCCCCAATAGTCTTTCGAATGAATATTCGGATGACTATAGGTGCCAAATCAACGGCCTAATGACAGCCGAGACCCGAGCTTTAGTCTTGCTGGTCTTGGTCGGCTTAAAGAAAGCACATTTATATGGTTGTCGGCTCTTTACCATTTCAGGCGCATACACTTCGGCTTCATCAGCCGATTTTCACTTTTACTCGATTGGCTCGGCTCTTCTTGAACCGACCATTCTTCTATCAAGGATTTCTCCTTGCCTTTACCATCTCAACTGCATAAACTTCGGCTTCATCAGCCGATTCTTCATTTTCACTTGATTGGCTCGGCTCTTCTTGAACCGACTATTCTACTATCAAGGATTTCTCCTTGCCTTTACTCCAATTTTTTTTCGGCTCCATTGCGGCTGATCATCTTCATTTTTCTTCTGGAATTGCTCATATTGAGTAATCCGAACGCCCAAATCAAACAGATTCGAAAAATATTTATCTTCAAAATGGTCTTTTATTTTAAAATGTAGACCATTAAATACCATTTTAGCGAATTCTGATTCTGGCATCCTAACAAAGCAACGATTCCTTGCCGTTTTGAATCGGTTTAGGTATTCCTTAACCGATTCCCCCAGCTTTAGTCGAAACTGGGCTAGATCAGCAACTGAAAGCTCTGGTTCTGATCTATAGAACTGCTCATGGAACTTTCTTTCCAATTCATCCCAATCGCGGACAGAATTAACCGGTAAACTTGTATACCAAATAAATGCAGTTTTGGTTAATGAAGTATTAAACAATCTAAGTTTGAGGAACGGATCGGTGGCGGCCTCTCTGCATTGGGCCGTAAATCGCATGACGTGCTCAACCGTATTTTCAGTTTCATCACCAGAAAATTTATCGAACTTCGGCATTTTCCAGTTTGCCGGATAGGGATGTTCTATATCTATATTCGCAGGATAAGGAGATCGAAATACCCGCATTGCCGGCCTAGCTCCTACTTCAAAAGTATTGTGAATTGCTTCTTCGATTTGATCATATAACTCATTATTATTCCCTAAAGCAGGAACATGTGCTTGAAGTTGGGCCGGATTCGGCCCTTAAGGATTTCCATAATTCTGCCCTGGCGTGACAGGATTCATATCCTGAAAAATATTTGGGGTTTGCCCCCCAGCCCTTACCCCTATATTTTGGGGTTGATAGACTGGTAATGGTGGTGGTGGAAGTAAACCCCACGCTACTTCTGGTTGTTGACCGGCGTTTAAAGTTGCTGGTCTATAGATAGCCTGAAAAGGCGCCATTTGGGGTTGTGCTTGTGTGACCGCCGGTGTAACAGGATTTTGTGGCGCCGGCGTAGTTAGGAGTCCTTGTGGACCTCCGTAAGTTTGCTCGTTTCGGGCTAGCAGTTGCCCGATTCGAGCAATATTTTCGTTGGAGGCCGTGATAGCGGCCAGCACCGCGTCTAGTCGAGCGGTACTTTGATAACTATTTTGATCTAAAGTTTGCAGGACTCGGGTCATTTGGCCGAGCGCCTGAGTCAGACTCGGCTCCTGATGAGCCGAGTGTCCGCTACTTTCACCCCCAGCCGGTAACACCGTCTGATGCTCGTTCGCATTTTCGGCGCTACTAGCTTGGTCATTCCCTGAAGGCCTGGGAATGACTCTGTTTCGGAGGTTCATAGCATTATCGTCAGCCATAAGATAAAGATCAAATGAGGATTTACCTGAGTGAGTCCCACCGGGCGTGCCAAAAATTGTTGTATTGTGTTTTTCCTGGACCGTTGACCGGGTCCAAACCCTCTCGATATGTTTGTGAAAAGGCAAAACAGCTTCCTGGAATGACTCTCGAATGCGCCACGATCATATCAAGCGATTCGGTTGAGGAGGGATCGGCTCAACCGGATTCTATCTCACTTCACTAATTAAAGCCGAAGATTCAGGATATTCGGCTGATCAAAGATTCGGTTGAATGAACCGAGTCATTGTATTGTGGAAAAGTTTGGGTTACAAGTACAATTAAGACTACTCCTAAGAAAAACTGTAAATGCTGGAAGGGTAAAGATTACATGTAGACTACTCCTAGAAAAGCTGTAAATGCTGAAAGTAGAAGTATTAAAAATGCAGTGGTCTTCTCATTCGATAGGGGAGAGAAAGACTTCTATTACAGGCTTTGAAATTACTATTTATAGCCCGCATTATTGGTCGGGGGGTAGTGCTATAGCCATGATCGCGTAAGTTACGCTCCATGATCGCGTAAGTTACACCCCATGATCGCGTAAGTTACGCCCCACTTCTCAACCGTTCCCGCCTAAAGTCTCTCCACTTTCAGGCGTCTTGTTGTCGGCTCCTGGTGTACCACGTGTCCTTATTTCTTTGGCTCGTGCGTGGTCCAATTTGTCTATCTTATGGCTCGTTAATTTTTTGGCATCAACACAGTGCAAATTATTATCTAGCAGTGCAACTTTCATCTCAACCAGTGCAACTTTCTCTTCTTCTTCTCTCTTCTTTCTCTCAAATAGTGTAATTTAGTCTCAAAAAGTATAATTTCATCCAAAAATAGTGCAACTTCTTTTTATATGATGCAATTTTGTCTCAAACAGTGCAACTTATTCTCAACTAGTGCCATTTTGGTTTTAAACAGTGCAATTTCATCTTTTTCTTCTTTCTTCTTTATTTTTAGTGGCCACAACACAGGAGAAAAAAAAATATTTTTCTTTATTTTCTTTTTTCTTTCACACTCTGCATTCTTTTCTTTTATGGCATCTCTTCCCTCGTCCTTTGCCGCAGCAACCAACGCCTCCGCCTTGACGCGCTCTCCCTCTCCGTCGTCCTCAAAACCTGCGGCACCCTTGTCACCATCCGCGGCCATATATTCGGCCGCATCGCGATTTATGCCATATCGGAGCTGGCGTCGGCGGAGGTGCGGGCGAAGTAAGAGAGAGGAGCGCGGCATTGACGTCAGGTTAGTGGAGGAGGAGGAGGAGGAGAAAGGAGAGAAAGTGGGAGAGGAAGAAATGGCGCGGAGGAAGAAGACGAACTGTACGGAAAAAGACGAGCGTGAAAAAAAGAGAGAGAGAGAAAGAGGAATAAGAATATTTTGGTCAGTTTATTAAAAATCTGGACCGAATCTGTAAAATTTTAAAAGACAGTCTATTTTTAAAAAAACTCAAAATTGATAAATGTTTTATACAAATTGGCCAACTAAAAATAACTTTAATACTTGTACTTTATTTTGATGATAAAATATTTAAATCAATGATCAATAATTGAGATTCTGGGCCCGCCTGCGGCTACACCTCTGCTCCGAGTCCAATTGTTTGACCATGCATTTTTTTTTTCAGATTTGTAGCTTAATTGACAAATTCTAATTAGTTGAATGCTAGAAAGGGTTTTAGTCAGTACCATTAGAAATATCTGAAGGTTAAATAATAATAATAATAATCCGCATTATGAGAGCTTTTCTTTGACTAAATATATCGGCCGTAGGGGCATTATCCAACGCCCGCATAACGTCAATTGATATGCCCTAAAATAAAAAGGACAAAATACATTTTTGATAAAAGAAGAATTAACAACCTGCCATGATTGACTGGGTCACACTTATATATTCTCATCCATTTCCAGAGGGAAAATAAACTCCCTCTTTATCTCGCTTTGCTAAATACGGATTAACCCCTGCCCCGGAGGAGGGGTATTTCCGTAAATAGAAAAGAAGATACTCTGTAATTTTACACGAAAAATTAATAAAGGTGCCTCGCTTTCTTTATTGGCGTTGGCCGGGGCCAACTTATGGCTTCCGTATGCACAGCACAACGGGGAAGATGAGTTAGGAGGAAGCATTAAAAGATGGTTCACTCAGTCACAAATATATATATAATAATAATAATATAACTTATATAATAAACTTTTACTTATTTTATTTTTTTAATCAATATTTATATATATATATTTTGTTTTTTTTCATATTTTGCTGTAAGAAAAAGGGCGAGAGAGGAGGGGGGAGGAGGAGGGGGGTGGGGGGAGGAGGTTAAGGGAGGAAGGCTCGTAGGAAGAGAAAAGATCTTAGTAGGAGGAGGAGTCTTTGACCCTTTTTCTTTCCTCAACCCTCGGCTTCAACAATGGCGTGTTCACACCATTCCACATGCCCCTTCCCACCGAGACTCCTCCTCCCTTTCCACCGTTAAAATCCCCCTCGCCCTCCCCCTCTCGCTTTGTAGTCAACCGTACAACTCCTCCTCCTCCTCTCCATCCTGCTTCGATCGAAAGGGCTTTTGGGGGTCTTCCCCGATTTCATTTCATCTTTGTCCCTCCGCGATCCGATCTTGGCAAAATTAATTAATATTAATATTAATATTAATATTAATATTAATATTAATTAATTAATTAATAAAATAAAAAACTACAAACGCATACGCCGATTTAGGGAGATCGACCTAGAGATCGAGATCGAGCTAGAAGAAGAAGAAGAAGAAGAAGAAGAAGAAGATGGGGAACTGCTGTGCGACGCCCGGGGACGAGGCGAGCAGGAAGAAGGCGGCGGCGGCGGGGGCGAAGAAGGGGAAGAAGCCGAACCCCTTCTCGATCGAGTACAACAAGGGGCCGGCGGGGACGGGGACGGCGTCGGCGGGGGCGGGGGGTCCGAGGCTGACGGTGCTGAAGGAGCCGACGGGCCGCGACATCGGCAGCCGGTACGAGCTTGGGCAGGAGCTGGGCCGCGGCGAGTTCGGCATCACCTACCTCTGCACGGAGCGCGCCACCGGCGACGCCTTCGCCTGCAAGTCCATCTCCAAGAAGAAGCTCCGCACCGCCGTCGACATCGACGACGTCCGCCGCGAGGTCGACATCATGCGCCACCTCCCCGCCCACCCCAACATCGTCACCCTCCGCGACACCTACGAGGACGACAGCGCCGTCCACCTCGTCATGGAGCTCTGCGAGGGCGGCGAGCTCTTCGACCGCATCGTCGCCCGCGGCCACTATACGGAGCGGGCCGCCGCCGCCGTCACGCGCACCATCGTCGAGGTCGTCCAGGTCCGATCTTTATCTCTCTACAACGCCTCATCCCCTCTTCTTTTGATTCTCAGATCCTTTCCGAGGATTTGGATTTGGATTTGGATTTGGATTTGTATTTGTATTTGTATTCTCCTGGATATTCCATAATTTTTCTTCTTTTCTTATTTATTAGAGGAGATCTATCTATTTTTTGGGATTCCGTATCTATGCTGCAATTATTTCTTCCTGAAAAGCATCTAGGCATTTGCTCTATTTTATTAGATCTCTGTTAGCAATTGGCACTGTCTATGTTCCTTCTTTGCCCATTACGAAAGGCTGTCTTGACGATCGTGATAACTTGGATCTCAAAATCTGGATGTTGTGTGCTGTAATTTTATACAGTTTATATAAATGCACAAATATTTTCTTCAGCTGCTGATCTGTTTCTGGCAGATGGTAATTTGTGTTCTATTCTATGTCGTCACTACGTGTTTCGTATCTCAACTTTATCCTAACAACTGATTGGATTGTCATACTTGATACTACTACTTGGGCTCCTCATTGTATTCTCGCACTACTTGGCAACCTCATTCATCTGCATGCCGTATTTGAAGTAGTGTCTTTATTTGATGAGGTTTAGTGGTGATTAATAATCAGCCGCTTTTTCTTCCCCTAATTTCATGCTTAAGCAGATGTGTCACAAGCACGGGGTGATGCATAGGGACTTGAAACCGGAGAATTTCTTGTTTGCCAACAAGAAGGAAACTGCCCCCCTGAAGGCGATTGACTTCGGATTGTCTGTATTTTTCAGGCCTGGTATGCCCCCCAAGACTTCATGCTCTTCAATGTAGCTGCATTATACACAAAAAAGCGAGGCGAAATTGATGACTTGACATTAGCTACATTTATGCTTAGGGATCCTCCTGTTGTCATCATTTGCACAAATACTATACCTTCGGCAGCTTGCTGATTTCTTTTACATATTTAGGTGAAAGGTTTACTGAAATTGTGGGAAGTCCTTATTACATGGCTCCGGAAGTCCTAAAGCGAAATTATGGCCCAGAAGTTGATGTTTGGAGTGCAGGAGTAATCCTCTACATTCTTCTTTGTGGAGTTCCTCCATTTTGGGCAGGTATATATATGTGTGCATGTGTGTGTGTTTTAATCTGAAATAGAACCAAAAAAAACTGCCAAAAAAAACTGCAAATGACAAATTATATATTTCACTAGAATTTCTTTTTAAATTAGAATAATCTTCTTCAGAACTCATAATCTGATGCATAAGTAGTTGAAGTACGCAACAAGATGCATCTGTACTTTTGACCAGAAAACCTCTTATGATGCAATCTGAAGGTTTCTTTTTATAACACAGAAACTGAACAGGGAGTAGCGCAAGCAATCATCCGTTCTGCCATAGACTTTAGAAGAGACCCATGGCCTAGAGTTTCAGACAATGCTAAAGACCTTGTCAAGAGGATGCTTGATCCGGATCCAAAGCGGAGATTAACAGCTCAAGAAGTTCTAGGTATAGTATCTTCACCTTTCTTCTTAATCATGTCTTCTTTTGTAACGTATCATTTTGTTTACGTACTGAAATTGATGAAGTAACTGCAAAGGCGAAAAATCAATTATTTGCGAAATCTCAACCTCTGCCTACAGTGTTAGAAGGTGATGGGGACTTAAATAAGACTGGCTTCTATTGACCACAACTATAGGGTATCTAACAATTAATCATTTGAGTGCATTGTTGAGAATATAATTTGCATTCCATTACAGTGCACTGTTTTGGTAAAATGTCTCTGTTTACTGTAATACTTGATATATCAACCTTCTCTCTTAAAAAAAAAAAAAAAAAAAAAAAAAAAAACCGATATATCAACTTCCCTTTTGTATCCCTAATTGTTTGAAGTCAGAATACCCTGTTCTAAGACTTTTAGATTTTGATTGGTGTATATTACTTCTTCTGTTGAAAATTGACTCTGTTCAAGACCTGTATCTGACAGTCGTAGTTGCTCTTCCAGATCATACTTGGTTGCAGAATGCCAAAAAGGCTCCAAATGTCTCTCTTGGTGAAACTGTTAAAGCAAGACTCCAACAATTCTCTGTGATGAACAAATTCAAAAAGAGAGCACTTAGGGTAAGATTTACTTCTCATTCAAGAAGTATCTAGTATACATGTGCTGTAATTTTATTTTTACCTCTGAAACATTTGTTTAGGCTTATGCGTTTTTTTTAAAATAAAATAAAATGTGACATTGAGCTTTTAGATTTGCTGAAACTATTAACAGCTTTGTTAATGCTCGCGCTTTTGTTGCAGGTTGTAGCTGAGCATTTATCAGTGGAAGAAGTAGCTGATATAAAGGACATGTTTCAGAAGATGGATGTAAACAGCTGTGGTCAAATAACATTCGAGGAGTTGAAGTTTGGTTTGCATAAGCTTGGGCACCAGATTGCTGATGCAGATTGTAGAATATTAATGGATGCTGTGAGTACTCAACCTGATGATAGTTTCCTTTCATTGAATAATGTGCTACTTTTTTCTTTTTTTCTTTTTTTTGTTTAGGACATGTTTGGATGCTTTCTTATTTATGCTTTGCAGTCTAAACTAGAATTTTTGTCTCTTCTAGTAAGATATTTTTTTGATGAAGTCTAGTGAGTTATTGTCAGCCTTTCAATCAGTTTTTCGTATTTTATTATAGTGCATTAGTTCATTAATATGCATAAGAATATATGCAAATACAATCAACCAAATGCAATTATATACAGAATACACAAATAAAGGAAGTATGAATGCATTTATCGTTCTCTACTATTGCTTGTTATTGGATTCGTTTTTGACCATCTTTCTATCCGATCTTGTGGATGTCTTTAGGCCTGTTGAATCATGCTCTTTCTGTATGGTCCTAGTGTAGGGTGTAATCTTGTTTGATAAAAGTGCTTTTTGGGTAGTGATATTAGGAGAAGTCCCTCTAATATCTCTCTCTGTATTAGGATCAGAAACTCCAAATTGGAGCTTCTGCTAGCTTTGGAGCTTCTTCTTTTGAGGCTAGGAACCTCATTTAGGTCTCCTGCGGCTGTAGGTACCTGAGATTTCCATTTTGCCAATGCTTTACTACTAGTGATTGCAATTGAAAGCAAAAGCAGAAATGTGGTGAAAGAGGCAGTACAACAAGCTGAAGCTGATTTGACTATTTTGTTTTGATATTCTTTGCAATAGGCTATTTTGTCAGTGTTATATCCACGTTCACCAACTTTATGGGGTCTATTCTACTTCTTTATTTAAATATCCGCATCTTGATATATTCTAAACGCTTATGCAAATTTTGTAATTTGCTGCATCTGAATTGTAGGATCCAACCTGATGATTGTTTAGTATATTGCATTGGTACCTTGGTACCTGGAAATGATTAGGTTACTGAATTTGAAATTCTGATGCTTGTTTGACATTATATTATAGGCGGATGTTGATGGAGATGGAACTCTAGACTATGGAGAGTTTGTTGCTGTATCAATCCACCTCAAGAAGCTTGGGAATGACGAGCATCTTCACAAAGCCTTTGCATACTTTGATAAGAACAAGAGTGGATACATTGAAATTGAGGAGCTTAGAGATAGCTTGGTTGACGACTTGGGTCCAAATCATGAAGAAGTTATCAATGCAATCATTCGCGATGTCGACACAGACAAGGTAAGTTATCCATTCACCCTTTAATTGCTTCATAACTTTTGTTACTTCATTTTATCTCTTACAAAGAGCTTGTAAAGGTCAGAAATATAGCGAGGATAATAATAGTTGCTAGCTTCTCTCTTTTTTTTCGCTTTAAACTCTAATGGAGGGATCTATAAAGAGTTTTGTTTTGGAGTTCAAATAAAAAACAACACGGAATCCAATAAATTGGGATTATTATCCTTGCATAGCTTAATAAGCCTGTGTTGACTGGCAAATCGTTTTCTTTTCAGGATGGGAAAATTAGCTATGAAGAGTTTGCGACGATGATGAAGGCAGGAACTGATTGGAGGAAGGCTTCAAGGCAGTATTCACGGGAGCGGTTCAATAGCCTCAGCTTAAAGCTGCAGAAAGACGGATCTCTGCAGCTGGCAAATGAAGGTAGATGAAAAGAAGGGCCATGCTACTGTTCAAATTTGTGTATTCTGACCAGAAACTTCCCCCTTTTGTATCCCTTGCTTAACCATTTTTCCTTGGTTTGTCTTCTGTTCATTTGGGGCTTCAATTCTTTTCTGAATCTGCTCTTCTCTAAGTTGCAGAATGTCATGGTTGAAAGGTTGTCTCTCGTGTTTCTTTATCATTTGTGGCTACTGTTGTATGTATGATATTTCAGCAGAGGATGTATGGTGAAAGGAAGTGGTAGAAATGAGAAGAAGAAATCAGAACAAGGAATCAGGTTAGTGGATCTCATGTTCGTACTTATGACAAAGTATCAAGCTCTTGTGGATTCTTCGTTCTTGCGATTGTAGCCACTCTGAAGAACGTTGTTTGGCCTACGAAAGATTATTATCCCTCATCCTGTGCAATTTTGTTTTTTCGTTCCAATGACCAATTATTACTTTCATTATGTTAATGACGCATACAATTAGATTGCTAATGCCGTCGAGTATATAATCCTGGACAATAATAAGTTCCATCGGCGACATCGGTGTAGCGGTGTCGACGGCTATCATTTTGTTTCTTTTTCTTTTTTTTCAGCTTAGTTTGGGTGTTGAAATTACTCGAGGAATTTGATTGTAGTATTGTGTGATGCAGTGTCAATTTCATGGCTCTTAAGCAATAATGCGGAAGAATGTGTTGTACTTTCCAGAGTGGGCTCAGTTTATTACTTCCTTGTGTATTCATTTTCTTTTCCTAAATACCCAACCACTCGTAAATTTTTTTCATCTTAAAATATATCTACTTTATCTCGTTTGTTTAGTGCTATCTGGTATTTAATAATGACCTATTATATAAGGTGCAGACATTTTCGTTTTGTTTCAAACGAGAACTTCTCGGTGTGCATCATAATAGAAGTTACGTTATAATTAAACGAGAGAAAATGAAATAAAATTAGGAGTCTTATGAGATTCAAATACGGAAGCTTAGTTTATCTAAACGGTGAGTTTTGGATAAATAGTATCTTTAATATTCTATATTTAATTGATGGAGAATGTGTTCGGGACCTTGGGTTGTGGACTCTTTAATACTTCTGCCGTCACAGTGAAAAACGAATATATATATATATATATATATATATATATATATATATATATATATATATATATATATATATATATATATAGAGTTGAGCTAGAAGAGTATTCTAGTCACTTTACTTCCACGTCGTTTTCGATGTTGGGACATTCGAATCGACGATCGGCTCCGTTAGAATTGATCTAGAGTATTTGAAGTATCTAGAAAATAAGTTTCACGATTTTTTGATATCATTTGCCTGGTGATCGAAAGGGCTCAAAATCAATAATTTTCAATGGTCGTGGTGAGCCGTTTGCAAGTTTAACGGTGTAAAAATATCCAAATCACGTGAAATTTTGATAGAAAATTTTTTATACTATATAAAACAAGATCAATATCTTTGATCCAGAATTTTAGAGTCATATTATCACATTTTGTGAGATTTTTATTTTCAGCCATTGATTTTGAGCTCTTTCGATCACCAGGCAAATGATATCGAAAAATCGCGAAACTTATTTTCTAGGTACTTCAAATACTCTAGATCAAGTTTAACGGAGCTGATCGTCAATTTGGAAGTCCCAACATCGAAAACGACGTGGGAGTAAAGTGGCTAGAATACTCTTAAGAGTATTCTAGCTCAACTCATATATATATATATATATATATATATATATATATATATATAGAGTCCGGCTATGGTGCTTGTAAAAGTACCAAGCATTTGGTGCTTATAAATTTTTTACGATTAGATCTACCCCTTGGACCATTTCCACCTGCTAGATCATACTATTCAACCAACCACCCACTCAACCCTAGGGGGCCCACATCATCCTAACCGCACATCCCTTAATCCAATGACCGAAAATCTACAAGCACCAATAACTTGGTACTTTTAAAAGCATAGGAGCTCAATTATATATATATATATATATATATATATATATATATATATATATATATATATATATATATATATATATATAATTTTTTTTTGTTCTAACTTTATTTTACTTATTAATATTGGATGATTCTCACTAGGCCTTTTTGCATAAAAAATCCACTAGTTTTGGACTTTTGCAAAATTGGATCGCTATTTTCGATTTTGCAGATTCGGTCCGAATTTTCAGTAAACTGACCAAAATACCCTTGTTACTTTTTCTCTCTCCTTTTTTTTTTTTTCTCTCGCCCTTTTTTTTTCTCTCCGAAGAAGGCGGCGGAGGCGGCCCGCCTCGCCTATGCCCCTCACGCCCTCGCCGTCGCACGCGCACCCTCGCCCTCCTCGCCTCCGACCCCGCCGAGGCCACACCGCGCCGCGACTCTTTTTTTTTTATTTTTTTTTTCCTTTCCGACCCTTTTCCACCCGCCGTCCCCATCGCCATCGCTGGCGACGAAGAAGTGCTTCTTGGGGCCGAGAAGCACGCCGGCGAGGGAGGGGAAAAAAATAGTTACACTCCGGCGAAGGCGGTGGGTCGTGACAAAAAAAAATTGTAAAGAGAAAAAAATAAAAAAAATAAAAAATAATATTTTTTCCTACAGAAAAGACCAGAAATCATAGAAGAAGGATGAAGAAGATGAAATTGCACTGTTAAAATAATGTTACACTATTTTAAAATTTTTTTACACTGTTTTAAATAACTTTGAGCCAGAAATTGCACTCTTCGAGATGAAAATTATACTTTTTAGATCAAAGTTGCACTCTTTGGATGAAAATTACACCATTTTTTTTTCTCTTCTTCTTTCTCGTTGCACCATTTCTCCTTGTTGCACTCTTTCTCTCCAACCAAACTCGGATCCGGTCACCTCCCTCTCCGGGGCGCGCGGCGCGGGGCGGATCTCGAGGAAACGCTCGGAATCGGGGGGAGGCGGGGAGGAGGAGCACGACGAGGAGGAGGAGGAGGACGACGACGACGACGACGACGGGGCCCGTGGCGGGGTGGCGGGGCGAGCGACGCCGGCCCGAGGCCCCGCGTGGCTCGGGACGGCGGTGGCGGGGCCCGCGGCGGGGCCCGGCGTCGGCGCCTTGGGCCCCGCCGCTCGCCGCCGCCGTCCCGAGCGACGCGGGCCCAAGCGGAAGCAGGCGCGGGCGCAGGGGGCGCGGGGCCAGGGGCGCGGGGGGCGCGGGCGCAAGGGCGCGGGGGGCGCGGGCGCAGGGGCGCAGGGGGAGCGGGCCTCTATGCCCGCGCCCCCCGCGCCCGCGCCCGCGCCCGCGCCATTGCGCCCGCGCCCGTGCCCCTGAACCTGCGCCCGCGCCCGCTTGGGCCGGCATCGCTCGGGACGGCGGCGGCGAGCGGCGGGGCCTCGGGCCTGCATCGCTCGCCCCGCCACGGGCCCTGTCGTCGTCGTCGTCCTCCTCCTCCTCCTTTGAGGCCTCCTCCTCGTCGTCGTCGTCGTGCTCCTCCTCCCCGCCTCCCCCGATTCCGAGCGCTTCCTCGATATCCACCCCGCGCCGCGCGCCCCGAAGAGGGAGGTGACCGGATCTGAGTTTGGTTGGGGAGAAAGAGTGCAAAGAAATGGTGCAACGAGGAGAAATGGTGCAACGAGGAAGAAGAAGAGAAAAAGAAATGGTGTAATTTTCATCCAAAGAGTGTAATTTTGGTCTAAAAAGTGTAATTTTCATCTCAAAAAGTATAATTTCTGTCTCAAAGTTATTTAAAATAGTGTAAATTTTTTTTTAAAACAGTGTAACATTATTTTAACAGTGCAATTTCATCATTTTCTTCCTTCTTCTATAATTCTTGGTCTTTCCTGTAGGAAAAAAAATACTATTTTTTATTTTTTTCTCTTTACAAATTTTTTTTGGTCACAACCCACCGCCTACGCCGGAGTGTAACTATTCTTTTTTCCCCTCCCTCGCCGGCGTGCTTCTCGGCCCCAAGAAGCACTTTTTCTTCGTCACCGGCGGCGGCGGTGGGGACGGCGGGTGGAGGAGGGTCGGAGAGGAAAAAAAAAAAGAGTCACGGCGCGGCGCGGCCTCGGCGGGGTCGGAGGCGAGGAGGGCGGGGGTGCGCGTGCGAGAGCGAGGGCGTGAGGGGCAGAGGCGAGGCGGGCCTTCTCCGCCTCCGCCTCCGCCTCCGCCTCCGCCTCCGCCTCCGCCGTTCGTAGAGAAAAAAACAACAACCCCTAAGTTTCGAGAAAGGAATAAAAAGGTTTAAAGAAAAAAACAAATCTACTAGTGTAGTTAGTCTATGAGAAATTTAAATGAACGGTTAGTTACGCTTCTTTTCTCAACTTTTTATTTTCTCGGTCTTCATTATCATGATAGCTCATTCCTTTTGTCATCTTATGGACCATGACGTCGGCGTTATTTATCTTAATTGCAGGACTTTGAATTTTATTCCAATAATTTCATTTCATGGCAAGGAGTTCAATTTTCTTTATTTTTTTTTTTTATTTTCCCCCTTTTTGAGTAGCGCAATACTATATACTAGTTAAGACCCGCGCGATGCAGCGGGGAGATAATATTATAGTTATTTTTTAAAAATATATATATTTTTATATATGCATAATTATATAAGTATATAAAATCAAATATAACTAAATAGAATAAAAAATAATTAATGAATAAAACTCGAAAGAAAAGTAAGAAAGTTGAAAGCAATTATAACCAAAACAACCAACCAAATAGGAAACCAATAAATCCGGAAGCAAAGCAATGCACAAAAAAAAAATAAAGGCGGTAATAAATGCAAGAAAACTTACAATCTGAGATACTGACGATAGAAACTGTATTCTCATAGCACTTTGGAAGCAAACACAAATTGCAGTCGAAATACCAATCTTTTGAGATGATGATACAAATATTCAACTTGATAACTCGAAGCTAATTATTCTTATTTATTTAAATTAAAATTATCAAAATCAAAATAAAAAAAATTAAGTTTGAAATCAAAATTTAGATTTAATTTAAAATTCAAATTTAAATTTTAAATTCAAATTATAATTCAAAATTCAAATTCTAATTATTTTAAAATTTTAATTTTCATATTAATTTCAGATTTAAATTTAAAATTTTGAATCTTTATTTTGGAGACTTTAAACCCTAAACTCTAAACCCTAAAGTTAAAAACATACAAAGTTTAGGGATCAAAATTGACATACAAAAAACACTAAATAGGCAATGGCATGATAATTTCATTAATTCTACAATCCGTTTTCATAGCTGCTATTTTATCGTGATGAAATTAAAAGATTTGGAAACGTGATTGCATAAAACAAAGATTAGGAACCAAGATAAAAAGTAGTGAAAAGATAGGGGACTAATATGCAATTAAAGATCAAGTCTTATTTTAATATGAATTTCGAATTTAGATTTAAAAATTTAAATTTTATTAGGGGCTAAGATCGCCTTATAAAAAAAAAGTCAAGTAAACACTAATATGACAATTTTATTAATCAGAAAATTACTTGTAACGGTTGGCACGTAATCACAATGAAATTAAGAATTCAAAAATTGATTACAAAAAAATAGTTAGGGATCAAAGTAAAAAATAGTGCAACATTCGAGACCATAATATAATTAACCTTTAATTAAAATAGAGGTGGACCCTACAAATTTTCCAAAAAAAAACCTTTATTTAGAATTAATTTATAGAGAATATATATATATATATATATATTTGGCGGGACCCACCACAGGGGCCCACCTCGCCTGCTCACGTGGAGGCAGGGAAGCCTCCGGTTCCCAATTCATAATATTATTATTATGAATGAACTAGTTAAGGGCCCCGGGCGATGCGACGGAAAGGTACTATAATAGTTATTTCTTAAAATTAGTATTTTTTTATATTAAAAAATATCAGCAGTAAAAATAATAAATTATCAAAAAATTGTAGGACATCATAAATAACGCAGCAAAGAATTTTACTAACCTAAACGATTCATACAATTTACAAATTAATGCTATTAGCAAACAGTTATAGCAAAAAGCAAGGAATACTGTCAAGTAGCATGTACATACAATTCAGTGTATTTGAGAATAGCACCTTTTTTTTTTTCTGAAAATTATGGTAAAAATATTTTGGAAAGTCCATATTGTATATAGTAAACTAAGTAGGAAGCATAATGTCAAAAATAACAAATAGAACAATTTTCACACGGTGTCCGAGCAGTAAAAATAAAGAAAGTATCCGTCACCAACTCGGCAATAATTAATAGAGCATGTTACTGGAGACATTTTGTAAGTAAAAAAAATAGAAGCATAAATAAAAAATAGCAGTAAGCCAAAGAAATGTAGAGTAAAAAGTAAAAAAGAAAATAATAATATGAGAAGCAGGCAAACAAATATTGAATGCAGCAGCTCAATATTGCCGAATATTAGTTTAGAGAAAAGCCTTTTGATCAATATTGTTCTTATTAACAGTTTTTTCAGGGGCAATATAAGGGATAGTTGGTAATAGGCCATCTTGCACTGCTATATCTAAAAAAAAATTATTGTTGTAAACTTATATCTTTATTTTTAGTAAAAGAAGCTACCCTCATTAAAGACAATATAGAAAACTTTTATAAGGAATTATAATATAAAATAAAATAAAATAAAGAGAATATCAAGGTAAAACTAATAGAACAATACTTGCATAAATAGGAACAGAGTGTTGAACTTGTAAAATCAAATTTGTAAGCCAAAATTTAATCTGCAGTTTGAGATTCTGTGAGGACCTTCTAAAAGATGGGAAAAACTAACATGAATGTCCGCGCGATGCAATGGGAAGCTATTATAATAGAAAATTGCTATAACAAACATCACAAATTCTTTTTTTACTATATATATATAACCATCTATTATTTAAAGCTCAATGCAAAACAGTTACTACTGCTGATGATTAGGCTAGTATAATAAGTACAATGTATGTTACTCGACAAAACATTTTTTCTTCGATAAGATATATAATATTTTTACTGCTTAGCGACGGCCTTCATTCTCCTTCTTTGTCAGATGCCAAATATTCAAAGTCACTGCTAATTTAAAGCTCAATACAAAACAGTATAATAAGTACAATATATGTTACTTAGCAAAACATCTTTTTTCGATAAGATATATAATATTGTTACTGCTTAGCGAAGGCCTTCATTCTTCTTCTTTGTCAGATGCTGAATCTTCAATGTAGCTGCAAATTATAGAAAAGATTTTAGGGATTTTTTCTAAAAAAGAAAGTTAAAAGTATATAAAAAAGCAATATTAGGAAAAAATAAAAAAAAACTATAAAGTACTTAGCTTACCTAAAGCGTCTTTTCCTTTTCTTTAGCTGAAGTATCTCTGGACTTGGCTGGGAAGTTCTGACATATAATATTATAGGTTTAATATATGCTAATAGAAAATTTCATGGGATGTTTAGCAATGTAAATGTAAAAAAACTATGGAAATAGCAGAAGCGAGAAAAATTTTGAAATTTTGTAAACTATGGCTATTTCTTTTCGCTCAGCAGCAAAGCGCTCTTTCTCAGAAAGCAGATTATTATAGTAGCCTTTCAAGAGGGTGTAGTCGCTCTTTAGACGCTTATATTTACCGCGCAAAACAATGTAATCTGCAGAAATTCGGTCATACAGGTTCTCGTAAAACTTTCTATCCTCTAGATTAGTATCCTTCACCTCAAACGCAAATTCATCACGTAATTTGGCAACAACACGACGTGCAGCATCCTCTTCTGCCTCATCGACAGTAGAGGAGGCCACACCCCAACACCGAATCGACTCTGTAATTGAATCTCCCCTGGAGATCTCAACATCGGCATACACACTAAGTAACCCTTCGTTTTCGACGGGAACACCATATACCGGCACCGACACCGAGAATCGGTGGCAGATGTCGCGCAACAATTCCCGAAAACTAATTTTGACAACTACAGCCGCCATCACTGCACCGATAAAAAAATCGAAATAAGCAAAACAAATTTTAAACCAAACACCGGCAACAAAGAAATTTTAGACCAAATCTGCATACGACTCAACAGTAAAGAATAACGGAATCAAGAAATTTCAAACCGAGGAAAAAACTGTCGGAAAAAACACATCCCCGCAAAAATAAAAAAACAACAACACAATACCTGACCGCTGCAGAAATTAAGCCCCGCAATCGTTCCACCATATTGTCACCATCAAGGAACCATATGGAAACCGGCAAATGATGCACAACATGCAGCAGCAGATAGTAACGAAAGCCAAAAATTAGAATACAGAGAAAAAAAATCTAAGGGAGAAAGCACACAAAAAAAGAGTAACACAATACCTTACCACTGCAGAAATCGACCGTCGCAATCATTCCGTCATTTCGCAACCATGAAGTAACCACACACAAACCAGCAAGTAATGCACCGCAGCAAACACATCCGCATGCATCAAGAAAAAGTAAATAGTAAGCACAGGAGTAACCAAACATATAGACAAAATAATATAGAGCACTTGAGGTTTTCTACCCAGCACGTAGTAGAACCGAGAGCCAATCGCCAAGCTGCAAATACCAGAAAGCAACAAATTAGGATTGTGATAAACAGCAAGGCGTAGAGAGCATCAGCATGGAATGACTATTTATAGCCAACGAAGCAGGAAGGACAAAATCAAGGAGAGGGAAGGAAAGTACAGACAGGGGAAAGCCAAGACATCCAACCAACAGCAGAGATCTGGCACCCCTTATCCACCGGTGCACGCTGGCGAAGAGGACGGCCGCAGGACACATGGCCTCGCCGGCCGGACCGCACATTAATGGCACCCCACAGCAGAATCCGTACACCAAACCCCGAGCGCCATGCCGCAAGGACGGCTGCGCTCATCGGAGAGAAGGTGAGCCACCGCGAGGACGGCGATAGGCCATGCCGCCTCGCCGCCCGCACTCATTAATACCGCCTGGCAGCCCGGACGGGCCATTAATGAAAGCATGGAGGAGAAAAAGATGGAGAACAGCTGCAAGATCCGTGGCCTCGCCGACAGGACAGGGCATTAATGAGAAAAAAATGGAGGAAGAGACAGAGACGCCAAGCCGCACCAGAACGAACTCGGGAAAGAAGAAGGAGGTGAATCGCCACCCAGGATGGGACGCAACACGGAAAAAAGGGGAAAACCCTCCCCGAGCGCCATGCCGCAAGGACGGCTGCGCTCATCGGAGAGAAGGTGAGCCACCGCGAGGACGGCGATAGGTCCTCCTTTTAGGGCTCGTAATGTACGGTCACCACCCAGGATGGGACGCCACACGTGCGAAAGAAAAGGGAAAAAATCTCCTTTTAGGGTTGATGATAATTGGTGGCCGCCACCCAGGTAGGGATGCCACACGAGAAAAAAAAAAAGAGGAAAAAAAAAGGAAAAATCCTATTTTTTCCTCACAATACGCGGGCCCCACAATGCGCCAAATGCGGGGAGCGCTCCTTTAGGGTTCGCAATTTATGATTGTATTTGATGCTCGCTGAAACTGGCTCGCCGAACAGCGAGCACCGCACCAGAAAGGGGGCCCACCTTATATGCATGGTGGAGCCCTCCCCATCTAATGATCAATTGCTGATTCGGAGAGCATTCGGAGAGCAATCTAGATATTCATAGAAAGAAGTGGTCAGAAAACTAACTGATTACTAAATAATGATTAATTTTTTATTTTATTTTAATTATATTCTAAGAATTTTCAGTAGAAAATATAATAAAATTATTTATTGCTTCTCCATTGCAATTTACACCAAGTACCTCAAATTGTGGCATTTTTTTTTCGATAAAAAGATGATACGCGCCGTCACGAACTTAGAAATTTTGCTCGTAAAGTCCGTGCGGCATCCGTCTTTCTCCGCAAAGATGGGCAAGTCTTACTCCCTGTTGTTAGCCCGGACCTTCGCGTCATACGACTATGTATGCTAAAGAAAGAAAAGAGAGATAAAGATTACTCAAAAAAACTAAGTATTCTCAATTACTTAGAAAAAGAGGATTACAACACACTATCTCTAGTGTGTCTTGGCCTTAGCCATTCCCACAATTTATTGGCCTAAAATAAATCTAGCCTATCATAACTCACCGACTAACTCACCCATTATTACATAGTAATGAGCCCTCATAAATGCAAAGTCCAAGAGTTTTTCATGACCCTTGGTAGTTTTTTAAGACTTAATGGCAGTAGTTTTGTAACCCTTATTCTCCCATAAAAGGGCTGGAATCGGGCCTCATTGACAGCCCGTTTCAGTTTGCGGAGTTGGGCCAGGGATTAGGCTACGCAGAAATTTTTCTAAGTCCCTGACACTCCCCCCACCTAATACGCAGGCGTCCTCGTCGTGTACTGCTTCCGGAACTCGTCGTTGAGTGCTTGATATTGCCAAAGTGTGTCTGCCTTCTCCCAACTAACCTCGTCGTAGGGGAGATTTTTTCACTTCACCAAGTACTCAGGACTCGGCGAAACTCCACGTCGCCGATTGAGCCGAGTGTTTAGGATGGACTCCGCTTGTTTGTCGAACGAAGTGGTCATGGTCGCTGGTGTGCGCTGCGACACACCGCGACTCGAATTCTCCTCATCTTCGTGGTACAATTTCAACCTGCTAACATGGAAGACGGGGTGGATTTTGAGGTTGGCGGGCAGCTGCAGCTTATAGGCACCCTTGCCCACGCGCTTGACGATGGTAAACGGGCCTTCATACTTGCACAACAGTCCTTTGTGCATCTTGCGCAGGACATTAAGTTGCTGCGGCTGAAACTTGACCATCACTCGGTCTTCCTTGGCGAACTCCCCAGGTTGGCGCTTCTCGTCAGCCCACTTCTTCATCCGTCAAGCCGCTTTCTTCAAGTTTGCCCTCGCAATTTTATCTTTTTTTCACAAATTAGAGGTAAATTGGTGTGAGACCCCAGATAGTCCTATATATAAGATATAATAGGGCTAAACTCTTAACCTGGCTTAAGCATTTTGGGTGGTGGCAAGGCCCAAGAGGTTAAGAGAGTTAAGCGTGCTAGGACGGGAGTAGTCTTAGGATGGGTGACCCCCTGGAAAGTTGGGGCGTCATGCATCCATTCATGTTTATTTACAAGCATGTAAATATATCTATGCATAGTTAATTGTAATCTAACCTATGCTTGTGTTATTTTCTTTGGACCTGGTGGGTCGAGCTTCTCCCTTGGGTGGCCTTACCCACTGGGAACTATGTTTATAGTTCTCACCCCACGTTTTTCAGGTTCATCCGCGAGTGAGGCGGCGTAGCGAGGCAAGGGCGTGGCGTAATAGATAGCGGCCCTTCCTTATTTTGGTTATGTGCATAGATGTACCCAAATCTTGGACATGAAAAGTATAAGAGTTATGTAAAGTGATGTGTAGTTAAGTGTAACTACTATTTGAGAACTTGGATGTAATGAATGTAAAGAAAAAAAAATTGGCATGTACAAATAAGCAAATGTGGTGTAATAGAAGTAGATGCTTCTTTTGTTGATGCTTCCTTTGTGCAACTCATGTATTTCAGTTCCTGTTTGGAACATTGTATTGATGCGTGTTTTGTGACGCCTTGGGCGGATAGGGAAAACTCTGTCCGTTCGGCGGGTCTGGTGCACGCACCCGTGCGGGTTGTTCTTCCACCTAGTTGGTGTAAAGGCACGGCGGGGCGTGACAGACTAAGGTTGTATCATAGAGTAGAAATGGTTTAGAAGGACCTAGGAGACCCTAGGATGGTAAACCATAAGGACCTAGGCTCGTGAGCGACGAGTACTTGTGACATGTGGCGAAAGATGAAACGATTGGGTCAAGTGTTGTATGCCTCTAATCGAATGTTAGAGGTAGATTCAAGGTGTGGTTTATTCTCAACCGAGGGTGTTCATGTTGGCGGCCGACAACATGAAACCGAGTGATGAGAATAGACGCCCTTGTGTGACTTTCGCATGATTTGAGTCCGTGTCTGTATTGATTGTTTGTACTTGACCTAGAAGGTCGAGGATTTCATCGAAATTGTCGAGTTTTAGGAAGCGATGGCACCGCACAGGCGATCTTCAATAAGATCGATGCGGGATGAGCCAAGTGGGGTCGCTGAGTAATCCAGAGCGAGTAGAGACTCAGAGCTCCGTGAACATTTGGCCACACTCGTTGGAGTGATGAGGCAACAAGCAGATGTGGGCAACCGGGCCATGCGCGGGATGAGTGACCGCAGGGGGATAGCCGGGCCCTGACGCTTGCGACGGCCTTCTCCTCTCTGAGATAACGTGCGGGTATGCCACCTGCGCAAAGGTCTAGAGAGCATGCGCCGATGTTAAGGCAACCGGGGGGTCCGCGACGGGCTCTAAGTGGCCATGGATACGTGACCCAGGTTGAGGAGCCTACTGCTACCGATGACGTCGTGGCAAGTATGATATAACTAATGAAATTATATGTAGAGAGTGATGTGACATTGGAGCATTGCATGCATTATCGTGTGGTCAATTGCTGCTATACGGGCATAAATATAGTAGGGACCAGGATATGGGTAAGTGTAGTTACCCTGGCATGCTTGTGACGTCATCGTGTATCGCCTACCAAAGCAGATAGGCGATTTGTTGGTGCCAGTAAATTGCTGGTATGGAGCCGAGGATAGGGCTCATGGTAGGAATGGAAATGGTGGACTGACTCTCAAGGCAATGTGAGTAGCCAATTGTGAGAGTCGAGTCATGGCACTCGAGGACATCCTAGTAGTCCAAGAGTTTCGGATGTCGATCCGGCGAACCAAATGGTGAAAGTGGAATCACTGTTGCGAAAACAATAAGACAGTCGCCAACGTTTGGCGAGTGGGTCTAGTAGTACCTCAACCCGAGGTAGGGGAAATTGTACTTGCATGGTTTTTGTGCATATGCAAGATTGCCTAGTGCTTATATTAGTACGGAAATGCATACAAGCGTAGAACGCTCGGGTATAGATACTCGTGGAGTGCGGATTATGTTCAGCCGAGAGGGTTTGTTGGCAGTAACACTTGAGCATTGCTAAGTGTGAAGCGGGCCATGGACTGCTCGTAGGGCTGGTGGCTTGCACTAGGTGCTTAGGACCCGAGAAGGGTTTGTATTGCTCGGTAGAGCGCGTCGTGTGTGACGACGGTGGCGGGTATTGCTTGGGGACGATCCGTGCCCGGACCATGTGTGGACTGTGGAGCCTGGGGCCACATGGACAAGCACAGTCAGCTGTGTGTGACAGCGGCCCGAGACCTGAGGGTGGGGCGGAGACTTATGGTCAGGGCGGTAGTCCGAGCAATGACCCAGGAACGTGGAATGCCACGTGTGAGATTGTGTGATCATTAGTACACCGAGGATATAGATATGACCCAACCCGAGGACTTGTAGTGGTTTGGGGTCTTGGTTGCTCCTGGTTGGAGTGTGTGTGCGAAGTCCCAAGTGAGGACTCCGCCAATTGATGATTGGGTCTACGCGTGCGAACGAGAGACGTTGCGCAATGTTGAGACGGATTTAGGCGGTAGGCCTATGTGAGATTTTGGTCTGTGGACCATCTGTGATAAACCGAGGTTAGCGGTTTAACCGATGGCTCTAGTAGTATGAGAGCGTTGATCGTGTCCAGGAGGAATGAGGGTAGTGACCTGAGAAGCGGAGGCTCGGTCATACCGCTCGCCTAATTGGAACCACCGAGTCTGGCGTTGTCGATGAGATGAAATCAGATTACGAACGGAGTGTTCGTGTGGACTCGTCGCGAAAACGACGTGACGTGGAACCGTGGCAAATGAAAGTAAAGTGATGTGCTCTTATGAGACATTGGGATAGTAAAAGCCACGTGGGGTTTTAAGGACTGTGCTCTCAAAGTGGACTGAAACTTGTGGATGTGCCTAATGTGCCATCTCGCTGTAGAGCTGGAAGTCCACGTATGGTAAGGTCACTCGTGATCGAGCGATGCACCAATGATATTGCCCCTAAGCAATGCCGGTGATCGGATCAGGGTGAGTTCCATAATGGGACAGTAAATGTGAATGAGAGTCACATGCGACGATTAGACTCTCGAATGGCCAATGTGTTGGACCAGTTGTAGTCGTTGACAGAATAAGTTGACGATACAAAGTGTTGGGACATGGTAATAGAGTGATACCCTGTGGATCCTTGTGTGAATCGAGGGGGTCTGCCCGAATGCAATTTGTGTGGTGGTGGACCATTTGACTAGTTGGTTCATTCTTGTTGGATCCACACCACGAGGATGAAGGGTAGTCCTGACCTCAGAGGAAACCTAATAGCATTTATGGGGTTCGTCGTCTATTGATGATGGTTGACGATGACACGGGCCTGATAAAAATAAAAAAAAGTTTTCGGGCGATCGTCGGTTGAATGGAAATGTATGCGGTAGATGACCGCAATTCCTTGAAAATGCCACCCGAGTAGGGGGTGAAGTTGGAGTGAAGTTCGAGGCAAGATAAATCCTCGATGTGCCGAACTGTGAGAAGTATTGGAGCGTGTAGGGTCGTTACATATCGACTTGCACTGCCACCGACTTGCGGAAGTTCATAATGTAATTCATGTAATCACATTTCGCAAGCATGATCGTGATCGAACCCACACCCTTCGTTATGAGCCGCTTGAGCAATCACGAAAAACGTGAAGCCGCTAAGGAGTGGGAGAATGCAATGATACCCTCATTTACTCGAAAAGTCGAGTTGAGGTGTGAACTTAGTTTCGCGGACGAAACTCCTTTTAAGGAGGGAGGAATGTAGTGAACCGCAATTCGGAAGCATATTGAACTTTGGCCAAGTTGGACAAAGTTTAGTTCAGGAGTAAGTTGAACGTGTTTAGAATTGAGTTCTAAGGGTTTCGGAAAGATTAGAAGTGGATTTGGTGAGTCCACATTGTGTCCCGAGAGTGTTAGAATGATTAGAGGAAAGTTGGGAGAATTTTTGAGATACGATTGTATGTTGGAATATAATTATTCCGTAAGGGATAAACTATAATTCTCCAACTTGGAAAGTGTTCTTATGTGTAGAAGAGTTTCGGTTGTGTTTGATTTGATTTGGAGAGAAAACGGAATGAAAAACGGAGTTTTAGAGCGAAAATGAGAAGAAAATAAAAAGGCTGAAAACACTGTTCACAGTGTCCGGGTCCGGACCCTGGGATTGGGATCCGGACCCCAGCTGCGAAAATGCTGAAATTTCTTACGGGTTCCGGACCCGGGATGCAAGGTCCGGACCCCACGGACCCATAAACTCCAGAATGGGGGTATTTTGGTCATTTCAAGTGGTAGGCTTATGATGGGAGGTTGGGGGGTTGTCTTCTTCATTTTTCCTCTTCTTCCTCTACTTCTCCTCTCCCTCTCCTCTACTTTCTCTCTCTAGAGACCTCTCCAAAACTTGGAGAAATGAAGGATTTGAGCTTGGAAAAGGCTTCCAAGATGGGAAATGAGCTTCTTGGAGCAAGAATAAGCTAGAGAAGCTTGGGCAAGAGGTGAGTTCTTGATGATTTGGGTTTAAACCTTGAAATTGATCTCTTATTTTGAGGTTTTTGGAAATCCTTGGCAATCTAAACCACAAATGGTGGGGATTGGCCATGTGATTTTGGGCTCTTACATGCATGCATGTAAACCCTAGATTGAAAGAGGGATTTTCTTATGGAGGGGTTTAAAAATATTTTAACCCTTTAGAACCCTAGTTGGAGGTTAGTAAAACATGTGGGACAACTTGATTTCGAGTGATTCCAAGAGATGGGATCGTTATGAGTTCGACTCGGATTAACGAATCCTTCATGTGTGTTAGGGTAAGGAGCTTGAAGACTAAGCTTGAGGCCAAGGAAAAGAGCCTAATTGCAAGTGTCTACAAGCAATTAGGGAGCTTTGTGAGGTGGGTTTGTGTTGCACCGAAGTGATTAGGTCACTTCCATGTCTAGGGTAAAATAATCATAATATGAAAATGGTAGTACATGTTACCCTAGTGTTTAATTATGCATGTTGGCATAAAGAATTTGTGAAACGGATTTGAGCTATGTGCTCATTTTACATGTATGAGGAAGCATGTTTTTCATGTTCATTTTTCATGAAAGGAAATAAATTATGCATGTCAACATGAGTGCTTAAACTAAGCGAATTGAGCTATAAGCTCAAAGTGCATGTGAGTAGAATGATGTGCTTCATGCTTAAACATCAAGTGAGAGTGTTGCATGTGTTGCATGTGATTAGTAAGTTCTCTAGAGGTAAAAGAGAATAGAGAGAAATGATAATGTGGAACCTAGTGTTGTTGAACATAGGTTGACAATGATGATATGAACCTAGTGTTGTTGAACATAGGTTGGACATGGCAATATGAACCTAGTGTTGTTGAACATAGGTTGGACATGGCAATATAAACCTCGTGTTGTTGAACATAGGTTGACAATGATGATATAAACCTAGTGTTGTTGAACATAGGTTGACAATGATGATATGAACCTAGTGTTGTTGAACATAGGTTGGAACATGAAATTGGAACCTAGTGTTGTTGAACATAGGTTGGAACATGAAATTTGAACCTAGTGTCATTGAACATAGGTGAGACTTGGTGACTTGAACCTAGTGTTGTTGAACATAGGTTGGAACATGAAATTGGAACCTAGTGTCATTGAACATAGGTGAGACTTGGTGACTTAAACCTAGGGTCATTGGACTTAGGTTGGCAAGTGTGAAATGTGAACATTGGGATACGCGACGATTTCGCTATCCCGGGTACGCGACGATTTCGCTACCCGTGCCATGTGATGGCGGTGATGGATTGGGATACGCGATGATTTCGCTATCCCGGGTACGCGACGATTTCGCTACCCGTGCCATGTGATGGCGTTGATGGATTGGGATACGCGATGTAGTGTACCGGATTTTTTTAATATAAAAGTAAGTGAAAAGAAAAATAGTGTGAGATACTATTTTTATTGGACTTAGAGAAGTAAAAATAAGTTGGAAATGAATTGTGCTGAAATTGGAATGAAAACAAGAGATTTGAAATTTTCTGTAAGGAACGGGCTGATTTTTTAGCAGAAAATTCACAGTGTCAGAAAATTATGAAAATTTGAGGATATGTCAGAATTATTTTTCTGAGGTTAGATTAAAAGTTTCGTGTCATTCCGACACCCGAAAAGGGAAAATAAAAATAACAGCAATCTGCTGGAGGTTTTAGTCGGTAGAGCTTTCGGTGACCAAAAAATGGTCCGAAACTGGATAGTGATGATCAGTTCTTCTTATTAACTTAAACCGAGCATTACTGTCAAATTTGGGCGCAAACGAATATTCAGAAGGTCTGAAACGAAAAGTATCAGATTCTGAATTGGACTAATATCATAATACTTAAAGCTAGTGGACTTTTTAGCAATTGTTACATTGCTTAGCCCCAGGGACTCCTCCATTCTCTTATCCACTCCAACATGTACGTAGAGAGAGAGAGAGAGAGAGAGAGAGAGGGAGAGGAAAAGGAAGGGAAAAGAAGAGAAAGAGAAGAAGAAGAAAAATATAAAGATTTCTTGGGTCGTTTAATCGAGCCCCCGCGCGCGTTGGATTTTTCCGGCGCTTCGATTGCGAGGTAGTATTTTATTATTATAATTTCGAATAGAATTTTTTGGTAAATTTTTAATATTGGATGGATGTTAGGAGAGGTAGTATTCTAAACCAATTAATCGAAAGATTAATCATGAAATTTGGAGTATTCATGTAGAACTTGAACCCTAGGCTTAGAAAATGAAATTTTGTCTCTAAGAGGTTTTGATCTAAATTGATCTTGTAAAACCTTAATTGAAGGTTAATTCGACGTGGTGGACAACTTCGTTTTGGACTACGACGAGGTTTGGCGTCCGATTGAGAGATTTTGCGGAATATGATTCGTTAGGCTTGGGTCGAGACTTTTCGGCGGAGATAAATTGCGAAACTTGGTTTCCCGGCCCTAAACGTCGATACGAGGTGGGGGGTGCTATCCGAAATGGTTGAATTTCTTCCTATGTCTAAATTCTACTTTTGAGCATATATGTATATATGTATGAAATTGCATGTAATAGGGTTCAATTATTTCTTATTCCAGAAACTTTCATGCCTCCTAAATTAGTTGTGAATAATCATGATTGAAAACTTGGAACTTAGGACGCATAAATCTAGTGCTATGTGAACCCTAGTGAAGTATTGAACTAGTAGAGAAACTAGTGGATTGGACATAGAAAACAAAGTGTGGACATTGAAACAACGCGAAACACTAGTGTCATTGTGATAGTGAATGTGAACCTAGTGATGGAACGTGGATTAGGTCGTTGCATAAGCCTAATGTGTTATTTGTAATAGTTTCATGTATTATGAGCATTGCATATTTGCTTATGTCCACATATTGTGATGTTTGTATATTCGATTGATGCACGCGACATATTTGAGTAGAATCTCTAGTATGAGTGGAGAAAATTGGGTCGGTGCATGTGTAGCGTGACAACTAGTACTTTGATATTATAGAGCATGCGAGGGATTGAAAGATATCCTCTGGACCATGCTAGGGATTGAAAGAGATCCCGTGATGTTGTGGTTGTCACCGTGGTTAGTGGCATGAATCTACTGGCATGTGTTGTTTGAACCTTGAGCGCCAAAGAGATATTGGGTCATTGCATTTGTAGTATGGCACATTGTGTCTTGCCATTGTTGAGCATTGCATGACATTACATTGGTTATTCCCCACCGGTAGGTGGAAGGTCCTCGAGTTTGGAGGGCAGATCATACTCGCATAGTCTGTTGTTGGCTTGTGGAGGTCGCGACTCCCAAGCCGTGAGCTCCGGAGTGTCACGCGAACACGGGTGTGAAGGGCCCCGGGAGCCCTCCCCGGCAGACGGTCATGATGGCTGGCTAGGAGTGAAAGACCTCTCCCCCACGTGACTTGGTGTGGTGAGTTGTGGCTTGACCTACGGGTGAGCCGGTGCGATTGGGTCCAAGATGAAATAGACAAGTTGATTGACCATATTGTGTTTTGTACCCTATGCATGAGTTGCATCCTGTGTAGAGAGTGAGCATAGTGAGATCACGTGTTGTGTGTGGGGTCGATCATGATATTCTTGTGAGTTGGGCTTGGTCTTGTGAGAAGCCCTGATTGGGTCAAAAATGAATTGGGTCAAGAGTGTGTGAGGGACACCGTTGAACATATTAGAACATGACATTCATTCCTTATTGTAAGGCATAGTAGTGCTCGTTGTTGCACGTTGTATGTTTTGTAGTGGTAGACTACATATTTAGCAGCTTATATATTGTATTGCTATCTCCTTTTGTATTACTATGCCTTGTTGGACCTAGTGGGAAAGTCGGCGAGGTCGGCGGCCGAACCCACTGGGAACTTTTTTTAGTTCTCATCCCACTATTTTGCAGAGCCATCCATTAGCGGAGCAACACCGGACCGAGGCTTGGGCGTCGCGCCCTAAATAGCAAGGTTACCCTGTGTAGATTACCCTTGTGTATGACAAGTAAAAGAAAAGAATGTAAAGCTGTTGTAGAATGTAATGTATTCGAGAGCGAAAGATGTAAATTGAGGAAAATGTATGTAAAATGTGGATGAATGGAATGTTGTATAGTTGGTTTACATTAATGCTCTTGTGATATGCCCTCATGCAAAACTGTGCTATGTTGTATTTTCTGGGTGAAATTCATTGTACCTGTTTTGTTTACGCCTTGGGCGGACAGGGGAAACTCTGTCCGTTCGGCGGTCTGTGCGCGTGCCCGAACCGACCAAAGTGGCGGTGCCGGGGCGTGACACGCGACGATTTCGCTATACCGGGTACGCGACGATTTCGTTACTCGTGCCACGTGTTGGCGGTGATGGATTGGGATACGCGACGATTTCGCTATCCCGGGTACGCGACGATTTCGCTACCCGTGCCACGTGATGGCGGTGATGGAATGGGATATACGACGATTTCGCTATCCCGGGTATGCGACGATTTCGCTACCCGGACAAGGAGATGACGATTTCACTCCTTGGAGATTGAGACCATGATGGGGATGGCGATTCCATTGCCCGGTGCCCAATACTTGCGGCGATTCCGCTTTTGGTTGAGAACCAAATTGGTGATGCGGCGATTCCGACACCATAAATAAATGACAAGTAGTTGAACTTGGACAATGTGAGATATAGGATAAACCTAGGAGAAAATGAAAGATGTTATTTATATAGGTTGCATCCATTCATGTTTAAATTCAAGCATGTAATTATAATTTTGCATGGTTAATTATGAGCTAACCTATGCATGTTGAGAATGACAATGATGGAACTTGTGGGATGAACCTAGGAGAAAATGAAATATATCATTTATATAGGTTGCATTCATTCATGTTTATTTACAAGCATGTAAATATATTTATGCATAGTTAATTGTAATCTAACCTATGCTTGTGTTGTTTTCTTTAGACCTGGTGGGTCGAGCTTTTCCCTTGGGTGGCCTTACCCACTGGGAACTATGTTTATAGTTCTCACCCCACGTTTTTCAGGTTCATCCGCGAGTGAGGCGGCGTAGCGAGGCAAGGGCGTGGCGTAATAGATAGCGGCCCTTCCTTATTTTGGTTATGTGCATAGATGTACCCAAATCTTAGACATGAAAAGTATAAGAGTTATGTAAAGTGATGTGTAGTTAAGTGTAACTACTATTTGAGAACTTGGATGTAATGAATGTAAAGAAAAAAAAATTGGCATGTACAAATAAGCAAATGTGGTGTAATAGAAGTAGATGCTTCTTTTGTTGATGCTTCCTTTGTGCAACTCATGTATTCGGTTCCTGTTTGGAACATTGTATTGATGCGTGTTTTGTGACGCCTTGGGCGGATAGGGGAAACTCTGTCCGTTCGGCGGGTCTGGTGCACGCACCCGTGCGGGTTGTCCTTCCACCTAGTTGGTGTAAAGGCACGGCGGGGCGTGACACACAAACCGAAATTTGAAATTTTTGAAGAAGTCGCACTGGAGCTGAAATGCTCTCGGGTTCCGGACCCGGGAGTGGGATCCGAACTTTCGGGTTACTATGCGAGGCTGGGAAAGAGCAAGAGTCCGGACCCAGCAATGGGATCCGGGCCCGAGCTGTGAAGAATGCCTGGAAATAGGGCATTTTGGGCCTTTCACGTGGATTGAGGTTCGTGATAAGCCGTTTGAGAGCATATGACGTGAGTAGAGTCACTGTTTGCATCCGGGCTCGCGCAGAGGAGCCGTGGACTCGCGTGTCTCTATGTGATAAGCTTAGTGAAGCTGCCCGGACTGGGAGGATGCGATGATGGAACGATACCCTCATCTATTTGATAAATAGATTGATGTGTGATCTTAGTTTCGCGGACGAAACTCCTTTTAAGGAGGGAGGAATGTAGTGTACCAGATTTTTAATATAAAAGTAAGTGAAAATAAAAATAGTGTGAGATACTATTTTAATTGAACATAGAGAAGTAAAATATAAGTCGAAAATTAATTATGCAGAAATTGGAATGAAAACAAAAAATTTAGAATTTTCTGTAAGGAACGGGGCTGATTTTTTTAGCAGAAAATTTATAGTGTCAGAAAATTTTGAAACTTTGAGGATTTGTCAGAATTATTTTTCTGAGGCTAGATTAAAAGTTTCATGTCATTCCGACACCCGGAAAGTGAAAATAAAATATAACAACAATCTGCTAGAGATTTTAGTCGGTAGAACTTTCGGTGACCAAAAAATGGTCCGAAATTGAGCAGTGATGATCAGTTCTTCTGATTAACTTAAACCGAGCATGACTGTCAAATTTGAGCGCAAACGGACATTCAGAAGGGCTCCGGCGAAAAGTATCAGATTCTGGACTGAAATTGCAATAGTGTTGGAGGGTTGTTTTTAAAGGGAGCTTTCTCCCTTTTCTCCCTCAGCAGGACACACACACACACACGTATGGAGAGAGAGAGAGAGAGAAGTTCTCTCCCTCACAATCCTCTCTCTCCCTCTCTCTAGTTCTCCCCAAACTTGGGGTTTTGGCAGAGATCAAGTTCGCTAGGCTTGGGGGAGCGTCGGATCGAGCTCTAGCGCGCGTAGCGGCTCGGCGATCTCGCGACCCGAGGTGAGGTTTTTCGGATTAGGGTTTAGGATTCTTGCTAAATCCTTCAAAATTGAGGTTCTTGAGTTTCCTAGAGGATTCTATGCTAGTTTAATCAAGGATTCGCCGCAAATTGTGAAGTCTTCTTGAAGAAATCGAAAAATCCTTGTGTAAAAGAGGGTTTTGGATTTTGAGGGTTTAAAAAATGGTTTGAACCCGTAGAACCCTAATTAGAGGTTAGCGAAACACGCGGGACAACTCAATTTCGTCGAACTGCAAGAAACGAAATTGATTTGAGTTCGACTCGGAGTAACGTAATTCTTCGTGTGTGTTAGGGCTAGGAGCTTGAAGACCAAGCTTGAAGCCGAGGATTAGAGCTCGATTGCAAGTGTCTACAAGCAATCGGAAGAGTGTGAGGTGGGTTTGTGTTTACCGAAGTGATTAGGTCACTTCCACGTCGGAAGAGTAAAGTATAATTTTATTTACTTGATGCATGTAATGGTAGGTTAATTGGTAAAATAAGTAGGCATAGTTTGTATGCTACTTAGGTTAAATTAACTACCGTTGGACGTATAATACTAGGCAATTGTTGACATATGAGTATGTATATATATATATATGTGTGTATGCCTAGGTGTGGATGTGAACATAGGTCGATAAACTCTAGGAAGATTAGAGTATTCGACAAAATGGAAACAAGGACTAGTTGTCATGAATCCTAGGTGAGAAACCATTGGACGTATAATACTAGGCAATTGTTGACATATGAGTATGTATATATATATGTGTGTGTATGCCTAGGTGTGGATGTGAACATAGGTCGATAAACTCTAGGAAGATTAGAGTATTCGACAAAATGGAAACAAGGACTAGTTGTCATGAATCCTAGGTGAGAACAATTAGGATTACAAGGAACACGATTGGACATTGAACCTAGCGTCATTGAACCTAGGTCATAGAGTATAGTGGTAGGAAGACCACTAGTATTGGAATGTCATGAACCTAGTGTCGTCGAACCTAGGTGGAATAATATAGTGGTAGGTAGACCACTTGAGACGAGATGTCATGGAACCTAGTGTTATTGAACATAGGTTGGAAATATAGTGGTAGGATGACCACTTGGACATGTGACTGTAAACCTAGAGAGGTTGATAATATAGGGTAAAAGATGAACCCTTGAGACTTTGGAATGGATTCCGGAATCCCTAGACTTATACTTGCAGGTATGTGTGGTTCTCCTCGCCTGGCAAGTGAATCATAACTACAGGTATGTGTGGTTCTCCTCGCCCGGCAGTGATTCAACGGGTATGTGTGGTTCTCCTCGCCCGATAAGCGACTTATGGTCAAGGGTATGTTGGTATTTTCTCGCCCGATGGACGACCTATAGTCGAGTGGATTTAAGGCTGAGCTGCAAGTGAGACGTCCTTCTCCTTAGGCCTGGACAAGAGCGGTAGTCCGCTGATAATTAACTCAAGACCGAGTCGGGTGGTATAGTTTGGCTAAGGTGATAGAACCTTAGGAGCGGATTGGATATGCAATGGATTGTGAAATAGAAGGTAGAAATGATAGATCTACTTGCATGGATTTCATATTGCATTTAGTTGAGGCATAAGCATAGATGATTTTATTACTTGCACATGATATATGTTTATATGTTGGACTAACCTGCTTATGTTGCCTCCTTTGGACCTGGTGGGTCGAGCTCTTCCCTTGGGTGGCCGTACCCACTGGGAACTATATTTATAGTTCTCACCCTCATATTTTTTAGGCCCACACGTGAGCGGCGCGGCGGCGCGAGGAAAATGCGTAGCTCGATAGATAGCGCCCTACCACTTGTGACCAGAGATAGATGTACCCTAGGTCAGCATAGCTTAAATGTATAGAAAAGAAAAGAATGAACGAAATGTAACAAATTGATTGTATTTGGAAGAAAGAAAAAGGCAAAAGTGTAAATGTAATGTGAATGCAAATGAATGCTTGTAATAGCGTAGTTGTTTTATGTTTTCGATACCTTCCTTATGCAATCTGTGTATGAATTCTGTTCCTGTTTGGAACCTCGTGAATTGTATTGATTGCGACGCCTTGGACGTACAGAAAAAACTCTGTCCGTTCGGCGGTCTGTTGGCGCGCCCGAATCCGACCAAAGTGGCGGTGCCGGGGCGTGACAATATCATTAAAGGTCTGTGGGAACAATCTCTAAGCAATTCTCAAATTGATTCTAGAAGAACATTAAGAATTAGGGCACCAAGAATTAATTTGAGAGAAGCTTATTGTAGAAGATGAGAAGAACGGCTACCTACAAGCTTCTAGGGTTTTTAAAAATTAAAATATACTTAAGCACGTTTTAGAGACATCCCCACATCTTATTTATAGGTTTAGGAGACATTAGAATCAGAGTAGGATTGAAAAGATACGTTTTTGAAAAATCGCGACGGGTCAGGGTCCGGACCTTACATCAGGGTCCAGACTTTGAAGTTTCTAGACGTTTCATAGTCCGGACCTTGACTCATGGTCCGGACCCTCCCTGCGTGACAGCCAGGGAGGCGTACGGGTTCCGAACCGCGCACCACGGTCCGGATCCTGAGACTTGGAAAACTTCAGTTTTGAATATGAGCACTTGAGTCTTGCGCATCTCCGGCATTAATTTAAACACATTCTAATATCTTCCAAACATATGTATATGATTATAAATCACCATCAATATTATTTAAACTTACCAACCATCGTGAATTCATACGTTGAGTCTTCGAGTCTTCGAGTCTTCGAGTCTTCAATCTTCGTCTTTTTTTCTTTGAACCTTCAAGACTCCGTCTCACTTCACGAAATATGCCAATATAAAATCCGTAACAATCTTTCCCTTTGGTAATTTCGTGACAAAATCTAAATTACATAAAAAAACTCACAATGCTTAACTCTCCAAAAGAAAAATTGAAATTCATTGCCATCACCAAAACAATGAACTTCTCGCATGAAAGATCCAAACAAAATATAAAATTACAACTTTATAACCCCTAAATAAACTCTGTGACTTAGACACACTTGGAGTCTTGAAGTCTTCAAAGACCTGCAAAATGTTTTCTTTCTCCATGAACAAAGTTAGTAAAAAAAATTAAAATCTCTCCCCCCTTTGTTCATGTGTCTAAGTTCAAAATCTTTTCCTGAATATCATCACCTCTCTCTCCCTTTTTGTCAAAAATTGTCAAAAGAAAAACACCAAAATAAGAGAGAGCTCAGAGAGAAATAGAAGTGGTGGAATGTTTTACATAAGAACCACAAGTTTTAAAAAAATTCAATTTTGAAACCAATTGTGATAAAAGCGTCAAGCAATGTTAGCGCATGAAAAATATAAGTTCACATTGACTTCTTTCAATTCTTACTAATTTCATAAGAATTAAGAATTTTACTACTCAATCATCATGATGTAGATAAAATATTAAACGATTTCTTAATTCATATATACTTCAAAAATACGTCATAAAAAATAATCTAAAGACCCCAAAACTATCAAGATGTAACGGATTATGAGGATGATTTATAAAGATTCACCAAATGACATAAATTTGTCGCATATATATTCAAATTTGAGATCAAGCAAATAATGTATCAGGGGTGGCTCTTTGAGCATTTTTTCAATACACCACCTTATAACTCCAATTTTTTTTAAAAAATATGCACTCTTTTTCAACATTTTCGGTTATGCATGTAATATCCATGTGGTAGCTTCACACACTTATCGGACGATCGGGGTGATAGCTCTTTCCTACATGTGGTGGTAGTTTTTACATTCTCTTAGGGATGTAACTCTTTCCACATCTTTCATACCTTAGGAGTATTTTACTTTATTATATATTATAATAACTCCCCCTCAATTAAGCAATCTCTTATCTAAAAAAAATTTGACAATCCATTAGCGAATGACTATTCATCAAATTCAACACACACAACCGAGATAGGTTAAGTACCTAAAGATCACATATGATTACCTAAATTTGATGAATATAAGGGTTAAGAACTCCTATAATAAACTATCTTCATAAATAATGAAAATGAAGTAAAATCGATAATTAATATGAGATTAATTAGGAGTGAATGAAAGTGAACCTATTGATGTTCAAGGCACTATTTGATATAGCATTCATTCAATGAATTTTAAAAATAATAATTGAAAAATCGTAAATCGTAACAATGAAAGCACCAAAATGTGTAATGCAATGATCAAACAAGATATGCAATAGAAACCGACCAAAGCACTACACTAAGTCAAAACAAATTAAGACTTTGGACAAGAAAAGATATCACCTTTCCGAACCCAAACTCGTTGGATTGTTGGTTGTCTTGGTTTGTTGACGTTGGGCACTATTTGTTTTGACTTTTAATCAACCTTGGGTCTCCACTTTGCATTTGGCTTTGGAGGAGTTGGTTGTTGTGGTTTTGACTTTCGGTTGACATTGGATACTCGACCTTTTTGATGTTGCTTTTGAATTCGTGACGGTTGTCGAGTGTTGGAAGATGTCGATCGATGTTTGGAAGATGCCGATTGAGTCTTCTTATCTTTTCTAGGGCATGTCTTCTTGATGTGACCTTTCTTTCCACATCTATGGCATACTTTCTCTTTCATTGTTGTTGAGACTTTGGGTGTAGAATTTTTAACCTTCTCAACGTAAGTTCTTTCATATCCAACTTCAAGTTTGTCCGTTTGACCCAATCCGAGCATGTCATCAAGCTTTTTCGATCCGGAGGAGAATTTTTGTATGTCGGACTTGAGTTGATGGACATGTTTGGTCAAGACTTGGTTGGAAGTATGAATTTCCTTGAATTGATGTTCTAGAAAATCAATCTTCTCTTGGTAGGATTTGATCGTTATCTCCGATTGGTCTATTTTCTCTTGGAGGATTTTGTTGTTCTTCAATATTGACTCCCGTTCATCCTCAAGAGCTTTAGACGATGTTCTCAAAATTTTATTTTCATCCTCAAGTTCCAATAGCCGCTTCCCCAATTTTTTGTTGTGCTTAGCCATTTTCTTAGATTCCTTAAGTAATTGTTGGTATGCCTCGACTAATCCCTCATCGTCCGACTCCCCCTCACTCTCGCCATTGTCCGTCGACGTTTCATGCAAGGAAGGAGAAAAAGAAGAGTCAGAAATAATAGATGAAAAATATGTAGCTAAAGGCAAAGAAGTGTGAGAACTAAAAGCAACATTATTTTTCTTTTCATCACTTGAGGTCGATTCATCAGAAGTAGAATCGTCCCAAGTTTGTTGCTTACAAAGCCATCTTCTTAAATGATTTTTTAGTGGGACAATCCGTAGAAATATGGCCGTAGCCTTTACATTTGTAACATTGGATTTTTCCTTCAAAATCATATTTTTCTTTAGAAGGTTTTGTAAGTTTCTTTTTTTAGAAGATTTAAAATTTGAAGATCCTTTGGAAGAAGTTTTTTGTTTCGTTGAAGATGCCTTATTGGGTTTGTTCTTCCTAAAACTCCAACGAAATTTCTTCATGAGATGCGCCAATTGATGTACAAAGTCGGCAAGTGAAATTTCTTCGTCGGAATCTGAGTCGTCATCTTCCTCCTTTGTGGTTTTGAGTGCAACACCTGTACTTTTAGAAGAAGACTGGGAAGAAGATTGATTAGTAGGAAAAGTCATTTCATACGTTTGTAAAGCGCCTACTAATTTCTCTACTTTTATCTCGTCCGGATGCTTAATGGTTTCAATCGCCGCAACCTTCGGACGAAATCTTTCGGGAAGAGTTCTCAAAATTTTTCTTACAATTTTGGATTCTGAGATTTTCTATCCCAAGTTCGCGCATGTATTAAATATGTCTTTAAGATGAGTATAATACTCGGTAAAAATTTCATGTTCCTCCATGTGAATTGAATCAAATTTTCTTGTTAGCATTTGGAGTTTTTGAACCTTTACCAAGCTTGTTCTTTCATGCGTAACTTGAAGAGCATCCCAAATCTCCTTAGCCGTTTCACACGCCGAGACGCGTGAAAACTCGGTTTGAGATAGGGCATTAAATAAGGCATTAATTTCCCTATCATATAAATCAATCTCTTCCTTACTCCACTTATTCCGAGGTTTGGGGATGTTAGCATTATCGACGATATAAGTGGGATGAGTCCATCCAAATTCTATGGATTGCCACACTCGCTCATCGATGGCTATTAGAAAAGCTCTCATGCAAACTTTTCAATAAGCATAATTTATACCATCAAAGAGTGGAGGTCGATTAATATTACCACCTTTACCCATAATGATGAATAAATCTAGATCCCGCTCTGATACCACTTGTAAGTTATGGGGAACCCTATGATCTATGTAGATACTATCAATACCTAGAGGGGGGTGAATAGGTATGACGGCCAAACCACAAAACTCGATGCAATAAAATAAGTGCAAAAAATAAAAATCAGCACACTGAGATTTACGTGGGAAAACTTTAATTTAGAGAAAAACCCATAGGACCAACACGCGAAAAATAATCCAATAAGAATAAAAGATTACAAGGTGATTACCGACTCCACGGACTTAACCTCTCTTTTATCTCCTACTGATCTCGCGCACACCACCGGGTTGTCCACGCCCCACGTTTGAATCCACGAATGTCACGTCTCGAATCCACGAAACGCTCAACTTTGAATCCACGAAGCCTTTATCACGCCGAATCCACGACGCCCACTCAAATCCACGAGCCCACTTCGTCCGGAGCAAGAACAATAGGTTGGTGATAATTTATTGCTTAGAATATCATTAAAGGTCTGTGGGAATAATCTCTAAGTAATTCTCAAATTGATTTTAGAAGAATATTAAGAATTAGGACACCAAGAATCAATTTGAGAGAAGCTTATTGTAGAAGATGAGAAGGACGGCTACCTACAAGCTTCTAGGGTTTCTAACCATTTTAGAGACATCCCCACATCTTATTTATAGTTTTAGAAGACATTAGAATCAGAGTAGGATTGAAAAAACACGTTTTCGAAAAATCGCGACGGGTCAGGGTCCGGACCTTACATCAGGGTCCGGATTTTGAAGTTTCCAGACGTTTCATAGTCCGGACCTTGACTCAGGGTCCGGACCCTCCCTGCGTGACAGCCAGGGAGGCGTACGGGTTCCGGACTGCGCACCAGGGTCCGGATCCTGAGACTTGGAAAACTTCAGTTTTGAATATTTTGTTAATTTAAATTCATTCTAATGTCTTTCAAACATATGTATATGATTATAAATCACCATCAATATTATTAAAAACTTACCAAGTATCATGAATTCATACGTTGAGTCTTCGAGTCTTCAATCTTCGTCTTTTCTTCTTTGAACCTTCAAGACTCGACTCACTTCACGAAATATGCCAATATAAAATCCGTAACAACAAGGAACTCTTAGGCCCCGTACCTCATCACGCACGTAGTCTTTTCCTCGTCTCCTTCCGCAATCCTCACTTGATAGTACCCAGAGCCAAGGTCAAGTTTGGTGAAGTATTTCGCTCCGCCCAACTGGTCGAAGAGATCTGCAACCAAAGGGATGGGGTACTTATTTTTTACCGTTACCTTGTTGAGCGCCCTGTAATCAATACAAAGCCGCAGGCTTCTGTCGCTCTTCCGCCGAAACAAAATGGTGCTCCCTAGGGTGCCTTCGACGGTCGAATGAAGCCTACATCGAGAAGCTCCTTCAACTGCTTCTGCAGCTCCTCGAGCTCTGGCGGGGCCATTCTATATGGCGCTTTTGCTGGCGGTTTGGCTCATGGCTCGAGCTCGCTGGCATGATCCACTTTCCGCCTGGGTGGAAGTTGTTTAGGCAATTTCTTTGGCATGACATCCTGAAATTCTGCCAAAACTGCCTCAATCTCAGTTGGAAGGCCCTCCTCCTCAAGGACCACATCGCTTACCTCGCTGATGGCCGCAAGGTAAGTCATCTCACTCCTTCACAACTGCAAGGTAGAGAGGGTCTAGGTGCTTACCGTTTTCTCCTGGCTGGCTAGGACCATCCATGGGGCTGCCTCCTTCATGATGCTTAAGGCCCCAAGGTGTGGCATTGGAACCATCTTCAATTAAGCCAAAAAGTCATACCAAGTTTGACTTGAAAGTCATCGATAGGTGCAGCGGTAAAATTTGCAGTGCCTCTCCAAGGTCCCACTACAACGGCCACGCCCTTGGCCACACCCGCAACAGGTTGTGCCTTTCAGTTGGCGGCCTTGATCCTCCTTGCATCCTTCTTAAGAGGAAGGCTTATCTGCTTGGCCTCCACCTCCACAATGGAGTTGTGAGTAGCTCCCATGTCCACCAGCGCTCCTGTGGCCCTGCTGTCAAGGGTCACATCAATGTACAAGAACTTGTTGTTGAGGGGCTTGCTGTTGCTTACCAGCCCTTGAACTATGTTAACGAGCTTGAGTGCGCCCATCTTCGTCGATTCAGTGCTGCCCTCGCCCTGCTCAGTCTGGACACCATTCATTAGGTTTCTCTTTGGCCAATCTCTCGCCTAATGGTTCTCGCAGCAGACGTAGCACGTCAACTTCTTTGGCGGCGGCACAGGACCCTTCTCACGGCACCTATGTTCCTTCTGGTCGTAGCGATCTCCCCCACCCTTAGCCTTGCTCGCTTTGGGTGCCTTGCCGCGACACAAATCCATCTTCTCGTACTCGGGCAGTTTCTCCACCAAGGCGATTCCGGAGGTCACGTTCTTTACGTCGCGCCCCACAAGCTCGCCCAAGGTTGGAGTCCGTCAAGGAAGGAGAATAAGCGATCTTTCTCTGCCATGTTGGTGATGGACAACATCGATTTGGAGTATTCCTTGACATACTACTTGAGTGTCTTAATGTGTTTGAGACATCATAATTGCCTTCTCGCAAGGTATTCGACGTGCTTGGGGTAGAACTGCGCCTTAAGCTCGCACACAAAGTCCTCCCACGTCTTCAGGTAGCATTGGCCTTTATCGGCCTCTGCGGATCGCCGACGCCACCACAAAATCGCGTCATCAGCAACGTATATGGATGCGGTCTGGACCTTTTCCTCCTCATCGTCCAAATGTAGCGCCTTGATGTAGCGCTCCATGTGCCATAGAAAGTTGTTGATCTCCTTTTCGTTGCATGTACCTTGAAGTTTTGAGGCTCAGGGACATGTACCTCCAAAGCAAACTCTCTTTGTGGTTCAGGGCCGCATGCCACTGCTTTCTCAAGGATCGTCACCCGCGTCGTGAGGTCCTCGACCTCGTCAACCCGAGCAACAAGTTCCTCAATTAGTTTCTTTCACTCCTCGTCACGACAAGTAATATTGCCATGAAGCTTTTCGAGTTCGCTTCGGAAGGTCGCCATGGCAGTGATGACGCTTTCCTCCATGCTGCGGACTTCGCCATTAAAAATAATTAAAGGATTCAGCCATTCCAGAGTACCTTGCACCCATTTTTGACATGACATCCTCCAACAGTGCGAGACGGTCCTCCAAGGGTGCGGCATCCCTCATGATTGTCCACGGTTCCTTACTCTTGCCTCGCTTGGAGGACTGCTTTGGAGGGTCACCCCCAGCATTGATAACGCCAGCATTGGACGATGACATGGTTCCTCGCTCGAACCGGCTCTGATACCAATTGTCATGAACTTAGAAATTTTGATCGCAAAGTCTGTGCGGCGGTCGCCTTTCTCCGCAAAGATGGGCAAGCCTTACTCCCTATTGCTAGCCCGAACCTTCGCGTCATACGACTCCTAGTGAGCTTTAAAGTGTTTTTGTCTTGATTTATATTAGTGGGTTGGAAACCATAGTTTTTCCCGAGGGCATATTGTGGAATCCAAAGCTTGATGAGTATTCAAGCTTATTTTGAGGTTCTTGCTCTTCTTGAGCATTTTAAGGGGATAGTTGGGAGTTGTGTTGATGATCATACGAAAAAAATTGTCGATTTTGATTTAGAATGTTCTTTTCATGAAATTGATCGTGGATTCTTACTCTCCCAAACTCCCTCTGCTTCCATCATTTTGAAAAGTTGAGAGTGGATCCTAGTTGAATCAGTGTCGCAACTTTGCGAAAGCACGAAGTTGTCACTGCAGGAATTGCAGTCTGAGGATCTGGTTCCGAAACCAGCCAATGTAACAATGCGGGAACAGTTCAGGAGATCTACAAAATTTGGCAGCTAGTTCCTGAATGTGGTGCTGACTCTGGAACCTCAATATCAAATTTCGAAACCTCAGCCTCAGCTCATACACTTGGCTAGGCTTCCGCACCAGGATGTGACAGATATATTCTTTGTTTTACACTGTTCCTAAGGTCTATAAGGAACGAAAACTGTACTAAACCAATCGAATGAACTCACAAACATCATAATATATATATATATATAGAATGAGGCTACTATACTATCTATAGTACCGGGGCTCCGGTACTATAGTTGCTTTTTCGATTTTAGGGTGTTCAAATCAACGATCCACACCGTTGAAACTGATCTAGGGTATGTAAAGTTCTTAGGAATAAAATTTTAGTTTTTTTCGATATCGTTTACTTAGTAAATAAATCATGTCAAAATGAACGGTGGAAATTGAATAATCCTTAAAATTTGAGTATAGGAGTTTCGAATTCAAGATCAAGGATGTTGATCTTCATCTATGTAGTTTAAAGTATTTTCTATCAAAATTTGAATAGATTTAGATTCTTCTCCATCGTTAAACTACAAACTCGCCATAATAACCATTGAAATTTGACAATTTTGAAACGGTTTGATCACAAAGTAAACTACGTCAAAAAATTATAAAATTTTATTCCTAAGAACTTCAAATATCCTAGATCAGTTTTAACGGTGTGGATCGTTGATTTGAACACCCTAAGATCGAAAAAGCAACTATAGTACCGGAGCCCCGGTACTATAGATAGTATAGGAGACTAGCTCTATATATATATATATATATATATATATATATATATATATATATATATGAATGAACTCACAACCATCATAATATACATATATATGATTAGAATGCATCCTCGCGAATCTTATGTGCAATTAACTCAACCAATGGTCACCAGTTAAAGAGACCTAACTCGTCTTGCTAATTGACTATCTAATCTCATATCCTGTTTTTGATACAGATGCCAAAATTTCAAACCGATTGTGTAATATTAATACTATTTACAAATATTCCTTCAACTAACTCTATCAATTGTTTGGTAAAGTCATAATCTTTAATTTTTTTTTTTAATGTTAAATACCTTGACAAACTTCTTTTTTTGGTGAATCAGTCTTATGAGAATCCATTTATCAAGAATTTAAAGTAGGCTCCTATTCCATTCAAATATATTAAGTCCCATCATAATAAAATACTAAGTTATTTCAAAGTAATTAATTTTATTATCATAATACAAAAATGAGATATTATGTTCGCCGACATGCCATGCCCAATTCACTCCATTCATCAGACCGTCATCTAATAAAACAACAAAGGCAACTAGCTACTAAACAATCCGAATTTCAAAACAAGTACCTTCCAGAATCTTAATTATCTACTACAAATAATTATTAGAAAAGAAAACATTTAGGCTGTATTTGGATGCCGAAAAAAGTATTTCAAGAATTGCTTATTTCATATGAAATTTTTTTGATATGATTGTAAGTAAGGAGTTAATTAACTTTACTTCTTCAAAGATCTTACTATCTATGTTTTGGTAGGATTACACATTTTACCTATAAGGTATTTATCTCATTCTAAAAAAATAACTTGAATCCCCAATATGATATCTTATTTTAAACATTTGATCACAATTCTTATCAATCAAATGTACAAAATTTTTGAGTAAGTTGAGGGTACGGATCGAACAAGATATTCAGAAGTCTAAACAAGGGCTTAGAATACTATTTTCTGTAATCATTTTAATTAGTCCATTGAACTTCTAAAGTGGCATGTTTCAAATAGAAAACCTCGTCCAATAATTAGAATATTCACTTTCTTTCAGTTTTTTTTTTTTTTTGTTTGACTTCTATTACTCAGTATATAAGCTCGAAAACACTTCTTATAAAATCCTTTATGGATAACGGCTTAGATTAGTGTAATCGATAAAAAAAGATCATTATTACTCAGTCTTTAGACAGCTTAAACAACCTCTCTGCATAATTAATAAACAAAAGGTTAAAAATTAGATTCCTATCAAGACCTTCAGATGAAACAATTAACTGTTTTTCTATTAAATGTCTAAGTTTGAAGAGTAGCACATAACGTGTATTCCTTGGAAAAGAATTATGATCAACAGATATATTCTCAGTCGATAATTCATTCCCAAAATATCCAATCCTAATGGTGTTTCCCAACTAATTAAGAAGGGAAGTCAAAAAGAAGTTGAGATCGAATTTGGACTCAGCTACCCAAAATCTCTACCTCGAACAGTTATTAGGGTTCCAAAATTGTGGAGAATGCATACCAAATTACGTACACAGGCATTGCGACCTTCAAAGCTCAGCATTCAATAATCCAGACATCCAACCGGCCGGTTATATATATATGCATGTCGGCGAAGCCCGGTAAAATTATATATAGTGGCTGTGAATTTCTTGAATTTAGCGGAGCGGCCGAAAAGAGAACGCCGCATGATTCTACATCCCAAGGATCAGGAACCCAAATGCGATCGTCCAAAACGGCACCTGACGAGTCCTATATAGCTTAAAATTATCGCGTAAACTCATCTTATATAATTACTCATGTGTTGTATAAAGGTACGTACGTGTTTCAATTAATTAAGGGAGTTTATTAGAAGAGGTTATTAATTCTTGCAAGATGAAGTTACATTCGAAACTGAAATAAATGTTTGATGACAATTGCCGTGGTTCCCCGCTTTCATTGTACGAGCCCTGTGACCTTAAGTTTGTAAACTTTTTACAGAATTCTTATTTCAAAGATCGTAACAATCTAAAACCTTTGCTTTTGCTCCGACTCATCTTTGGTTTTAGCCGGAGAGATTTCTGTCTATAGCGGAGATGTTCGCATTCGGTTAAACCGAATCGGGTGCGCCCATGATCGGACTCGATCCGACTATTATTATGTTTTCTAATTGGACTAGACTTGATCTCACTTTTAAAATTGAAAAGTTAATTAGAGATAATTTCTAGCCATATTAGGATAACAATTATAAACTAATTTGGTCTAATCTCTTATTTATCTTTTAGGATCTTGGATCCCTTATAAATACACGGATTATTCTCTCATAGGATATACATAAGAAAAATTAGAGAAAAATATTCATAAATTCGTGAGTAATTTATGAGCCACCTTGTGAGAGAGAGAAACCACATCCTCCATTAACCTATTATTCTAAAGGGTCTTGAACGGTGGATTAGAAATCGTGTCCGTTTGTAGTTCGATCTACCGCGGGTTTGGAGCGTTAGAAGACCTTCGTGAACGATCCGAGAACACATAAATCAACCTCTACGATCCGGACTCATCGCGTTCTAGCGCGAGTCGCTTCCGCAAAAGGTACGAACGAATACTTCTATTGCGTTCTACATTGGTATCAGAGCGTTATTAGGTTGATTTTGTGCCCTACATTAATTCTTTAACGAGATTGCATGCGTAGAATTAAATTTACCATCGTTTGAATTTTTTTTTATATGCTTATGGGTGTTAATGAAAGATTTTTTTTAGGATGAATATTATTGCATAATTTTTACACATCTTGTGGCACTTAAACTATAGATTAAATTTACAAAGTTTGATTTTATTTGGTTTTGTATTTTATGAAAAAAATGAAACCCCAAATCAAAACTTTACGGGTGGCTCGTTTAATGTGTAATGCATATCCCATCATGAAACTTGCTTGATTTGGTAGAGCTTTTCACAAACTTTCCATTGGTATATTTCTTGCACGATTTAATGCTCTATTTTTAAAGTTATGCATTTTTGAAATTTGTTCATCTATTTTTAAAAAAAAAGTTCTTGGGGTTGGAACCCTACGTGGCTTGAGGGGATGGCAGTCCACGCGCCACAGCCGCGCCCAAGTGGCCCAGGCCCATGTTGGGCCGAGCCCGCTTGGGCCGCACACTTGTGTCGATGAACAGACACGTGCCGCGCGCGCTGGACGCGCGAGCCGTAAGCGACACAAATTTTTTAAAAAATAAATAAATGCATAATTTTTTTTTAAAAAATCGTATTAAATGATTAAATATAACACTAGATGATATATGTTACATGTATTTAAATATTGTGATGATTTTATTTATACCTTTATAATATTTGGATGAATTTTTGGCATAATATATTTTTATACATACTGTGTCAAGTGGGACTTTTTATTTTAGTAGAGTAAATTATATACTTTTTACTCCCAAATATTTTGTGCAATTTAATTAAATAATTAAAATTTTGACTTAGGGTGTGTGATGTGATTATGAGTACAGCGAAATTTATTCTTTACGCTATGATCCAATTTTTAGTTTATTTAATTAGAGATGCAACAAAATTGAATATATGTATCGTGTGCTAATTTTTAAAATGTCTTTTTTTTGCGCACTGTATGAACTTATTGAGATAATATGGCCTCCAAACAAGTTGTTGCAGATTTAATCAAAGGCGAGAAATTGGACGTTGATAATTATAATATCTGGCACCGTAAAATTCAATATGTTCTTGCTGAGCAAGAAGTCTTAGAAAACTTGAGTAATAAGATGGACCAATCCGCAGAGGGCAACAGTGCCCAGGCTCGCCGAGATATGGAAGCCTATAATAATTGGCTTAAAAAGGATCGCATTGCTCGCATTATGTTGCTGAGCGGTTTGCAGAATGATCTCTTGTGCGAATATGAGCAGTATACGACTGCGTATGACGGTGGATTTTACTATATATGCAAGTATAAATAAAACTAGTGTGAGATATTATTTTTATTGAACTTAGAGAAGTAAAAGATAAGTCGAAAATGACTTGTGCTGAAATTGAAATGAAGATGTGTGATTTAGAATTTTCTATTAGGAACGAGACTTATATTTCAACTGAAAAATTCACAGTATTAGAAAATTATGAAAATTTGTGAATATGTGAAAACTATTTTTCTGATGCCAGATTTAAAGTTTCATGTCATTCCAACACCCGAACAGTGAAAACGGAGTTTGACTGCAATCTGTTAAAAATTTTAGTCGGTAGAGCTTTCGGTAATCTTAAATGATTCAAAACTGAAAAGTTAAGATCACGTACTTATGATTGACTTTAATTAAGCCTGACTGCCAAATTTGAGAGCAAACAGACATTCAGAAGGGCTCCAATTAGACATATCAAATCTGAATTATACTAAACTGTAAATTGTAATAGGTAGAAGGTTTTGTGAAATTGTTACAACACCCATTATATATGGGTCTTGGCTGAATACATTCACACACATGCACACTCTCTTTCTTTCATTCTCTCCCACACACCAAAAACACACATGAGCGCTTTTCTCTCTTTCTCTCAACCCTCTCCCCTAGCTCTCTCTCTCTAGTAATTTCTCCATTAAAGAGGAGATCTGGAGGAGATGAAGCTTACTTGGAGGTGAAGCAAACTCTCTAATGGTGGATCAAGCTTGGAGAGCTCGGTGGCCAAGGTGAGATTTCATGGATTTGAGTTAGGGTTTGGATTAAATTCTTTAATCTTGATGTATCTAGGATCTCTAGATAATTCTAAACTAGTTTAATCAAAGAATTTACCATGGATTTGGGGTTTTCTTGTCGAACAAGAAACCTAGGGCTTGGATTTGGGGTTTTTGTTCCTATGAGATTTGGAACTAAATTGATCTCGTAAGTCTCTAATTGAAGGGTAGTTCGAAGCGAGGGACAACTCCAATGTGGATTCCGGCGAGGCTACGGCATCCAATTGGGAGATTTCGCTGAATTTCATCCGATAGGCTTGGGTCGAGCCGAATCGGCATCGGAAATCAAATTGCTTGGAAATTCCAGCAATTGGTAATTAAACGAGGTGGGTGGTGCTCTCCGAAATGGTTGGATTTCTTTCTATATCTATGTTGCCATTTTGTTCATATGTGTATATATGTGAAAATTCTATGCATATAGGGTTATTATTGTGTTTGAGCTTCCATTTCGTTGCATGCTTCGTAGTGTAGGGTTGGTCAAATTGGATTGAGAACTCGGTACTTGGACGCATGAGGATTGGGTCATTGGACATTGGAAACCCTATGAATACAATGAACTAGAATGTGAACTTAGAAAGCATTGTGGAACATTGGTGACATGAACTTGGTGGCATCTTGACTAGTTGTTTGGACGTAGAAAACAAAGTGAAATACTATGTGTCATTGTGAGTCTAAACATGAACCTAGTGATGGATATATGGATTGGGTATCCTATTGTGCAAGTAGAAAACATGAACATTGTGTGTCATGAGTGTTACATGCGGGTTTGTTGCCGTAGTTGCACAAGATTTGACATGAGCATGCGAGAGATTGAAATAGATCCTCTGGACCATGCTAGGGATTGGTAGATCCCGTATGTTGTTACCCTGGTCAGTAGGGTGTCCTCGAGATGAGAGGACTGGATTGTACTCATATTGTCTGTTTGGCTTGTTGGTGGTCGCGACACCACAAGCAGTGAGCTCCCGAGTTGTAACCCATGGGTTAACGTATCTACCCAGCAGATGGTTCTTGGTTGGTTCGAGTCCCCTTGGGCCCTGGTATTGTGAGTTTGGCTTGACTTTGTGTGAGCCGGTAAGATTGGGTCATGAGGTAAAAGAGAAAGTCAATTGAGTATAGTAGATCATGTCTTTGGTTATCTTGTGAAGTCTTGTAGTAGCATCATATGACAGGTGACGAGTCGATTATGCCTCCTCTGTAGATAGTCTGCATTGGGTTGAGCGGTCATCTCCCCAGTAGACGATCTAGAGGAGGGAGTTGGGCTTGACTTCGTGTCACGCCCCGCGCCCACAACGGGAGCACTCATCGGGTACGTGCGCCAGACCCGCCGAACGGACAGAGTTTTTCCTATCCGCCCAAGGCATCACAAGCATGCATACACAAGACATTCCAAACAGGAATTGAATACATGGATTATATAAGGAAAGCATCACAAGACATAAAGTAGAAACTACTTCTATTACATCCTTTTTCCATGCAATTACATCCAAGTTTTTACATTCCAAACACAACCCAAAATGAGCTTTACATTTTTTCATTTCCATTACATTGTTCCAAAATGGGGTTACAACTAGGATAATAACAACCAAAATGGAAGGACGCTATCTACTCAGCTACGCCCTTTCCTCGCTCCACCGGGTCGCTCGCGGATGGACCTGAAAAATATGGGGGTGAGAACTATAAACATAGTTCCCAGTGGGTACGACCACCCATGGGAAAAGCTCGACCCACCAGGTCCAAAGGAGGCAACATAAGCACGGGTTAGTTCAATATATAAACATATAAGAGTTAACAAGCTTATGCCTCTAACATGATAATGAAACATACTCATGTAACGTTAACTACATTTACTTACTAGGTTCCACCTTCTAGTCATGTCACCCGACTCACTCTTGAGTCAATCAAGGGCGGAGCACCGCCATCCTCATGGCATCGGGTGGCGAGATTATCGACCACCCCCGGCCATCAGTCCATAACCCATGAAATCGCTCCATTCCTTGGTATCGGGTGACCTCCTGTGCACCCCCGACCATAGGAGATAATGGTAGCGAGTTCAATCAAGAGCGGAGCACCGCCATCCTCTTGGCATCGGGTGACGAGATTATCGACCACCCCCGGCCGTTGGTTGTTAGGAGTTTCGGAATTCCTTTTCTCATGGTCACAAGGGTCCAATGTCTTTACCCTATGTTGTCAACCTTTCTAGGTTCATATCATTTCATCCAAGTGGTATTCCACCCACTATGTTTTTCAACCTATGTTTCAATGGCGCTATGTTCTCTATGTTCATGTGTTGAGTTCTCTAATGGCCCTAGAGAAAATCAACCTATTATATATTCCATAACATAGGTTCACAACCAACCATGCATGCATTCACTTATCTTATGAAATTAGCACTCAAATTAACATGTATTACATGCAAGCACATCTACTGATGCATAGGTAGTAAATTCACTAATTCAAGTAATATATGTTATATCATGCATATCTTGATAATTAAACTACCATGCAACCATCAACAACTTAGTCTACTTACTATGCTTTAGACATGAGAGGTGACCAAGTCACTTCGGTGTACACAACCCACCTTGGCTCTTTAGTACACTCATAATTGCTTGTAGACACTTGCAATTAGGTCTTCTCTTGGGCTACAAGCTTTTACTCCAAGCTTCCTTACCCTAAATACAAGAAAAATGGTTCGTTACCATTTTCGAACCCTAAAACAATTCTATCTCTTCAAATCATGTTGCCCCACATGATTTCCTATCCCTCAATTAGGATTTTAAAGGGTTAAATAATTTTTAAACCCATCAAATCCAAAAACCCTCTTTTAACCTAGGGTTTCCCAAAATCCATGGCAAAATCCAAATCCATTTGCTAATCTCTACCATTGTAGACTAGATTAGCCTAGGGTTTGATAAAAATCCATTTAGAAGGTTTAAATCCAAAACCCTAGCCTCAAATCCCAAGAAACCTCACCTTAGCAACAAGCTTCCCACTTCCAAATCCCTTCTCCATGCTTAATCCTCCAAGCTTCTTGTGTTGGAGAAGCTCCAATAGGGAGAGAGGAAGAAGAGAGTGAGAGAAAAGAGAAGAGAATGGGTTCTCTTGTGTCCAAATGAGGAGAAAGGGGCCGGGGTCCCACTTATATAGGGTGTTGTAACAATTGCAACAAACCCTCCCACTTTTCACTCATCACAACCAACCAAAACTGACATTTCGGGGCACTGCGTACCGGTACTCGAACTCGCGTACCGGTACTAAAGCATTTAGTTCCGGTACCCGATTTCCAGTTCCTCAAAACCCGAGAGCTCACTTTCCTCATTTTGTATTGCGTACCGGTACCCAGTTTTTCAGTACCGGTACTCAATACAAAATCTGCAGCTTTGACAGATTTTTCATTTTCGAATCCGTTTTCGCGTCCAGTTTGCGCCGAAAATACTCGAATACTCTCCAAACTTCGCCGGAACTACTTTACTAGCTTTTTAAGCTAGTTCCCACCAAAACTTCATAATTGTAGAAGTTCGGTATATTACATTCCTCTCCCCTTAAAAGGAGTTTCGTCCGCGAAACTAAAACCATACCTCAACTCGAATTGACGAAGAGGTGGGGAAAACACTCCTTCATTGAGCTTTTTAATTCCCAAGTGGCTTCACGCTCATCGTGATTAGTCCATTGCACTTTGACATATGAAATTGTGCAGTTCCGTAGTTCCTTCACCCCGTGATCAAGAATGCATACGGGGAACTCTTCATACGACATGTCCTCTTGAAGCTCAAACGACTTAAATTGAAGGACGTGAGTCGGATCATGTACATACTTGCAGAGCGTGGAAATGTGGAATACGTTGTGAACTCCCGCAAGCTTCGGTGGCAGCGCTAGTCGATATGCCAAAGGCCCTATGCGCTCCAAAATCTCATACGGTCCAATATATCGGGGACTTAACTTGCCCCGAACTCCAAACCGCTTCACCCCTCTCATAGGTGACACCTTCAAGAAGACGCGGTCACCCACCGTGAATTCCAAGTTTCGCCGACGCTTATCCGCATAGCTCTTCTGTCGGGCTTACGCCGTCAATAACCGTTGACGCGCCAAACGGACCTTTTCTTCTGCATCTTGCAAAACATCGGGTCCCAAGGCCAATTTCTCACCGACCTCGCTCCAATGTATCGGAGATCCGCATTTCCTTCCATATAAGGCCTCAAATGGTGCCATACCAATACTTGCCTGATAGCTATGTTATAAGCAAATTCCGCCATCGGTAAGTAAGCGTGCTATGCACCTTTGAAATCCAAAACACACGCTCAAAACATATCCTCCAAAATCTGGTTTGTCCTCTCCGACTGACCATCTGTTTGAGGATAGAATGCCGTGCTAAAGTCGAGCCGCGTGCCTAAAGCTTCATGCAAGCTCTTCCAAAATTGAGATGCAAAACGGGGATCCGGATTCGACACGATCGATACCGGAACCCCGTGTAAACGCACAATCTCATTTGGATAGACTTGTGCCAACTTGTCCCTCGACCAAGTGGCGGCATGAAATGAGCTGACTTTGTCAAACGGTCCACAACCACCCAAATTGCATCGTGACCTCCTTGAGATCGAGGCAATCCTACGATAAAATCCATCGCTATATTCTCCCATTTCCATACCAGAATCGGCAAATTCTGCATTTTCCCCGCCGGGAGGCGATGTTCCGCTTTTACTTGCTGGCACACCAAGCATTGTGCCACAAAGTGTCCAATATCCTTTTTCATGCCCGGCTACCAGTAATCTACCTTGAGATCCTTATACATTTTGGTGCCACCGGGATAAACAGTATACGGGGATGTATGAGCTTCTCTCATAATCTCCCCACGGATCTCCTTATCCTTTGGCACACACCAACGATCTCGAAATCGAAGAGTGCCCTCCGAGTCCATACAAAATTCACCGGCCCGCCCACTCTCAATATCGCTCTGCACCTTTTGGAGTTCCGGGTCCGAAGACTGTTTCTCTTTTATCCGTTCCAACAAGGTCGGCCAAATCACATGAGTCATAAGCTTAGTTGGGGTATCCCGGGTCACGACCTCCAAGTCGAGCTGCCGCATTTCAGCAATCAACTGCGGCTAAATCGTGATCATCATTGTAAGGTTCTCCACGGATTTTCGACTGAGTGCATCGGCCACCACATTTGCTTTGCCTGGGTGGTACAAGATGGTTAGATCATAGTCCTTCAACAGTTCTAACCACCTCCGTTGCCTCAAGTTCAACTCCTTCTGAGTGAATAAGTACTTCAAACTTTTATGATCCGTATAAACCTCACAACGCTCTCCGTAAAGGTAGTGTCTCCGCAACTTGAGCACGAAGACCACCGCCGCAAGCTCCAAGTCATGGGTGGGGTTGTTTTTCTCATAACTCTTCAACTGGCGGGAGGCGTATGCAATAACCAGCCCACACTGCATAGTACACCCAAGACCATGTCGCGATGCGTCACTATTGTCACGCCCCGGGCTGGTTTAATAAAAGTCTTTATCTTTTGAAAGTCAGAGTTTGCGGAAAACGGGTCAATTTTTTTTTTAAAAGCCTAGCCCGCGCGACGCACAGACCCGCCACAAATACAGGCTCCTCTGTCTACACGGACAAAGTCTCTCCTGTATTTGCACGACGTACCATCGATATACAACGGGATCACAATCACACTTTCATTCACCAACCCACACATGCAATCACATAATGTATTCTCATTCAGCTAGCCACCTTAATCATGATGCATGCCTCTAAGCACTCCTTAAGCGAAGGATGATGCCATTCACAGTACAACTGACATCCTATTGAAAGTGCCTCCTACCCGGAAGCTTTATTTTCGAACTCTAGTAAGCATTATATGAAAATTACGAAAACCATTTAAAACTGTTCCCACACGAAACTCCATTTTGAAAACCAACTACCGCGAGGAGTAGAAAACCAACACGATGAATCATAAATCCCAAAAGTCTACGTACTGATAATCAAAACCAAATCCAAGTTCATACATGAAGAAAATCATCATCTCATATAATCCATAAGTACTCAAGCATTAATCATGGTCATCTAACTGAACCAGTTCATTATTTCATATAACTAGAACAAGTAAAGGAGATAAACGGGTGACGATCGCTAATGCAATCTAGCTAGATCGTCCTCACGTCGCACCGCGAACCGACTCCTTGCCCATGCCACCTGGGGAAATGGGGGGTGAGAAACCACAACGAGGTTTCCCAGTGGGTACGACAGGGCCACAAGGGTATTTCGTAATCACTGGAAAACAAAGGAGATACAGTAACAAGTATAATCAGAGGAACTACAGTAGCTGTAACAGATATAAATAGGAACAAATAATCGAACTGCTACTGTACGAGAATACTAAGTTGTAAATGCCTCAATGGTAGTCAAACCAACAATATACCCAATCTGGTGCTGCAGTATTGGTCCGCAGTGTCACGCCCCGTCGGGCCTTTAACACAAACTAGGTGGAAAGGATAACCGCACGGGTGCATACCCCAGACCCGCCGAACGGATACAGTCTCCTCTACCCGCCCAAGGCGCCACAACACAAGCATATCCACGATGTTCCAACTAGGAACGGAGTACAAGAGTTGCACAAGGAAAGCATCAACATAAAGAAGTTCTACTTCTATTACATCACATTTGCACATTTATACATGTCCAACTTTTTCCTTTCTTTCATTCCTATTCCATACAACAAGTTCCAAAACTATAGAATTTACAAATTTGCATGCATTTATGGAAAAACCCCTATGCAATCATTGTCCAAAACCAGGGGTACAACTCTATGTAACACCAAAATGAAAGGGCCGCTATCTACAGAGCCAAACCATTGCCTCGCTCCGCCGCGTCACTCGCGGAAAGACCTGAAAAACGTCGGGTGAGAACTATAAACATAGTTCCCAGTGGGTAAGGCCACCCAAGAGAGAAGCTCGACCCACCAGGTCCAAAGAAACACCATGAGCATAAGTTAGATCACAAATAACTATGCATACAAATATTCACATGCTTGTAAATAAACATAAAGGATGCAACCAAATAAAATGTCAACTTTTATTTTCTCCTAGGTTCATCCTATATCTCACATTGACCAAGTTCAACTACTTGTCATTTATTTATAGTGTCGGAGTCGCCGCATCACCATAACGGTTCTCAACCAAAGCGGAATCGCCGCAAGTGTTGGGCACCGGGCAATGGAATCGCCATCCCCATCATGGTCCCAACCTCCAAGGAGTGAAATCGTCATCTCCTTGTTCGGGTAGCAAAATCGTCGCATACCCGGAATAGCGAAATCGTCGCGTACCCCATTCCATCACCGCCATCATGTGGCACGGGTAGCAAAATCGTCGCGTATCCGGGATAGCGAAATCGTCGCGTATCCCAATCCATCACCGCCAACACGTGGCACGGGTAGCAAAATCGTCGCGTACCCGAGATAGCGAAATCGTCGCGTATCCCAATCCATCACCGCCATCACATGGCACGGGTAGCGAAATCGTCGCGTACCCGGGATAGCGAAATCGTCGCGTACCCCAATCCATCACATTTCACACTTGCCAACCTAAGTCCAATGGCCCTAGGTTTAAGTCACCAAGTCTCACCTATGTTCAATGACACTAGGTTCCAATCTCATGTTCCAACCTATGTTCAATGACACTAGGTTCCATTTGCACTCTTCAACCTATACTCCTCAACACTAGGTTCTAATTCATACATGCAATCACATAACAAGTATAAATAATAAGGATATACTTGAATTCATTAACATGCAAGATGAGCCCATGGCTCAATTTATCATGATTCTCACTTTGCCAACATGCAAATTCTAGGTTTACACACTTTCACACCATTTTATTTTCAAATGGTTATTTACCCTAGACATGAAAGTGACCTAATCACTTCGGTAAATACAAACCCACCTCAAGAGCTTCCAATTTCTTGAATTCTTTGAGCTCATAAGCCTTCGAGCCTAGAGTTCTTGCTTCAACCCAAGCTTCTACAAGAAAATGGTTCGTTACTCATTACGAACCCATAAATCAACTCGATTCATGAAATCAATTATTTTAACATGATTTCCTATGCCTCAATTGCAATTCCCGAAGGTCCAAATATTTTTAGAACCTCCCTTGGCAAAAACCCTCATTTCACCTAGGTTTTACATGCATGCATGTAGAACCCCGAAATTTCTTGGCCAATCTCCACGTTTTGTGGTTTAGATTGCCTAGGATTTCCAAAAAACTCAAAATACTTGATCTATTCTAAGGTTTGAACCCAAATAATGAGGAACTCACCTTAGCCACGAGTTCCCTAAGCTCCCACTTGCATCAAGAAGCCTCTTCTCCACTTTGGAAACCTTTTTCAAGCTCAATCCACTCTTTTCTCCAAGCTTTGGAGAGATCTCTAGAGAGAGAAAGTGAGAGAGAGGGAGAGGAGAAGTAGAGGAGGAAGAAGATTGAGAAGGGAAGGGTGTCCCTGCCTTTCTAACACCCCCTCGAGTGTGAAAAGACCTATTTGCCCCCCTCACACATCAACACTTACAGCCAGCCAAAGCTGGCATTTCGCAACACTGCATTCTGGTACCCACTCTAGCGTACCGATATACGGGTGTTATTTCCGGTATGCTACGAGGAATTCCGCAAAACCCGAGAGCTGGATTTCCAGATTCTGCCCTCGCATTCCGGTATGCCACACTCCATACCGGTACTAATCGCTTCAGTACCGGTATGGACACATCCATACCGGAATCCACTGCAGACATCACAAGTTTGGCAGTTTTGATTTTTCAAAGTCCGTTTTCGCGCCTCACTTGCACCGAAAACACTCGCACAAGCCCCAAACTTGACCGAAGCCACTCACATAGCCTCTCATGCCACTTTTCCACCGGAACTCCACAACTTGTAGAAGTTCGATACGACACTCTGAAGTTCAGTGTACTACACGCAGACCTCATGCGTTCCTGCCACTCATCCGCACCCGATCTTATTCATGCGCCCGCAGGGCGACTCACCCGGATAGTACACCCTTGGTCGGTGGCCAAACCGACCGGTGTCATGAATACACGCAGTGCCGTGGAGATCATGCGATATGCTCAATACGAAAGCCGGCAAGAAGTCGGTACCTGGCCGAAGCCACATCTGAGGCGTAAGAACACCGAATCCTGAACCTGGCCGAAGCCACAAATGAGGGCATATGAATGCCGAATCCTGATCAAACAGATCGAAACACACGACAAGAGAGTCGATGTGTTGCCTGGACCGAGGGGTCCACAGATCGTCAATGCATAATCCTGCTCTATATGTCCATGACCACAAATATACTATGCAAGTAAGGTAAGTATAAATGAACGGATGCTGTGAAGAAAGAATCAACATGTAGAGATATAATGCGGAATATATCAAGCGAGAGATAGGGAACAGTGATACAGTCTAACACCAAAAGCTCGAAGCACCCACTTGTCGCAATCCGCGTCGGAAATCGGGACGCGCCGCAAATCAACCGGACCTACGATTGGTCCACCGAGTCAAAGACAAGCCTCGAATGACTCAAATAAAAGACTCTCACACAATCCCCAAAACCCGAGACTCAGTTTCCCAATAACCGATCTCCAAATAGTGCCGGAAGTCCCGAAATCGCACCGGGACGTCCCCGGGACACACGAACAGTCTCGAAAAGTACCGACTCGATTCACGAGTCGACCGCTGCCCCAAAACATGACCTATTAAGGTGTCTTGGCAGCAAGTATAAGATCTAACACCGAAACGATCACCGTCGGGTAATCGTTCCGATTCAGGTTCCCGGAAGTGTCGATTTCGACACCGGAACCCACTGCCGCTCACCGGACATCTCCGAACACTCGAGACGGCCGAGACAATCAGCCAACAAGGCTGTCACGCCCCGGGGCCCCAGCGGAAGCTCACCCGGCACATGAACAGACCCGCCGTGTACACAAGGAGTCCTAGCGCACACAAGGCGTCAACTACAGTACACAATGAAAGGAATAAAGCGAATAATCCTATCATAGCAATCAGAGCATAAGTACTAACCGATAAGAAAACAATAACCATCATAAGAGTGGGTACAATTTAAAACCAACAAAGTAGAACTGATAAAAAGAAAAGTAAGGAGTTACAACACTTTCCAATAAAAGGAAGTAAGCTAAAACAACTATACAAGTTTCTACCATTAACAATCCACGACAAGGGGTGGTCTCTACAATGAGTGGTCACAAAAACACCTTTCAACATAAAATAAAAGAAAGGTGCTCCACCTAAGCAACTAGCTCCCTCGAGCACTAGCTAGTCGCTACGCCCTTGCCGCGGTCCCTAGCCTCTCCCGCTGTGGAAGGCTCTGAAATAAAAACATCAACAACAACGTGGGGTGAGAACTATTATTCAATAGTTCCCAGTGGGTAAGCCGCCGAGAGGAGCGGAATACACCACTAGGTCAACTGAGGCAAAAGTAGGTTAGCGATAAATAAAACATGGTGATAATTTAGAACTTTAACACTACATTGCCTCTAATCACAATATTATGAAACATATAAATGTTCTATTCGAATGCATGCATGGATAAGCAAGGTTCAACTACACATGTCCAATATTATGATCATACAAGGTGAAATGTCTACTATTACAAGTATCTACCATCATGCTTGACTATACATATTCTAATGTCATGTTTACATTTACATGTACCCACAAGGATCCAACCATAGAGAACCGCCATACGGTGTTGTTTCGCTTGCGCCGTGCCTAGTGGCCCCATAGTAGTCAACATTCCCCCGTAGACAATGAGACTTTCCCACGGCGGTCCATGTCAGCCCTTTTTTCCTTGCACGGTGAGTGTACCAACTCGCAAAGGCCAACTCCGGAGTGCCGGCTTGTAGGGAGCGACCCTCACAAGCATGTGCGCATGAGCACAATGGCAATACAAGCATCATCAACGTTGTAGGCATCTCATTCATCATGTCCACAACGTGGAGTATCAATCGATGACCAAGGGTCTAGTACCGTGTCAATGTCAACCTTGTCATTCTAAGTCACATGGCAATCTTGTTGTATATTTAAGTAGTGAACAACATATTTAATCTACAATGTCAAGAACATATTGAATGTCATGTTTACGTTATCGATGGCAAGAACGTCATGTGTCAAGTTGATCTCTACGAATAACCAGTATACTAAGTGCCATGAGTGGAACTCATATCCCCTTATCCATCAAGTACCCTATAAGTTGTCTTACACTTTTAAACATGCACCTTCTATGTTTTCTCAACGAGGAATAGTGTAGTACACTGAATTTCAGTACGTCGTACCGAACTTCTACAAATTGTGGAGTTTCGGTGGAAAAATAGCATGAGAGGCTATGTGTGAGGCTTCGGCCAAGTTTGGGACTTGTGTGAAGTATTTTCGGCGCAAATGAGGTGCGAAAATGGACTTCGATAAGTCAAAACTGCTGAACTTGTGAAGTCTGCAGTGGATTCCGGTATGAAGATGTCCATACCGGTACTGAAGTGATTAGTACCGGTATGTGGTGTGGTATACCGGAATGCGATGGCTGAATCCGAGAATCCAGCTCTCGGGTTTTGCGGAATTCCTCGGGGTATACCGGAACTAACACCCGTATACCGGTATGCTAGTGCGAATACCGGTATACAGAGCTGCGAAATACCAGCTTTGGCTGGTTGTGTGTAGTGAAGTGTGAGGGGGGCAAAATGGTCTTTTCACATGTGTTGGGGTGTATGAAGGGCTGAGACCCTCTCCCCTTCTCATTGTCTTTCTCCTCTACTTCTCCTCTCCATCTCTCCCATTTTCTCTCTGTAGTACTCGGATTTTTGTGGACTTTGAGGGTTTCTGGACTTGGCGGATTTCGGGCGCCCGGAAGTGAGGAAGTGGACGCCCGAAAGATCTGGATCCAGTTGACTTTGTGGATGATCCGAAAGTTGCTGATGAGGTTTGGATCTGGACGCAGGAACCGGACGCCCGAATGAGGATCCGGATTGGCTTATGACGTGGAGAGCCACGTGTCGTGACGCAGGACACGTGTCGACCGCCGGAGACACGCCGCCCCACCGCCTGCCGACCGACGACCGACCGCTTGGCCGCCAGCTGACACCTGGATTGCAGGGTTTCCGGACGCCCGGAAGTTGGATTCGGGCGCCCGAATGTGGGACTTTTGGGAGCCTATAAATAGGTGATTCCCTGTGGTATTGAGCTTATTTTCCCACTTCGTGACTTCATTTCTAGAGAGAGAAAGTTGGGTTTAGGGCCATGTGTTGGCATTAGTTGTAACCTAGCTTGCTCTCCTCTATTCTGTTGATCTGATCTGGTGCTGAGCTGTTGTTCTGTCGGAGTTAGCAGCTTTTTGGTGATATTCAGATCGGAGTGCTGCTGGAGCTTGATTATCTTGGAGGGTTGGATCTGAGGATACTGTTTTCCCCACCGTGGTTGGATTAGCTCTTGAGGTGGGTTGATGTTTGCCAGATTCAGTGGACTTCCTCCTATGTGTTTACTCTCATGTTAGTATGATAGTGTTGGATTATGTTAGTATGATATGATGATATTGGATTATGATAGTGTGATATTATTGGGATTATGATAGCATGACATGATGATATTATGTTAGATATGACATGTTAGGTTGAGATTTGCATGTGCATGATATGCTAATGATATATATATGAGCATGCATGATTTCCTTGTATCCTTGTTGCATGATTTGACCTACACCTATCATGTTGATATCTCTTGTACCAGTTGTTGTACATACTAGTGTAGGTGATCATGTTGAGGCTCGTGCTATGTTGTTGTACCTCCTCTTTGTGGTAGAGTTGAGATTGATTGTGAGCACTGGAGCATTGATTGGGTCATGTTATTGACTATCCTTTGAGGTGTCGAGGGCACGTGATTCTTTGTGAGATCATTGGATTTGGTCATACTTGTTGATTATCCTTTGAGATGCCGAGGGCATGTGATTCTTTGTTGACCCAGTCGTGTCGATCATATACCTGTGGGTGCTTGGCGCTGATATGGTTGTACTATACTCGGTTGGGTCGCTCCCACGAGTACCGCTCCGGAGTTGGCATGTTCCGTACAGAGTGTTGTACGAGGGGCTAGTGACAGATGGTGTTCCTATTCTAGCAGGCTCTTTACGGGTTGAGCATGATCAGGCCGCAGGTATCGTATTGTATTATGTTGTATGGCATTATGGATTCGTGATAGTCCTCATTTGGTATATTCAGTTCATTGGTATTCATACTGACAGTTGAGCTTTGTGCATAGTAGTGGTAGTATATCTCCTACTCTTTTTATTGCTCCATATATATCTCTTGGGATTGAGGACTTAGTGGGCAGACCGCTGAGGCTGGTGGCGGTACCCACTGAGGACTACTTGTTTAATAGTAGTTCTCACACCCGTTGTTGACACCTTTTTGCAGAGTCTTCTTCCCCAGTTGTGCATACTGAGCGCGGAAAGGAGACTGTCGGGTAGAGTTGATCCCCGGATACTTGGCTAGAAGTATACCCCATTTTTGGTAGATGGTTATGAGTCTATACATACAGTGAGATAGAGATTATCAGTGTTGTATTATATTATGGTTTTGGATGATGTATGTACAGTGATCTTTTGATTATATATATAGCAGCTCTGTTGATACCTTTAGCTTCTTTGTGGATGTTGTTGTTTTCGCTTCGTATACACGGTAGAAATACTGTGTATGCGGTGGATCTTGTCATGCGCCTGGGAAGAGGTAACCCGGGGCGTGACAGATTAAGTTGGTATCAGAGCTTAGGAATAGGTCATGAGGGCCTAGGAAACCTAAGATAACAGACCTAAGAATGACGAGAGAGACGTGATTGATCGCGAAAGTCAAAGATTGGGTTTTGAATCCTTCCTTGTGTAGGAAGAGTGATTGAGGGATTATGCCTTCTCTTATCGGATGAATTATGTTGGCTGCAGACGACATAATAATCTGAGAAGAAAAGAAGTGTCCTTCTAGACTTTCGCTAGATTGGGTCGTGAGATGGTTTGTGGTCCTAATTGGGTATTCTGTTGTAGGTTATTACTATGCCTCCTCAACGACCGTCGACGCGAGCACATCCGACGCCTTCGGATATGCCTGAGAAGGAAGTACTCAGCCTAGTCAAGCACTTTCTGAAGAGGAGCAGGAGTGGATGGCGGATAGATTGGCTCGCTTCTGTAGGTTTGATCCACCGCGATTTAAAAGAAGTAGCATAGAACCTTGGGTGGTAGAAGCTTGGATTTGCGAGATGGAGAAGTTGTTCGAGGATCTCTTTGTGCCAGCACGGGAGCAGGTGCATATGGCAGTGCATTGTTTGTCTGGTGATGCACATGTCTGGTGGAGGAGGACCCGTGATCATAGGTCCCTGAACCCTCTACAGATGTCCTGGAGCGAGTTTTGGGAGATTATGTATGGAGCATATTTTCCTAGTAGTGTGAAGATGAAGATAGAGGAAGACTTGAAGAACCTAAAGCAAGGGAATCGCTCGGTGCAGGAGTATGCGAGGGAGTTTACTAGATTACTCAACTGTGTTCCCTCAGCGGCGAGAGATGAGATACAAAAAGTCTATATGTATGAGAAGGGTTTGAGACCCGAGATCTTTCCATTTGTCCACTCGCAGAGACTTCAGACTTTGGATGCTACTATCGAGCAGTCTCTGTGGGTAGAGCGAGGGGCATTTGTGACGAGAGGACAGCTCGTGGACCCAGCTCAGGGTCAGGAGAGGAAACGCCCGGTACCTGATGATGGAGGGCAGTCGAGTAGCAGGCGACCCCCTAGACCTCCCCAGCGATCGCGTTTCCAGGGACGTGGATCTTCTAGTCGCCAGCAGTCTAGAGGATATCGTCAGCAGCGACAGCAGCAGTCGAGGGGATCTCCCCGATGTGTGATTTGTGGAGGACCTCATTTTGCTTATCTCTGTGATAGACGAGAGGGTCGATGTTTTGAGTGTGGGCAGCTAGGACATATGAGGAAGACTTGTCCCAGACGTGTAGCAGCTCCTTCTATGGCGTCTGTGCCTTTCTCCCCACCACAGTATTCTGGAGCCTCCCCAGTATTTTCTCAGGAGCGATCTTCTATGCCACGACAGCCGGATCGACGCCAGCCACCGGCAAGCGGGCGAGTTTATGCCGCTCAGATTGAAGATGCCTCGTTAGCTGATCGGGTGGTGGCAGGTATAGTTTTGATTTGTGGCATTAGATCGCGTACTTTATTCGATACTGGTGCATCGCATCCCTTTGTTAGTAGAGCATTTGCATTGCATCATGGTTTTGAGATAGGGTCGTTACCCCAGACACAGGAGGTGAGGGTACCCGACCATAGTTTGCAGGTGACGCAAGGTTGTTTAGGATGTCCTGTGCAAGTAGGGCCTTGGATTATGCCTGCTGATTTATTAGTATTGAGACAGTTGCAGGATTTTGATGTAATCCTAGGCATGGATTGGTTATCTCGATACTTTGCTACAATTGATTGTGGAACCAAGACGGTAATTTTTCGTGAGCCTGGACATGAGGAGTTCATTTATGAAGGATGTAGGAGTTCACTGTTCGCAGTGACGATTTTTTCTTCTAAGGCTAGACAGATGTTGAGTAGAGGGTGTATGGCCTATTTTGCAACAGTGACTGACGTGTCCACTGTTGTACCAGGACTCGAGGATATTTCTATTGTCCGTGAGTTTCCGGATGTCTTTCCTTCTGAGTTATCCTCGATGCCTTCTGATAGGGAGATTGAATTCGTGATTGATGTGGTACCAGGAACCGCGCCAATCTCGAAGACACCCTATAGAATGGCACCAGCTGAATTGAGAGAGTTGAAGGCGCAACTGCAGGATCTTATGGATAAAGGCTTTATCAGACCCAGTTGTCGCCCTGGGGAGCGCCTGTGCTGTTTGTGAAGAAGAAGGATGGTTCACTTAGGTTGTGTGTGGATTATCGGGAATTGAATAAAGTGACCATCAAGAATAGATACCCTCTCCCACGTATCGATGATCTGTTCGATCAATTACAGGGAGCGTGTGTCTTTTCTAAAATTGATCTTCAGTCCGGTTACCACCAGTTGAAGGTGAAGGCCGAGGATATTTCTAAGACAGCTTTTAGAACTCGGTATGGGCATTATGAGTATACAGTCATGCCGTTTGGATTGACTAATGCCCCTGCTGCATTTATGGATATGATGAACCGAGTCTTTAAATCTTTTTTGGACAAGTTTGTAGTAGTTTTCATCGATGATATTCTGATTTACTCCCGTAGTGATGCGGAGCATGAGAAGCATCTGAGATTAGTGCTGCAACTCTTGCGAGAAAAGAAGTTGTATGCAAAGCTGAAAAAATGTGAGTTCTGGTTAAGAGAGGTAGCCTTTTTAGGCCATGTGATTTCAGCTTCGGGAGTAGCTGTTGATCCTAAGAAGATTGAGGCGATTCGTGATTGGCCTAGACCGACGACCATTTCTGAAGTGCGGAGTTTTCTTTGCTTAGCCAGGTATTATCGACGATTTGTGGAGAGTTTTGCGAAACTCTCTACGCCTCTTACTCGGTTAACCAGGAAAGGGGTTAAGTATGTTTGGAGTAATGAGTGTCAAGAATGTTTTGATGAGCTTAAGCAGAGGTTGATGACAGCCCCTATTCTTGCACTACCAGTAATGGACGAAGGATTTGTTATCTATAGTGATGCTTCGCATAGTGGCTTGGGTTGCGTGCTGATGCAACATGGTAAAGTGATTGCATATGCTTCAAGACAACTAAAGGAATATGAGAAGAACTACCCCACTCATGATCTGGAGTTGGCGGCGGTAGTCTTTGCTCTGAAGCTATGGCGCCACTATCTCTATGGAGAGCATTGTGAAGTATATACTGATCACAAAAGCCTCAAGTATCTGTTTACACAGAAAGAGTTGAATCTACGGCAACGGAGATGGTTGGAATTATTGAAGGATTATGACATCTCTATCTTATACCATCCCGGTAAGGCGAATGTTGTTGCCGATGCTTTGAGTAGGAAGGTTGTGGCAACTTTGAGTTTGTGTATTACTCAACAGCCTGTCCTAGTGGAAGAGATACGGAGGTTGTCCCTTGAGGTGGTTACTCACGGGATGACGGCGAGACTGATGACCTTGGTCATACAGCCCACTCTGTTAGATAGGATTCGAGAGAAACAGAGTGTAGATCCTTATCTGATGAAAGTTCAAGATCAACTGAGGAGTGGTGATCTTGAAGGTTTTTCTTGTGATGATTCTGGAGTTCTTTGTTATAGAGGACGTCTATGTGTACCAGCGGATCTGGAGATTCGAGAGGAGATATTGAAGGAAGCACATTATTCTCCTTATTCTGTACATCCTGGAGGGACTAAGATGTACCAGGATCTGAAGACTCACTTCTGGTGGAATGGCATGAAGCGGGATATTTGTAGGGCTGTAGCTCAATGTTTAACATGTCAGCAAGTTAAGGCTGAACATCGAGTACCGGCTGGTAAGCTACAGAGTCTTCCAATACCTGAGTGGAAGTGGAATCATATTACGATGGATTTCATCGTTGGACTGCCGAGGACTTCGAGCGGCTATGATACCATTTGGGTGATTGTTGATAGGCTGACGAAGTCTGCTCATTTTCTACCTATGCAGATTACTTGGTCACGTGAGCGACTTGCGCAGCTTTATCTGGATAAGATATTGAGATTGCATGGAGTGCCAATCTCAAAAGTATCTGATAGAGACCCAAGGTTTGTTTCTCATTTCTGGAAGAGTTTACAGACAGCTTTGGGGACTCAGCTTCGATTTAGCACTGCATTTCATCCCCAGACTGATGGTCAGTCCGAGCGCACTATACAGACACTCGAGGATATGTTGAGAGCTTGTGTCTTAGATTTTGGTGGACGATGGGATCGACATCTGAGATTGGTAGAGTTTGCGTACAACAATAGCTATCAAGCGAGCATTAAGATGGCTCCGTTTGAAGCATTGTATGGACGTAAATGTTGATCACCTCTGTATTGGGATGATGTTGGTGAAAGGAAGACGTTGGGTCCGGACCTTTTGCTTGAAGCCGAAGAGAAGGTTAAAGTGATACGACGGCATATTGAGACGGCCCAGAGCAGGCAAAAGAGTTATTCTGATACTCGGAGGCGAGATCTGGAATTTCAAGTTGGTGATCATGTCTTCTTGAAGGTCTCACCATCGAAGGGCATACGGAGATTTGGGATTCGCGGAAAACTTAGTCCGCGATTCATTGGTCCTTTTGAGGTCTTGGAGAGAGTAGGACCCATGGCATATCGGTTAGCCCTTCCGCCTCGACTAGCAGGAGTGCACGATGTCTTTCATGTATCTGTTCTGAGGAGATACATGCACGATCCTTCCCATGTGATAGATTTTTCTCCACTGGAGCTTACTGAGGATTTGTAGTACGAGGAGCGACCGTTACGAATTCTTGCTCATGAGACGAGGGAATTGCCTAATCGGGTCATACCTTATGTCAAGGTACAGTGAGATTTTCACGATGATAGAGAGGCGACATGGGAGTTGGAGACTATTATGCAGAGATCTTATCCCCACCTGTTTGCATCTTGAGGTGAGTGCCTATACTTTAGTTTCGAGGACGAAACTATTTTAAGGAGGGAAGAATGTAGTACTCGGATTTTTGTGGACTTTGAGGGTTTCTGGACTTGGCGGATTTCGGGCGCCCGGAAGTGAGGAAGTGGACGCCCAAAAGATCTGGATCCAGTTGACTTTGTGGATGATCCGGAAGTTGCTGATGAGGTTTGGATCTGGACGCAGGAACCGGACGCCCGGATGAGGATCCGGATTGGCTTATGACGTGGAGAGCCACGTGTCGCGACGCAGGACACGTGTTGACCGCCGGAGACACGCCGCCCCACCGCCTGCCGACCGACGACCGACCGCTTGGCCGCCAGCTGACACCTGGATTGCAGGGTTTCCGGACGCCCGGAAGTTGGATTCGGGCGCCCGAATGTGGGACTTTTGGGAGCCTATAAATAGGTGAGTCCCTGTGGTATTGAGCTCATTTTCCCACTTCGTGACTTCGTTTCTAGAGAGAGAAAGTTGGGTTTAGGGCCATGTGTTGGCATTAGTTGTAACCTAGCTTGCTCTCCTCTATTCTGTTGATCTGATCTGGTGCTGAGCTGTTGTTCTGTCGGAGTTAGCAGCCTTTTGGTGATATTCAGATCGGAGTGCTGCTGGAGCTTGATTATCTAGGAGGGTTGGATCTGAGGATACTGTTTTCCCCACCGTGGTTGGATTAGCTCTTGAGGTGGGTTGATGTTTGCCAGATTCAGTGGACTTTCTCCTATGTGTTTACTCTCATGTTAGCATGATAGTGTTGGATTATGTTAGCATGATATGATGATATTGGATTATGATAGTGTGATATTATTGGGATTATGATAGCATGACATGCTGAGATTATGTTAGATATGACCTGTTAGGTTGAGATTTGCATATGCATGATATGCTAATGATATATATATGAGCATGCATGATTTCCTTGTATCCTTGTTGCATGATTTGACCTACACCTATCCTGTTGATATCCCTTGTACCAGTTGTTGTACATACTAGTGTAGGTGATCATGTTGAGGCTCGTGCTATGTTGTTGTACCTCCTCTTTGTGGTAGAGTTGAGATTGATTGTGAGCACTGGAGCATTGATTGGGTCATGTTATTGACTATCCTTTGAGGTGTCGAGGGCACGTGATTCTTTGTGAGATCATTGGATTTTGTCATACTTGTTGATTATCCTTTGAGATGCCGAGGGCATGTGATTCTTTGTTGACCCAGTCGTGTCGATCATATACCTGTGGGTGCTTGGCGCTGATATGGTTGTACTATACTCGGTTGGGTCGCTCCCACGAGTACCGCTCCGGAGTTGGCATGTTCCGTACAGAGTGTTGTACGAGGGGCTAGTGACAGATGGTGTTCCTGTTCTAGCAGGCTCCCTACGGGTTGAGCATGATCAGGCCGCAGGTATCGTATTGTATTATGTTGTATGGCATTATGGATTCGTGATAGTCCTCATTTGGTATATTCAGTTCATTGGTATTCATACTGACAGTTGAGCTTTGTGCATAGTAGTGGTAGTATATCTCCTACTCTTTTTATTGCTCCATATATATCTCTTGAGATTGAGGACTTAGTGGGCAGACCGCTGAGGCTGGTGGCGGTACCCACTGAGGACTACTTGTTTGATAGTAGTTCTCACACCCGTTGTTGACACCTTTTTGCAGAGTCTTCTTCCCCAGTTGTGCATACTGAGTACGGAAAGGAGACCGTCGGGTAGAGTTGATCCCCGGATACTTGGCTAGAGGTATACCCCTTTTTTGGTAGATGGTTATGAGTCTGTACATACAGTGAGATAGAGATTATCAATGTTGTATTATATTATGGTTTTGGATGATGTATGTACAGTGATCTTTTGATTATATATATAGCAGCTCTGTTGATACCTTTAGTTTCTTTGTGGATGTTGTTGTTTTCGCTTCGTATACACGGTAGAAATACTGTGTATGCGGCGGATCTTGTCATGCGCCTGGGAAAAGGTAACCCGGGGCGTGACACTCTCTCTAGAGAACTCTCCAAAGCTTGGAGAAGTGGTGGATTGGAGCTTGAAAAAGGACTTCCAAGGTGCAAAGAAGCTTCTTGGTGCAAGTAGAAGCTTGGGGAACTCGTGGCTAAGGTGAGTTCCTCATGATTTGGGTTCAAACCTTGGATTTAATCCTTTAATATGAGGTTTTTGGAAACCCTTGGCAATCAAAACCACAAAATGTGGAGATTGGCCGAGAGATTTTGAGGTTCTACATGAATGCATGTGAAACCTAGGTGAAATGAGGGTTTTTGCCATGGGAGGTTCTAAAAATATTTGAACCTTCAGGATTGCAATTGAGGCATAGAAAATCATGTTGGAACAAATGATTTCATGTATTGAGTTGATTTAAGGGTTCGTAGTGAGTAACGAACCATTTTCTTGTAGAAGCTTGGGTTGAAGCAAGAACTCAAGGCTTGGAGACTTAGGAGCTCAAAGAATTCAAGAATTTGGAAGCTCTTGAGGAGGGTTTGTGTTTACCGAAGTGATTAGATCACTTCCATGTCTAGGGTAAATAACCATTTAAAGATAAAATGGTGTGTAATGTGAAACCCTAGAACTTGCATGTTGGCAAAATAATAATCATGATAGATTGAGCCATGAGCTCCTCTTGCATGTTAAAGAATTCAAGTATATTTCAATTATCTATACTTGTTATGTGATTGCATGTATGAATTGGAACCTAGTGTCATTGAACATAGGTTGAACATGAGAATTGGAACCTAGAGTCATGGAACCTAGGTTGAGAATGTAAAGTGAACCTAGTGTCATTGAACATAGGTGAGACTTAGTGACTTGAACCTAGGGTCATGGGACTTGGGTTGGCAAGTGAAAAATGTGAACATTGGGATGTGCGACGATTTCGCTATCCCGGGTATGCGACGATTTCGCTACCCATGCCATGAGTTGGCGGTGACGGATTGGGATGTGCGACGATTTCGCTATCCCGGGTATGCGACGATTTCGCTACCCATGCCATGAGTTAGCGGTGACGGATTGGGATATGCGACGATTTCGCTATCCCGGGTATGCGACGATTTCACTACCCGTGCCATGAGTTGGCGGTGACGGATTGGGATGTGCGACGATTTCGCTATCCCGGGTATGCGACGATTTCGCTACCCGTGCCAGGAGTTGGCGGTGACGGATTGGGATATGCGACGATTTCGCTATCCCGGGTATGCGACTATTTCGCTACCCGTGCCACGTGATGGCGGTGTTGAATTGGGGTATGCGACGATTTCGCTATCCCGGGTATGCGACGATTTCGCTACCCGAACATGGAGGTGACGATTTCACTCCTTGGACGTTGGAACTATTATGGTGATGCGGCGATTCCGAAACCATAAGTTAATGACAAGTAGTTGAACTTGGTCAATTTGAGATGTAGGATGAACCTAGGAGATAATAAAAATAGACATTTTATTTGGTTGCATCCTTTATGTTTATTTACAAGCATGTAATATTTGTTGCATAGTTATTTGTGATCTAACTTATGCATATGGTGTTTCTTTGGACCTGGTGGGTCGAGCTTCTCTCTTGGGTGGCCTTACCCACTGGGAACTATGTTTATAGTTCTCACCCCACGTTTTTCAGGTCCTTCCGCGAGTGAGGCGGCGGAGCGAGGCAAGGGTTTGGCTCTCTAGATAGCGGTCCTTCCATTTTGGTGACACATAGAGCTGTACCCCTAGTCTTGGACATTGATAGTATCGGAGTTTTCATTAAATGTATGAAACTTGTATATTCCATAATTTTGGAACATGATGTATGGAATGAAAATGAAAGAAAAGAAAATTTGGGCATGTATAATTGTGCAAATGTGATGTAATAGAAGTAAAACTTCTTTATGTTGATGCTTTCCTTGTGCAACTCTTGTACTCCGTTCCTAGTTGGAACATTGTGGATATGCTTGTGTTGTGACGCCTTGGACGGGTAGAAAAGACTCTACCCGTTCGGCGGGTCTGGGGCATGCGCCCGTGCGGTTATCCTTTCCACCTAGTTAGTGTTAAAGGCCCGACGGGGCGTGACAAATAGCATTAGGCTACCACTTTACAAAATGCACTATGCATGTATATCATGATCCCTACTACATAGGGGATGCAATGCCACCTATGTAATGCATATAAATCCTGGTTCTAAAAATTCTAGCACGTTACACTTAGCATGAAAATGCATCAATTTAAGCTTAAAAGCTAAACCGAAGACATAGGGGGAGTTCACCCATTTCGGTGAGGTCCGACCCACCAGAAGTCCTTCGAGACCTCGCAGTAATGCAAAACGTAGTTGCCCATCTGAAATCTAGCACCCTAAATATAGTTTCTAGGGGGTTAGAAGTGTCGAACGAACACTACCCAAAATTCACCATAATACATGAGAAAGTGGGTGGAAAATATCTTTGAGCAAGCAAACCTTGTTCAAAGTCCAAAATGGGGTTGGGAATATTCAATTCCAACCTAAAACAATATTCTACACCCATCAATTTAACCCTAAAGCCTCATAATAGGAAAACCCCAAAATGAAACCCTAATAACACCATACTAGGTTAAACTCCAAAACCCAAGCTAAACTCAAGCAAAAGGGATTGCAATAGAGCTACTCACCTCTAAAGAGCTCCGATCCAAGCTAAGAAAGCCCTAGGGTTGGAGATAAAACCTCAAACAAGCTCTATTCTCCACCTCCAAGTTTCCAAAAGGAGCTTGTGTACCGAGGGTGTAAAAGCTCACTTTTTGCAACTATCGTATCCACGTCGCAGGCGAGAAAATTGATTAATAGTTACTGTGTTGCCTACCTAGTGACAGTGGTGGATGACCGGAAAGAGGTTCCGGCGCTTGACGACATCCGAGTAGTCCGAGAGTTTTCGGATGTATTTCCGACGGAGTTGCCCGGAATGCCACCGGATCGGGAGATTGAATTTGTTATAGCGCGTCGGCTTTTCTGACACTGTCAGACCACGCGCACCGAAGTTTCTGACTAAAAGCAACTGGGCCTCCAGAACTTGTGGGCACCCACTTTCCCAAGCATGCGCGCCGCCTGTGCAGTGCCGCTGTCAGAACTTTTTCGAAACACGCAACCTGTCAAGTCAAACAATTCGGACATCCTAAACAGACATTCGGGCGCCCAGATTAGGTGAAGAAGTTTCTGGACCACCCAAATAGCAAACAGGCAGGATCCAAAAAATAAACGAGATTCGGATCCAGTTTAGGGCGCTCAGAACAGAGTCCAAAACAGTAACTTGACAGAAAACTGATTCTGAGCAGATTTTGAGAGCTTTACAAGTAGGATCAAATAGAGATTTGTTCATGTGAGCTATAAAAGGATAAGTAGAATAATTTAAACTTAGCGCAAAGTTTCTCACTCTAATCTTAAAGCATAATATGAAACAGATTAAGGAATAGAGAGAGTGAGTTTGTCTATTTGACAAAGGAAGCAAGCATAGCTTCAAGTGGTGAAGCTTGGTGCTAGAAGATTGCCCATCTTGAGTCTTTTTTGAAGATAGAGAAGTCTAAACACAACTCAAGATAAAAGATTAGTCCAATAATCGTGATTATTTGTTATCATCAAAATCTAATGAATGATTAGAGCTACTAGGCCAACAATCTGCCCCTTTTTTATGATGACAAATAATGTGATATAAAGTTCACATAAGTAGAGAGCAAAAGTATAGAATACTCCCCCTAAATATATGTATATATTGAACAATTTAGCATATATCACAATCATAAGTATAAATAACCAAATAAGCATATATCAAATAACCAAAATATAAGCATATAACCAAGCATAAGTATAATATTATAAGTTCTCCCCCTTTGTCATCATAAAAAAGCAAGTATAAAGGAGACTTAACAAATGTAGCAAAAACATATCAAAGCAATTAATATAAGAGAATCAAGCGTTTAAATCAATCATTCCTAATTCTCTTCTAAGTTGAGTGAATCTATCCTCACTAAGTGGTTTAGTAAAAATATCCGCTAATTGATGATGGGTGTCGACAAAATCTATGGTGACATCTCCTTTTTGAATATGATCTCTAATGAAATGATGTCGATTTTTAATGTGTTTAGTTCTAGAATGTTGAATAGAATTTCTAGATAGGTTGATGGCACTAGTATTATCATATTTGATTGGAACTTGTTTTAGATGCACTCCAAAGTCCTCAAGGGTTGTTTCATCCATAAAACTTGTGCACAACAACAACCCGCCGCAATATATTCGGCTTCGGCGGTTGAAAGTGCAACTGAATTCTGCTTTTTCGAAGACCATGAGACTAAAGGGTGACCAAGAAACTGACAAGTTCCACTAGTACTTTTTCGATCAACGTTGCACCCGGCAAAGTCGGCATCCGAAAAGCAATGAGATTAAAACTAGTGCCCTTGGGATACCATAATCCTAAGTTGAGAGTTCCCTTAACATATCTAAGAATTCTCTTTACGGCCACTAGGTGTGACTCCTTAGGTTGAGCTTGAAACCGAGCACACAAGCAAACACTAAACATGATGTCCGGCCTACTTGCGGTAAGATAAAGTAAACTACCAATCATACCTCGGTAGAGCTTGATATCAACATCCTTGCCTTTTTCGTCCTTATCAAGTTTAGTTGAAACGCTCATGGGAGTATTTGTCTCTTTTGAGCTTTCTCAGCCAAATCTTTTGATCCTTTGCATATTTGGCTTGATTGATGAATATTCCATCCTTCGTTTGCTTGACTTGGAGTCCAAGGAAGATAGAGAGTTCGCCCATCATGCTCATTCCAAACTCATCTTGTATTAACTTAGAAAATTCTTTGCAAAGAGACTCGTTAGTAGCACCAAATATGATATCATCAACATAAATTTGTACAATGAGAAAATCTTTATCCTTAATTTTGATAAATAATGTAGTGTCAACTTTTTCTCTTGAAAAATTATTTCAGATAAGAAAAGTGCTGAGTCTATCATACCAAGCTCTAGGAGCTTGTTTTAAACCATAAAGTGCTTTTGAAAGCTTAAAAATATGATCGGGAAAATTATGTTTTTTAAAATCGGGTGTTTGCTCAACATAGACTTCTTCGAAAATATAACCATTTAAGAAAGTATTTTTTACATCCATTTGAAATAACTTGAAATTCATGTAAGAGGCAAATGCCAAAAGAATTCGAATAGCTTCAAGTCGAGCAACCGGTGCAAACGTTTCATCAAAATCAATCCCTTCAATTTGGTTGAAATCTTGGGCCACTAGTCTAGCCTTGTTTCGAACCACAACACCGGATTCATCTCGCTTGTTTCGGAAGACCCATTTAGTGCCAATAATGGTACGATCACTTGGTCTTTCCACAAGCGTCCAAACTTGGTTTCTCTCAAATTGATTGAGTTCTTCTCGCATCGCAATGAGCCAATTTTCGTCATTACTAGCCTCAACAAAAATTTTAGGTTCAATTTGAGATAAGAAAGCCAAGTGGTCACAAAGTAATCTAAGAGAGGATCTAGTCTTGACCTTTTGACTTGGATCTCCAATGATGGAGTCCTTGGGATGATAAGTAACGAATTTCCACACTTTAGGTAGAGGAGTGGGTTCATTATCTTTATAAATGAACTCCTCAACTTCATTGGATTGTACAACCCCTTGAGGTGTGGAGTCTATGTTTAACTTTTCGAAGTCAAAAAAGATCATCTTCATAAGAAGTATCATTTCCCTTTGATTCCTCAAAAAGAATATGCATGCTTTCCTCTATTACTAAAGTTCGTCGATTATAGACTCGATAAGCTTTACTAGTAGAAGAGTATCCCAAGAATATTGCTTCATCGGATTTAGCGTCAAACTTTTCCAACTTGTCTTTTGTGTTCAAGATGAAACATTTACAACAAACAATTTTGAAATAACTAATGTTGGGAATTCTATTACACCATAACTCAAAAGGAGTTTTCTCAAGAATTGGTCGAATTAGAACTTGGTTCATGATGTAGCAAGTCGTGTTTACGGCTTCGGCCCAAAAATACTTTTGCAACTCCCCCTCAATTAACATAGATCTAGCCATCTCTTGGAGAGATCTATTTTTGCGTTCAACGATCCTATTTTGTTGAGGTGTACGAGGAGTAGCAAATTGATGTTCTATTCCCAATTCATTGCAAAACTCTTCAAAGTTGTGGTTTTCGAATTCACCACCATGATCACTTCTAATTTTAGAAATTATACAACCCTTTTCATTTTGAACACGATAGACAAAATCTTTGAAGGATTTAAAAGTGTCATACTTGTGTCTCCAAAATAAAGTCCAAGTATATCTTGAGTAATCATCAACAATTACAAAAATATAGTTATTTCCACCAAGGCTTGAGACATCAATAGGTCCAAAGAGATCTATATGAATTAACTCCAAAGACCTAGATGTAGAAACAATATTTTTGGATTTAAAAGAAAATTTTACTTGTTTTGCTTGAGCACAAGCATTACAAACCTCATATTTGGCATAGTCTATTTTAGGTAAACATTTTACAAGTTTTCTTTTGAAAAGTTTTGAAAAAGAATCCATACTAGCATGAGCTAACCTTCTATGCCAAAACCAAGATTCATTAATTTGAACCGAAAAATATTTTTCACCTTCATGCGAAAGTTTGCCTAGATCAACGGTGTAAACATTCTTGAATCTAAAGCCCATAAAAGCTACCTCATTTGTAGAAGGATCAAGAATGCTACAATGAGATGCTTCAAACTTTACAAAATAGCCTTTGTCACATAATTGACTAATGCTTAGTAAATTATGCTTAAGGCCATCAACTAAAAGAACATTAGAAATATTAACCTTTTTATTTCTGATTGTGCTGATTCTAATGATCTTTCCTCTAGTGTTGTCTCCAAAGGTGACAAATCCTCCATCTTTCATTTTCATTGATTTAAATTTGGTTTGGTCCCAAGCTATATGTCTTGAGCATCCACTATCTAAGTACCATTTGTCACTTGCACCTTTTGATTGGAGACACACCTACAAAGACAAATCAAGTTTTTAACTTTGGTACCCAAGTGAGATTGGGTCCTTTTGAGTTAGATAAGCCTTTCACAACCGAAATTTGGTTAAATTTAGAATTTTTCTTGTATTTACAAGAGGATATATGATGTCCTTTAATATTATAATAAGAGCAATGCAAAGTTGGGTCTTGATAGGAGCTTTTAACAAAAACTTTTTTTTTTAGCTTTTGTTAACTTAACATTGTTTGGATTAGGAACATATCATATCCCAAACTTTTTGAAGTTCATATCTTGACTTCCAAGCATCATATTTAGGCACTTGGTTCCACCAACAAATTTTTCGAGAGTTTTCTTAGATTCACCTAAGCCAACTTTGAGTTGTTGGTTTTCAACTTGAAGTTTTTCAAGTGTCATGATGAAGAATTGGCTTAAAATTTTGACCTTCAATTTTCTTCTTTAATGCCTCATTTTCACAAATGAGATTACAACATGTCTCGTTAGCTTGTTTAAGCTCTTTCATGAGTGAGGAGACCTTATTTTCAAGTATTAAAGAAGGATTTGACGTCGAAGATTTTAGGTCATTTACTTTTCATCTCTAATGAGGCATTTTGCTTCTTGAGAGATGTATACTTAGGACCCAAACTTTGTAAATTATCATATAAAGAAAAGAAGGCTTCTAAAAGTTCATCATAACTTAAATTATTTACCTCATCTTCAAGAGCCATGAGACATAGAATTGAGCTTTGCTCCTCAAGGCAAATTTAGGCAACTTCGTTTTCCGATTCGTCACCGCTAGACTCGTCGGGGGCGTCCCAATTTAGAGCATTGAAGGCTTTCTTTTTCTTATCTTTCTTAAAGGCCTTGCTTGGAAGAGTACATTCACTTTTCAAATGCCCTGGTTTGTTGCAATTGTAGCAAATGATCCCTTTCTTGAATCCCTCACCTTTGAACCCGTCTCATTTAGGTCTTCTCAAGTTGCGCTTCTTAATTAGTCGGTCGAGCCTTTTTGAAATCATAGCTATTTCTTAGCTCGAACCTTCTTCGCCATCTTCACTATCGGAAGTTATGACTCCCTCAAGTGCAAGACTCTTCTTTTTCTCGGGAGCCTCTTTATTGTCATATTCTTTGAGGCGTTGTTCATGCGCCATGAGTGATCCGACAAGTTCGTCAATCTTTATTTTGTCCAAGTCAGGAGCTTCTTGGATAGCCGTAACCTTAGGTATCCAACTTCTTGGTAGCACATGGAGAAGTTTTCGCACCAAGTCCGATTGAGGAAAATCTTTACCTAAGACTTTCAAGCTATTTATAATGTTAGTAAATCTTGTGAACATATTCGAAATGGATTCACTTTCTTCCATTTTGAATAGTTCATAATTTGACATCATGCTTATTTTAGATTCCTTCACCCTAGAAGTTTCTTCATGAGTAACTTGTAATTTATCCCAAATCTCTTTAGCCGTTGTGTATGTAGAGATTCGATGAAACTCATCTCTACTAAGAGCGCAAAGGAATGAATTAATTGCTTTAGCATTCAATTAAAAGCGAATTTTTTCCGCTTCATTCCATTCCGCTCTTGATTTTGATGGAGTGACATAACCACTTTCGATTATGTCCCAAATATCAAAATCTAGAGATTGAAAGAATATCTTCATTCTAATCTTCCAAAAAGGATAATCGGTCACATCAAAATATGATGGCCGAACAATAAATTATCCTTCGATATTCTTTCCCATGGATGCCATTCTCACTTAGATTTTAATCTAAATAATTTGAGACCTCGCTCTGATACCAATTGAGGATCAAAATGGCAACCTAAGAGAGGGGGTGAATTAGGTTTCTAAAATAAAATGCTAAATAATCAAGAAATTTAAAAACTCGAAATAAATAAAATGAGAGAAAGTGAGGAGTTAGAGAAATGCAAACTCAAAAAGCACACAATCGATTTGTTTCGAGGTTCGGCACTTTGCCTACGTCCCCGCCAACTTCTCAACACAAGAGAACGTTGGATCTCCACTAGACGATACTTTTGGGGGCAAGCACCAAGCCTTCACACCAACACCTTCTTCTCTCAAGAAGGTTACACTTTCAAGCTTCAACACTTTTCTTTTCTCTCTTTTACAAGATTATATCTCACTACAAATTACACTCAAGTTTAAAGAGAATTGAGAGCTAAGAGTATTAAAAACACTGAAGTATTTAAGCTCAAATGGACTTGAAAATCCTTGCTGAGAAAGGCCTCAAAACTATCTATTTATAGCCTCAGCCAACTCCAGGTCGTTGCACTTTTGGGCACCCTAAACATGATTTCGGGCGCCCAGAAGTTGTGCACGCGTACTGCACTTCCAGCGGCCTGTCAGATCACGTGCGCCGCTTTTCTGGATCCGTACATTCGGACCTCCAGAAATTGTGGGCACCCAGATCACGCGCGTCAGCTTTTCTGACACAACAAGACCACGCGCGCCGCTTTCTCTGAGCAAAAACTTTCGGGCCTCCAGAAGTTGTGGGCGCTCAGATCACGCGCATCAGCTTTTCTGACACAGCCAGACCACGCGCGCCGCTTTTCTGGGTCCGTACATTCGGGCCTCCAGAAATTGTGGGCGGCCAGATCATGCGCGTCGGCTTTTCTGACACTGTCAGACCACGCGCGCCGAAGTTTCTAACTGAAAGCAACTGGGCCTCCAGAACTTGTGGGCGCCCACTTTCCCAGGCACGCGCACCGCCTGCGCAGCGCCGCTGTCAGAACTTTTTCGAAACACGCAACCTGTCAAGTCAAACAATTCGGACGTCCTAAACAGACATTCGGGCGCCCAGATCAGGTGAAGAAGTTTCTGGACCACCCAAACAGCAAACAGGCAGGATCCAAAAAATAAACGAGATTCGGATCCAGTTTAGGGCGCTCAGAACAGAGTCCAAAACAGTAACTTGACAGAAAACTGATTCTGAGCAGATTTTGAGAGCTTTACAAGTAGGATCAAATAGAGATTTATTCAAGTGAGCTATAAAAGGATAAGTAGAATAATTTAAACTTAGCTCAAAGTTTCTCACTCTAATGTTAAAGCATAATATGAAACAGATTAAGGAATAGAGAGAGTAAGTTTGTCTATTTGACAAAGGAAGCAAGCATAGCTTCAAGTGGTGAAGCTTGGTTCTAGAAGATTGCCCATCTTGAGTCCTTTTTGAAGATAGAGAAGTCTAAACACAAAACTCAAGATAAAAGATTAGTCCAATAATCGTGATTATTTGTTATCATCAAAATCTAATGAATGATTAGGGCCACTATTTCGACAAATTTCGTGATCCCGAGTCAGTTTTTGCATCTATTTCGTGCTAAAACAGCCCTCGTTTGACACTCTACAAATGTGTCGACCAGCTATCTCTCCTGTACCCGAACCTCGCTACTAAGTGCTAGAATACATTACTTGAAAGTTTCATTTCTGGCTTTCATCACAGTTGAAGTTTGAGACATTTCTACTTGTTATTCACTCCATTAGAAAGAGGTGTAACTAAAGCCAAATGTTGACGTGAGGCAAAACAAACACTCACATGCATACTCAAAAGGGAAGGTAATTGATAGGACTAAGATTTTTATTGAGTATGCTAAATATCTAGTATACTGTTGATGCTTCCGATTTTTTGGCCCTTGGATCAACCGCCTTGATCATTTCTAACCATTGGATTAATATTATTAACCAATGGGGACCACTCAACCCTAGGAGACCATTCAACCCTAAGGGGGACCATTATCATCCTAGCCGTATAATCCTTGATCCAAGAGTCAAACAATTGGAAGCACCAATTTTCTTATACTTCCGATAGCATAGTAGCTCTACACTATATATATATATATATATATATATATATAGAGTCCGGCTACTATCCTCTTAAGAGGATAGAAGCCTTTGTCCTATCAAATTTTTTGCCGTTAGATTTAACTTTTAGTCATTTTCAACCGTTAGATTATACTATTCAACCAACCACCCACTCAACCCTAAGGGGCCCACTATCAACCTAACCGTAATCACTCTCATCCTAGCCGCACATCTTTTCATCTGAACGGTAGAAAACTTAGGAGGACGAAGGCTCCCATCCTCCTAAAAGGATAGTAGCTGGATTCTATATATATATATATATATATATATATATATATATATATATATATATATATATATATATATATATATATATATATAGTCCGGCTACTATACTATCGATAGTACCAAGCTCTTACTATCGAGTTTTCTGCCGTTAGATCAATCCTTTAATCATTTCCACCCGTTAGATTATACTATTCAAGCAACCACCCACTCAACCCTAGGGGACCACTATCATCCTAACCGCACATCCTTTCATCCAACGGTTGAAAACTCGATAGCACCAAGCACTTGGCACTATCGATAATATAGTAGTAAATTCTCTCTCTCTCTATATATATATATATATATATATATAGTCCGGCTATGATGCTTTTAAAAGCACCAAGCATTTGGTGCTTGTAAGTTTTCCGCAATTAGATCTACCCATTTGACCATTTCCACACGTTAGATCATAATATTCAACCAACCACCCACTCAACCTAGGGGACCACTATCATCCTAACTGCACATCCCTTAATCCAAGGGTCGAAAACCTACAAGCACCAATAAATTGGTACTTCTAAAAGCATAGGAGCTCAATTATATATATATATATATATATATATATATAGAGAGAGAGAGAGAGAGAGAGAGAGAGAGTTGAGCTAGAATACTATCGATAGAAAATGGGCACTTTTGCCATCCATTTGTTTCCGATTATGGAGCTTCCAAATCGATGATCGGTACCGTTGAACATGATCTAGAGCATTTAAAGTATCTAGAAACTAAATTTCATGCTTTTTCGATATTATTTTCTTGTCCATCAAGTGGACACAAAAATGAATGGTTGAAAATAAATATTCTTTAAAAAGTGATGATAGGAGTTTTGTAATCAAGATTAAGAGTATAGATCTTGTTTTAAATAGTTTAAAAAAAAATTTAACAAAAATTTAATTGATTTGGATATCTTTGCACCGTTAAACAAGAAAACGTCTCATATCGACTATTAAAATTATAAAATTTAAAACCCTTTGATCATTAGGTCAATGATGTCGAAAAAGCATAAAATTTGGTTTCTAGATACTTTAAATTCTATAGATCATGTTCAACGGTGCCGATCGTCTATTTGGAAGCTCCATCATCGAAAACAAATGGGTGGCAAAAGTGCCCGTTTGCCATCGATAGTATTCTAGCTCAACTATATATATATATATATATATATATATATATATATATATATATATATATATATATATATATATATATATATATATATATATATATATATATATATATATATATATATATATAGAGCAGGGCTGCTGTGCTCTCAGGAGCACGGAGCCCTCCGTGCTCCTGAGCCGTTTTCGATGATGGGACTTCCGAATCGACGATCGGCTCCGTTAGACTTGATCTAGCATATTTGAAGTATCTAGAAAATAAATTTTGCGATTTTTCGATATCGTTTACTTAGTGATCGAAAAGGTTCAAAATCAACGGCTGAAAATGAATATCTCATAAAAATTAGTGATATTGTACTAAAATCTTCGATCAGAGGTATTGAACTTGTTATAAATAGTATAAAGAATTTTCTATTAAAATTTTATCTGATTTGGATACTTCTACACCGTTAAACTTGAAACGGCAGATATCAACCATTAAAAGTTGTTGATTTTGAACCCTTTAGATTGCTATGTAAATGATATCGAAAAATCGTAAAATTTATTTTCTAGATACTTCGAATATGCTAGATCAAGTCTAATGGAGCCGGTCGTCGATTAGGAAGTCCCATCATCGAAAATGACTCAGGAGCACGGAGGCCTCCGTGCTCCAGAGAGCACACAAGACTTACTATATATATATATATATATATATATATATATATATATATATATATATATATAGAGAGAGAGAGAGAGAGAGAGAGAGAGAGAGAGAGAGAGAGAGAGAGAGAGAGTCTGGTTGGTATACTATCAGTAGCACGGAGGCCTCCGTGCTACCAAGTTGTTTTCGATGATGCGGCTTCCAAATCGACGATCGGCTCAGCTAGACTTGATCTACACTATTAAAAGTGTTTGGAAACTAAATTTTATAATTTTTCAATATCATTTACCTTTCAAACGAATAGTCGAAAAATGAATAGCTGAAAAAAAAAATCTCATAAAAAACGATGATAAAAGACTTAAATTTAAGATCAAAGATACTGATCTTACTCTAAATAGTTCAAAGAATTTTCTATAAAAATTTCATCAGATTTGAATTATTTTACAGCGTTAAACTCACAAACACATCTCATCTACCATTGAAATTGTCAATTTTGAGACCCTTTGTTCACTAGCCAAATAATGTCGAAAAATTATAAAATTTAGCTTCCAAACACTTTCAATAGTGTAGATCAAGTCTAGCGGAGCCGATCGTCGATTTGGAAGCCGCATCATTAAAAATAACTTGGTAGCACGGAGGCCTCCGTGCTACCGATAGTATACCAGCCTAACTCTATATATATATATATATATATATATATATATATATATATATATATATATATATATATAGCAAGACTACTGTGCTATTAAGAGCACAATAGTCCTTATGCTCCTAAGTTAGGGTGAGAGAGAGAGAGAAGAGATATTAGAGAGAAATTTAAGAAGAGGAGAAATTGAGATACCCAATTTCTCCTCAATTTATCTTCTCTCTCTCTTTCTAACCACCCATCAAACTTGATGGGTGGTTAGGAACTTAGGAGCACAGGAGCTGCTGTGCTCCTAATAGCATAGTAGCCATGCTATATATATATATATATAACACTAGGCTAGAACATTATTAATAGCACCAACTGATTGGTTCTATTAGGTTTTCGGCCCTTCGATGAAAGGATGTGCCGGTTAGGATAATAGTGGTCCCCTATAGAGTTTAGTGGGTGGTTGGTGGAATAGTATGATCTAAGAGGTGGAAATGGTCAAAGGGATAGATCTAACAGCGAAAAACTTGGTAGCACAAAGTGCTTGGTGCTATTGATGGCATTGTAGCCGAACTCTCTCTCTCTCTCTCTCTCTCTCTCTCTCTCTCTCTCTCTCTCTCTCTCTCTCTCTCTCTCTCTCTCTATATATATATATATATATATAAAATTGAGCTCCTATACTTTTAAAGGTACCTAGTCATTGGTGCCTGTAGAATTTTGGCATTTAGATTAAGAAATGTGCGGTTAGGATGATAGTGGTCCGCTAGGATTGAGTGGGTAGTTGGTTGAATAGTATAATCTAACGGATGAAAATAGTCAAAGGGGTAGATCTAGCGGCAAAAAACTTACAAGCACCAAGTGCTTGGTAGTTTTAAAAACATTATAGCCGGACTCTCTATATATACACATATATAAGACTTTAACTACTATTGTGTTTAAATAAAATATTAGGGTTTAAATCTTAAGCAAAATGAACTAGCCAAAATATTTCCGCCCAGTTCAGTTTGACTATTTTTTTTAATTCGATTTTTCTTCCTTTTAAGAAAAGAAATTTGCAAACCGAATTGACCATTGATCACACTAAAAGTGTGTGAAAAGTTTTAAATGATATTTATTTAATGTGAAAAAATGTATAGAGTATATGAAAGGTTATAAAGATTTAGGTTTAGATTTATTTAATTATATATACTAATAAAACATATAAACAGATTTTGATTTAGGTTTTCAATATGATTTTTTACTCTAAATAAATCCTTTGTTTTTTGAAACCAAAAATTACAATAATTATATATTTCTTAATAGAGTATATATATTTTTAATGTGTGTTTTTTTTCATAATTAATAGAATATATAATAAAACACACACATTCAAAAACACACATTTAAACAGATTTTGGAGGTTTTCATAATTATATATTTCTTAATAGAGTATTAATCTAAAAATGTTCTTGAACCTCCAAAATTCTAAATTTGCTTTAGAAATAGCTAATTTACATTATAGCCTTCAAACTATACCTATGATCTCTTAACACTTCAATTATCATGTTTTTTTTTTTTTTTCCCATGTTAGAAATATAACAGTTTTAATCTAACAATATGATTATCTAAATAAATCCTTTGTGAATTTTGAACCAAAAATTATAATAAATTAAAGGCAAAAATGTAGAGAACTTATCGAAACTATATATATGCGACATGTTTTGTTTTGACTAACTAATATCCTAAAATTTTGATTTTTGTACCAACTACAAAATTTGTTAAAATGTAGTCAAGATATTGTCACGCCCCGGGGCCCCAGCGGAAGCCCACCCGGGCGCATGCACAAACCCGCCGTGTACACAAACAACTAACATGCACACAAGGCGTCTAATAACAAGTATGAAAGAAAGGAATAAAACAAGTAATCCTAACATGATAATCAGAGCATACATACTAAACAAGTAAGGTCTCAAGGTAAAAACATGAAATACTATAAAAGTAAAGTCACTACCAAAGTTTAGTACAACATAACCCAAAAAGGGACATAGGGTAGTCTCTACAAATATGGTCGATACAAAAACACCTCTCAAATAAAATAAAATAAAGGTGCGCCACCTAGTCGCTAGCACCCTCGCGATCTAGCTACTCGCAATGCCCTTGCCGCGGTCCCTAGCCTCTCCCGCAGTGGATGGCTCTGAAATAAAACAATAAACCCCAGGGGGGTGAGAACTATTATTCAATAGTTCCCAGTGGGTAAGCCGCCGAGAAGAGCGGAGTACACCACTAGGCCAACTGAGGCAAAGTAGGGTTAGATAATAAAAGCATATTTTATAATGAAACTTCAATGCTACAATGCCTCAAGATTTAATCATATTCACATGGACTAAACTACTCATGCACATGTATAAGTATGCAACCTTTTACAATATGAATGTTCATTTGGCATATTACATTAAATGTGTAGTCATAAAGAGTACATTAAAAGAATGTCCACCTTTGCATATAATTATAAGTATGTAGTCATGAAGAGTACAATAGCGGGATGTTCACTTGTGCCGTGCCTAATGGCTCCGTGGTAGTCAACACCTCACGCTTCGGTGAGCCTTACCCACGGCGGTTCATTTTCCATTTCGGCGCTCTCAACCACACGTGCGAAACAACTGTCGCGAGGCCAACTCCGGAGTGCCGGCTTGTAGGGAGCGACCCTCACAAGCATGTGTAAACGAGCATAATGGCCAACAAGCAACAATCAACCATAATATAATATCATGCATCATATCTATAACATGGAAAACCAACTAATGTCATTCTAGATGTTCAATTAAGTGGAATGTCATGAGCTTAACTTCATATTGTGATTCTAACATGTCATATGTCACATATACTCTACACTAGTCCAACAAGCTAAGTGTTAAGAGTGTTTTCTAGTCCATTGTCCATCTACCATCACACACGTCTCTAGTCCTTCAAGTAAGCAATTAAACCATTGCTTGAATGAAATATTTACTTCCCATAGCCAACCATGATGCGCTATGTTCAAATACTATGCAAATCTCCTACTACATAGGGCATATAATTTGCATCTATAAAGCACATGAATTTTATGTATTCTAAAATTCTACCATGCCATAATTGGTATGAAAATGCATTAAATTAAGCTCTTAAGCTACAACGATGACATAGAGGGAATTCACCCATTTCGGTGAGGTTAAACCCACCCGAAGCCCTTCGGAACCTCGCAGTATCCGAAAACAGAGTTGTCCCCTCGATTTCTAGCGCCCTAAAGGAGATCCCTATGGGGTTAGAACATCGAACAACCAAAATCGAAAAACGACATACAACAAAGGGAAAAAAGGGTGAAAATACCTTAGACCAAGAATTTCTTGTCCAAAGTCCAAAATAGAGTTAGGAGGCCTCAAATCCAACCTAACACAACATTCTACACCCATCAATTCCCATTCAAAATCCCGAAATTAAGAAACCCTAAAAATAAACCCTAGGTTTCCCATAATGGGATTTCTCCAATAAAAACCCAAATAAACTACAAAAGAGGGTTCAAAAGAGGAGGACTCACCTCTTTGTAGCTCCAAACAAGATCCAAGGAAGCTAGGTTTGGAGATAAATCTCAAACAAGCTCTTCTCTTTCTCCACCAAGTCCACCAAGAACAAGCTAGCAAGCTTGAAAGCAAAAGAGAAGGAAATAGAGATCAAACCCTAGGTTTAATCACCAAAAGCCCAAGAAATCTAGAGAGAGAAAGGGAGAAGAAGCCTACCTCTCTTTTCTCTAAGTCCTCAGCAATGAGGCTGAGAGAGGGCTGTGAGGGGTTAAGTGTTATGATGTAACAATTGCCCTAACACCCCTCCAAAAGCCAACATTCGCAAAACAGCTCAAACAGAATTTTTGGTTCTGTATACCGGTATGCGTATGGGCATACCGGTACCAGGCCAGAAACTCCGCAAACCCGAGCCTCGGCCAAACAGGCCACGCGAAGGGATTCCGGTATGCGCATTGCCAGTACCGGTATCTCAACTCCAATACCGGTATGCGATGGCACATACCGGAATGCCAGCCTATTCCGGTATTTCCAGCAGGATTCCGCAGAACCCGAGAGCTGCGAAATTCGGTTTAACACAGCATTCCGGTATCCCAAAGATGAATACCGGTATGCAATGCCAAAACCTGCAGTTTTGCAGATTTCGACTCCCGGAGTCCGTTTTCGCACTTCTCAAGTCCCGAAAACGCTCCCAAGGGCTCGAAACAAAACCAAAACCTCCAGATTAGTACGGAGTACTAATCTCACACTAGAACCTTGCAATTCGCTAAAGTTCAGTGTACTACAGATATATTACACAAAATATTTTAATCAAATCATTAATAACCAGGTACCCAGATATTGCTAAAGTGAAAGAGTCATTGGATAACTTAAATCAAATAAATTAAAATATCATATAGCAAAATTAAAGCTTTCATAAATTAGAAAATCATATTAAAATGGTTCATATATAAATTCAAGTGAGTTCCATATATTTTTCCAAACTTAAATTGAAGGAATAATATACAATCCGCTTTACAAATTTAGAATTAATGTTGCAATTAATATTCTACCCTTTTAATAGAAAAGCTCTTTGCACGTCCCACCAAAGTCCACTTATATAAACTATTGATATACAGATAAACCCACATAGAGTTTATAAAAGTCTGCATGAATGATTTATAAGCCTTCCAATAATTTGTGATAAATAAGGCCTCACTTGATGTCGTTGTCATCTTTTATTTTATATAAATATAAATTTTATATGAAATTGTAAAAGAAGCTGGGATGGTTGATTGCTTACGATTCTTACATCCAAAATATTTTTGTTCGACAATGTAAAACAAAAACTTGAAAGTTGCTTAATTTTTTCTTTTTTACTTTCAAAATTTTCTTAAACGAGTTGTCATTTATTACATAACTAAATTACATTGCAAACTAACTAATAATGAAAATAAGAGATTACAAGTTCTCTCCCAGATACTTCTAATTACAAATAATTAATATTAAAAATAATATTATTTTTAAAAAAAAAACAAAAATACTAAATGAAACCTAGACTTACAGCTTATAAAAGCAGCATTAATTTTGAAAATTGACCGTGCACAGTATTTTTTTTTTTTTTTTTCTCCAAATATCTACACCTGTAAAGAGAAGTAGTAACTCCAGATGATCAGTACGTACTAGATCAAAACAACACCTGTTGCGCGACGCAGCCCCAGTGCACTAAAAATAAACTTCGTATAGTCAGGGCGATCAATCAATCGCAAGGATCGATGGTTCCGAGCCAGCGCGACCTGATCGACTGTCACCTCTCCATTTCCACGTACGTTACCATAGCAAGTACGTAATTGTCCGCTCTCTCACTCCGGAGGAAGTCCGGAATTAAACCGATGCACCGCATCCTTCATGTTTCAAGCCTTTCAAGCCAATTAATTAAATGTATTGATGCAGAATAGGTTTGAGCCAATATTGATCGGATTAAACCGATTAGATCATTATTTTTTTAGCTTAGATTATATTTGTTGGACATATCTTTTAGTTAGTTATGAGGATTTTTAACTATCCTTTTATTTGATTTTATCTCTATTTATTTTTAAATTTATATTGTTTAGTTAATATCTAGATAAGGTTGTTTTAGTTAGTTATTTAGGATAAGATCAAATCTGAAGTTGGTTATGTGTATCTAAGTCTAAGATTATTATAAATAAGGTATAGATTTTTATTGTAGAAGAAGATGATATTAATTAATTAATAAAGATGATTCGAAACTTTGGTGCACGAGTAATTTTTTTTCCTTCGCGAATGCGTCGCCCTGGAGTGAGTCCAGTCCCGAAGTGAGTTCGGTTCAGGAGTGAGTCCTAATTATCTTTTCTATTTCTTCTTTTTCTATTTTTTTTGAATTTTATATTTTCTTTAATTTTTCATTTTTTTTTAATTTCGAAAATTTCTAAAAATATTTCAAATATGTTTTAAATTTTTTTTAAAAAAAAAACTTTCAATATTATAAATCATATTTTGAAACCCTCTAAAACGTAGGACCCTATCTCCCCGTCCTACATCAATTTTGGTATTAGAGCCTAGGCTATTTGACGGTTCTGTTTCGTCAAAAATTTTGGGCTTGTTAAAAAATATATGATGAAAATTAAAAAAGGGTGAGAAAAAGAATTATAAAAGAGTTGAGTGAAAAAAAGAAAGTGAAAAAAAAAGTGTGGAGAAAAAAAAATGGAGAGAGAGTAAAAAAAAAAATTATGGATGCAAAAGAATGTCTTAAAAGGATTTTTCAAAAGTATGGTAAAAGAAAAGGAATTCATATTGAGTCATTGAAAGAAATATGTGAGATGACATATTTTGATGAGTGGCTGCATGATCAGAGGTCATATTTTGAGAGAAACAGAAACGATATCCGGATGAAAGTACTAGATGATTTGAGATGGTGGTATAGAGAAAGGCAAATATCTCATCTTGATTTTAAGATAATATTTTTGGAGGAAGAAAAAAAGAGGTTAAAAGATATTGAAGAATGTGCTAAAATTGCTGAAAATGATTTTCGATGGATGGGTCAGGTTAGAGATGAATATCGATGGATCCAACTAAAAGTTCAATTGGAGACCCTAATCGCTCAACAAAGTACGCCACCTATAGCGCAGCTAGTAGTCAACGATTCTGATCCAATTCCATCAACACCATCCAATTGTAAAGAAGTTGCAGATGTGGTCGAGCCCGAGCTAGATTTGGAAAATCTCGAGTTAAAGCATGAAACCAAGGTAGATGAACGTGTTGAAGACGAAAGGTTACAGATGGAGTTACCCTCATTGCTCCAGCAGTTTGAGTCTTCCATACCAAAGCTTCAGATTGCAACGAAACCAGCTTTCTCATTGATATCAAATATTATGAAGTCTCATGAACTTATCAGCCGTTCTTCCTACATCGATAGCAAGCAGGAAACACTGATGATACAGGTTGTTCGACATGCAGGCATTGGGCTGCATCACTTTATTCTGCACACTTGGTTGTTTCCTATCACCTTACAAATCAAACTGATTTCGATGACGAGATCCTGCGCAGCGGAAGCGAATGATGCAGAACAGGCTTGAGCCAATGTTGATCGGATTAAACCGATTAGATCATCATTTTTTTTAGCTTAGATTATATTTGTTGGACATATCTTTTAGTTAGTTAGTTATGAGGATTTTTAACTATCCTCTTATTTGATTTTATCTCTATTTGTTTTTAAATTTATATTATTTAATTAATATCTAGATAAGGTTGTTTTAGTTAGTTATTTAGGATAAGATCAAATTTGAAGTTGGTTATGTGTATCTAAATCTAAGGATATTATAAATAAGGTATAGATTTTTATTGTAGAAGAAGACGATGATTTTAATTAATTAATAAAGATGATTCGGAGCTTTGGTGCACGAGTAATTTTTTTTTCCTTCGCGAATGCGTCGCCCTGGAGTGAGTCCAGTCCCGAAGTGAGTTCGATTCAGGAGTGAGTCCTTATTATCTTTTTTATTTCTTCTTTTTCTTTTTTTTGAATTTTATATTTTCTTTAATTTTTCATTTTTTTTTATTTCGAAAATTTCTAAAAGTATTTCAAATATGTTTTAAAATTTTTTTAAAAAAAAAACTTTCAATATTATAAATTATATTTTGAAATCCTCTAAAACGTAGGACCCTATCTCCCCGCCCTACATCATGTATCCTTACATTTCATCCATTCGATCATCATTTTTTTTAAAAAAATTATTATATTTTATTTTGAAATTAAAAATTTGTTGACTTAAAATATAGATAAGAATGTGTAAGCATGATATAGTAAAATTCATTCACCAGAGTTCTAGCTAGCTAGGGGCAACACGTACATGTCGCCGCCCACTTCGACTTCGGCTGATGATGTGGAGCTGGCTCAGCCCTCGGCAGTTCTTGCGGCGTCGATCCAATTCTGACTCCCACCCGTGAATCACTAATAAAAGATAATAGAAATGACAAAATAATTATAATAATATAATAAATAATAATAATAATAATGAAAGCAAAAAAAAAAACAAAATTCTGATTCCCGACCATGACTTTCGGCCGCGTTGGGCCACCGAGGTGGGCGCGAGGCAGGCGGGGTGTGCGCCGCTAATTATAATATTCTATTCTATTCTATTCTGCGAATGGATCCAACTGCATGCGTACGACGATGGATGGAGGGGAGGGAGAAGACATGCATGGGACCAAGGAAAGGGTTAAGCGGACGACAAGACGGAAGAGGAAAAGTCTGCTAAATAATACTTGCATCACATCATCAATAACAAGTCAATCATATTAATTTTTTTTAAAAAAAATTCTTTTTATAATTATGACGGGATGGATAAATTCAAAAAGAACTATTTAATTGGTTGGGGACGCCGCGTCACTAATATAACCGGTGCATTCTAGAATTTTATCTGCCGTAGACCGGCGCTCTGTCAGCGATTAATTTGTCCCGGCGTGATTGAATCAGTGACGTGTTTTGGAGGTGTGCCGAAGCAGAAAATAAGCATCTAAAATGTCATGGGGGGTGATGCATTATTCCTGTCTAGCTAATTAAGTTGTGCTTATGAAATTCGTCCATCTTATTATAATAAAAGAAATAAAATTATTTTAATTATTTGTAAAGAAAGAATTTAATTAGCTCACCGCTACACAAAAAATCACCTTATGTAGGACCCATGTCGAGCTAGCGAACGACAGACCAAAATTAAATAAAAATAATTACAGAAACTGCACTTCTCTATATGGGATACTATTATTTCTTTTCTTTTGTTGTTAACCTCGACATTAAATAATAGATAAAACTAGTAGTTTTATTAAAAAAAAAAAAAAGTAAAGTACTAGTTGAAAATAGTAACATACATTTGACCCATTTCCAGCACAAAAAAAAAAAGAGTAAGCAAGCGTCCAGAAATAGTTATATAAATAAAAAAGAAAAGCTAGAAATACCAGATGAAGGCTTAATTATTTTGCTTTTTTATACTATCACAAGTGCATCTCAATAGAGTTTTTCGTTTCTATCTAGAATAATTAATTTGCCAACAGTAGTGTAGGGATTGGTGAAAAAAATTAAAAATGATAGTTCCGTAATATTTTCCAACCTAAAAATAATACAAGATAGCAAAGAAAAATAAGTTTAAAATACAGTATAAAGATTGATAAGAAAAAATAATTTAATTAAGTCATTCAAAATAAAAATAGCACAACATAATAAAAAAAAAAAATTATAAACTATAATTAAGTTAAAAATGTTGGAACAAAAATTAATTTTTAAACTGTCATTTGTCATAGAATAATGCTATCTGTATATTTACTTATGGGACGTAAATCTTACACCTCATTCATTAGATTTTTTTTCCGTTTTTTTTTTTTACAACAATTGTCAATTTTTTTGTAAATACTGAAAATTCAATAGAAGTTTACCGACCCTAGGATGGACAGACTATATATAAGATTTACACATGATAGCGGATGGCACAGGCAGCATTTTTCTTTGTCATATATATGGCCCTAGCTAGCTGTAGGACCAACCTAGACTGATCGATCAGCACTCCCTGTAATCAATCACCCATGCATGCATGTTCAGGAGAAAGTTTTCTAGCAATTAAAGATCCTACAAAAGATACATGTAACGTCAATCGGGCTTTTATGATCACACTGTGCAAGATAAAGAGTTCTATATGTCGCTTTGGTTGGAAGTTAAATGCAGAAAACTTCGGTTTACAGAAGAATATGTTTCCCTCGATCGTGAGAGTAATTAATTAGTTCAGTTTGAGTACGTAATACTACACTTGCAAATTTACTAGCTTGCTTATATAAATGGCCGCATTTAATTGGCAGGCCATATTTATTTGGCATAACTGAATCAATTAATTATTTGGTGGTTGTTGTAATTCATAAGGCAAAGAATAAAATTTAACCACTAAATTTAAACTTTTGTATATTATTGTAAATATTATTTGTAAGAATAGTTTTTTTTTTTTTTTTTCTTTGCTTGTTTAGTTTACGAGAGTGGTGCGTACGTACTCGTAGAAGTAGTGCTTGACGTGCCATAAAATGTATACGCAAATGAAGTTGATAAGTTTAATTTTTATGAAAAAGCAACCACAACTCAACATCTATCCGATAGTCAAAATGTAACCTTGAATGAGACGGTCATAGAACCGCAAGCACAAAGTAAAGAAGCGGAAAATTGGGCGAGCAAAAAAGAAACGCCTTTTCCGAAAAATCATGACACAGAAATACTGCTTATAATATGATAATAATAATAATGCACAAACACATGTCGCTTCCGACTTTGGTTAATGACGTGGAGCTGGCTCAGCACTCGGCAGTTCTTGCAAGGATCCAACTCTGATTCCCACCCATAAATAACAATAATAATAATAATAATAATAATAATAATAATACTTCAATAGACAAAAAATAAATTTTTTTAAGGAAAAAAAAAAAAGAAAAACTCTGATTTCCAGCCCAAACTAAACGTTGGCCACGTCGGGGGACAAAAATTTGGTGGGCACCATGCCCAAACTAATTAGTTTGGGCATGGTGCCCGATGGGTGCCGTGTGGCACATACCACGGCACCCATCTCCTCCCCCTTGCTACTCTCTCTCTCTCTCTAAAACGCACGGCCTCCTCTTTTTTTTTTTCTTTTTTTGGTGGGATGGGCGCCGTTGGATGTGCCACACGGCGCCCATCGGCACCATCCCCAAACTAATAGTTTGGGGATGGTGCCCATCAAATTTTTGTCCCACGTCGGACCCCGGGGTTGGGCCGTGAGTAATATTGGGGACGGAATTGGCCGGTTGATAAAAAAACACTTTTAAAATTAAAAGATGTCCGCATGAATGCTCCCTATTGAGTCCTGCTTTATCATCGTGGAAGTTGTGAAATCATTTTTATGCGTATCGTTGGGAAAAAAAAAAAAAAAAGTTTTATGAGATGGGAATTATGTATAGTCCAAGAACGAAACCATCTAAAGTCCTTATAAGACTCTCCCAATCTAGGTGGCATATAGCAATTGATTGATGACAAACTTATTATTTCAAATGTAAAATATAGGATATTTTATAATTATGAAATCAATGAGACTAATAATTTCTTCAATTGATTGCATATATAGACACTAGCTAGATACTCCTACCACACCAATCTTGCAACTCAATCTCTATGCTTTTTATATGAACATGAACACGTACTCTATTAGCTAAAACTAGAAGGGGGGGAAAAGAAAAAAGGAAAAAGAAAAAAAAAGCTTATTTTTTATTTTTTAGAAAATTACTTTATTATCCTCTTTATTGTAAATGAATTATTCATTTCACTTCATGTAAGTCTAGAATACAACACACGTACGTAAAATTTGATCGAGAAACTAATTAATGCGGTTATATTATATTGGAAGCTGCACATGCAGGGGGACGATTCGATCACTTAATTAGAAATTGTGCAGGGAGCTAGCGTTCGTACATATATATTATTACGCTGCAAAATTTAAATCCCAATATTAATATATTAGGTCGGGGTCATTACTGCGCCGTACGTACCTGTCGCGGGACAGGAGCTCGAATTAATTAATTAATCAGGTTTAATTCGCTTTCAACCAACAAAATAAAACAATTAGCGGGTGTGAGTTGGAACTTGGAATTGGATCTCATGTGAACTCGACCTGGCTTTAATTTGGCCCGTACGTAGCAATCAATACAAGGCATGCAATGCATGCAATCCTCCTCCTATCCAGAAATAATAATAATAGAAATAGAAATAGAAATAGCTAAGCCTAAATCTGATCCACCAATCATAAACTCATGATCAATCAATCATAAAGGGTGGGTTCGAAATTAATTAGCCGTACATAAGGGGCACAAAATTATGCAAACGGAACGAAATTTAAACTTGTGCGGACAACCAATGGGACAATCTCATATTGGGACTAGAGCAGCTTCCATCAAATTATTTTTTGGTGCATGCATGCATAATCTGCAGATCAACCTTACCTGTGTGATATATAGTTTTGCACCTGCTTTAATCTAAATTTTATGTCTGCATGTACTAATATACAAGTTTCAGAAATATATATATATAATTAGACATCAAATAACTTGAAAAATTAAACTATATATATAAAAAAAAAACTTTTATTAAATAGAATTGCTACTCACCTAAGGGTTTGTGGTCTAGTTGTACTTTTGTTCCTGCTTTTGGTTTTGGTTATATATATAATTGAGCGTTTAATGATAAGAAAGATCTCAAATATTTTCTATAGTACCTAGAAAATGGAGCGTAAATTTTGAGCTGAAAAGCTAAAGCACTAGTATTAATACTTTAGTAGAGAGGATTTGTTGTAAAAAAAAAAAAAAATTCAACATCTATCTTAAAAATATATTCAAATAGTGTTTCAATCAAGCAAGCTCTAAAGAGAATAGATGTAGAAAGGCAATCTATATCCTTTGAAAAATGATAGTTGTACACTCAATATATGGGTGTATATCTTACTTATTTTCGATCCAAGTGTTTATAAATTTTTTTTAATATTTTTAGCGCAAAAAAATATAATATGAGAAATGAGAAGATCTTTGTCTTTGAAAGATTAGAATGTAAATCTTATACTTATATATAGGCAGTGTTTCATTGGGGAACAAGTGGGAGAATAATTAAGTCTTTATTCCCCACTTATACCCAAACACCAATAACGGATAGGGGAAACAGAAGTTTAATTTTCTTTTTGGAGAATAAGCTAGTATTAATAAACTTAGAATAGTTGTTTCACCCTCCCTCCGGAACAAGCTTGTTCCCAAGTGGAAATAAGCTTAATTAAAGTCTAAATCTAATTTTAGTTATGATATTAAATCATTAATTAATATAATTAATGTATTTAAGTCATTATCTATTGCTTAAATAATAAATAGTAAAGAAATTAGTTAATTTATTTTTATAATTAATTAGCTAATTAAAAAATAAAAATTTAATGTGTTTATCTGATAACCAATATTTATATTGATGAACCATTAATGTTTTGACTAATCTAATTAATCTCTCAACTTATTATCTAAGTAAAATAATTTACTAACTAATTAAAAAGCTAACTTATTTTTTATAATTAATTAATTAATGTATTGCTCCATTATCTTATCTACTATTCATAGCTAAAATATTTATTAATTTATTAAATTATTATTAATTGATATTTTGATATTACTTAATTAGGTAAATATTTTTATTTTAACTAATTAGATAAAATATTATTTAATTAGTATTTTAAAGTTAACCAATTAGATAAAATATTATTATTTAAACCATATATAATTATTCTTCTTCTCACTATTCCAATCTAACTATCCAAATGTTTTTTTTTTTATTCGCGCTAAAAATTCAATTTTCATTCAAATGCAAAATTAACCTTATTCTTACTTATCCCAAGAATTGTAATTTATTTCCGAACCAAAGGATACCACAGGGTAGGTGAAATGTAAGATTGCTCATCTGCTTGAAGAGAGAAACTAAAGCTACCTATGGAGAGAAATGGTACTTGTACATCTGAAAATGGGTGTATGATATGCACCTTCTCATCCTAGGATTTAGAAAATCATGTGAATTTTTAATATATTTTTTTAAGAAAAATTTCGACAAAAGAAAGGCTAATTATTAGCTCTTGGATAAGGGGGTGTAAGATATATAATCCCTTTTGGAGTGTACATGTGGCACTGCTCATCTATCTATTTCCCATCTGCTCATCTATCTATTTCCCATCAGTCATGGTTTGAGATCCCCATGTCATGCTTCCAGATTCGGACTGGTGTGGCTGAGATTAGGATAAAGTAAATCTTAAGACATCATGAATGGTGCTGAGTAGGGATGAAAACGGATAGAATATTATTCAAAAATATTCAAATCGATGTTATCTGTATCCGAGCAGAAAATATCTGAATCCGATCGAATATCATTTCAGAGAGTCAAAATTATCAGAATATCCCAAAAAAATAGATATGAAAATGGATGTCCACATTTTTTTAATAGTATTATAATTTTATATTAATAAATTGTAAAAACTGTATTTTGATATCTTATTCTCCTGTAATCTCCTGATTCCAATATCACATTTCCATGTTTCAATCTTATCCTTTCAAGTTTTTTCTAAGTATGTAAAAAATAAACAATTTTTTGACTGCCAATATGTGTGGGGAGATAGGGAGCGCTTAATTGTTTTTTTTGGAAGATAATCGCAGCTTAATTGCTACTTGTAGGGAGATAAGAAGGAGTTTGATTTCTTTTTGTGGAGAGAAAATATATGTTGTGCAAAAATAAGATAATTTTTTTGTACTCTTTGTTTATTTTATTATAACTTCATATAAAAATTGTATTTGTATTTATTAAATTCTATATTTTATTCAATCCATTATAGGTATATAAAATTTTTTGAATAGGAAATTGAAACTTTAATTATATTATTGTTAATATAAGTTTATATTTATATGTGCATATTAGTGTATATTATTATTTGGATAATATCTGAATATATATCCAATACATACTCAAATCTGAAAAATTATCCAACCGTACCTGAATCTATGTTTAGTAGCTATATTGTAACAAATATTTAATATCTGAGAAAATCTGTATGCAAATTTATATGCGAAAAACATAGATATGAATACGAATTTATCAAATATCCATCTATATTCGACCCGTTGTCACCCTAATGCCGAGGCCTCGGGACATAGATGACATGGTGCTGGTATTAAATCCTAGACTTTTTCCTCCATTTGGTCCTCAAGCTCATCACCCTCATCCTACTCACTTGCCTAATATTTGAATAACTTTAGGCTTCAATGCTCGTCACTCTCTGTATAGATAACAATAGATTAATATTTACTCAAAAAAGCAATATATTTTAAGAGCAGTACATTTTTGTCGGTTTTGAAGATGACCTTTGATTATGCTATTTTTAATAACTGACCATTCCTAGCACAAGTGGTAAAGAGTTTGGTGGTTGGTATTCGAGGTTCCAAGTTTGAAGCCTAGTTGCTTCACATTTTCAGCTAATTTTATTTCTAAAAAAAAATAAACGAAGCGGATAACATACTACCTTTCTCTGATTAAAAAAAAAAGGTTGAAGATTATTAATAAATCCCCCCAAAAGCCAAGAAATAAGTGAAAAATGGGACCAAAAACAATGGTAGATCATGAGAAAAAGGGCAAACAAATAAAGAAAAAAAATTCACCAATATTGCTTTCAAATATCTTAATTTTATGAATATTTCTTTAAATTAAAAGTACAATTAATGTTAAAAAATAAGAGGCCTTTTAGTATAAAAAGTTAACTAGTTTTATAATTTTACAAAATTAGACATTCTTTTTTAATTTAAAAATTTGGGTTGAATTTTTTAAAAGATGATCGAATTATCCTTATTTTTTTTCTCTTTTTTCTCTTGCGTGTTTCTCTTCTCTCGCTTCTGTTGAGATAAAAAAAAAATTAAAAATTCAAATCAAAAATTTAGAAGGCAATAAAATAAATGAGGAAGAATTAACATTTGCCTTAAATGACCAACCATCATAAAAGGAAAAGAAATAAAATTATATTATTGCCTTATTTTCAAAAAAAAATTAAATTTTTTTCCCACAATTGAGAGGTTCTAGAAGCACTATAAATTGGACAATGGAATTTAAAAAAAAAGATTTTTTTAGAAAAAAAAGGAAGGGAAAAAAAAATAAAGAAAGCCAAAAAAAAAGAGAGAGAGAGAAAGCAGCAGAGGGATAGAGGAGGGGGTGCCGTCGGATGGGCCACGCGGTGCCCAACGGCATCGTCCCCAAACTAATAGTTTGGGGATGATGCCGACAAAATTTTTGTCCGCCGCCAGGAGGAGGGGCCCCCTTCTGTCCTCTAGTTCGTGCACAGAGAGAGGGAGTTCCCTGTAGTACTTCGATTTTGTGGACTTTGAGGGTTTCGGGCTTGAGACATTTCGGGCGCCCGGAACTTGTGAAGTGGACGCCCGAATGTACCGGAGCCAGTGTATATTTCGGACGATCCGGTTGTGACCGACGGAGATCGGATCTGGGCGCATGATTCGGACGCCCGGATTGAGGATCCGAATTGAGTTGTGACGTGGAGAGCCACGTGTCGCGACGCAGGACACGTGTCGATCGCCGGAGACACGCGGCCCCACCGCCTGCTGACCGCCGACCGACCGCTTGAGCGCACGACGACACCTGGACAGCATCATTTCCGGACGCCCGGAAGTTGTGAAGTGGGCGCCCGAATGTGGGATTTTGGGAGCCTATAAATAGGCGAGTCCCTGATGTTCTTTGGCTCATTTTCCACTTCGAGATCCTATTTTTTAGAGAGAGAAAGTGGGTTTAGGGCCATGTGTTGGCATAGTTTGTAACCTAGCTTGCTCTCTTCTACTCTGCTGATCTGATCTGGTGCCGAGCTGTTATTCTGCTGGAGTTAGCAGTTCCTTGGAGGGTTAGACAGATCGGAGTGCTGCCGGAGTTCGTTATCTTGGAGGATTGGATCTGAGGATACTGTTTTCCCCACCGTGGTTGGATTAGCTCTTCAGGTGGGTTGATGTTTGCCAGATTCAGTGGACTTCCTCCTACGTGTTTTATCTCATGTTAGCATAATATGATATGATGTTGTTTGGATTATGTTAGCATGATGTGGATATTGGATTATGATATTGGGATTATAATAGTATGCCATGCTAAGATTATGTTAGAGATGCCATGTTAGGTTGAGACTGATCTGTGTACTGCATGGGCATGTTATGATCTTAGATGTGCTAATGATATATATATGAGCATGCATTTCCTTTGTACCCTTGTTGCATGATTTGGACCTACACCTATCATGTTGATATTCTTTGTACCGGTTGGTGTACATGTAGTGTAGGTGATCATGTTGTGGCTCGTGCTATGTTATTGTACCTCCTCTTTGTGGTAGAGTCGAGAGCCTCCTCTTGTGATAGAGTTGAGATGGATTGTGAGCACTGGAGCATTGATTGTGCCAAGGGCACGTGATTCTTTGTGAGAGCATTGATTGGGTCACACTTGTTGATTATCCTTTGTGGTGCCGAGGGCACAGTGGATTGGGTCTTACTTGTTGACCCAGTCGCGTCGATCATATACCTGCGGGTGCTTGGCGTATACTTGGGTTTACTTTACTCGGTTGGGTCGCTCCCACGAGTACCACTCTAGAGTTGGCATATTCCGTACAGAGGGATTGTACGAGGAACTAGTAACAGACGGGCTTCCTGTACTAGTTGGGCTCCCTTTTGTGTTGAGCTTGATCAGGCCGCAGGTATCGTATTTGGAGGTATTGTATGGTATTATGGATTGAGCTAGGTACAGACGGGGTTTCCTGTACTAGCCGGTTCGCTGGTATTACTTGTTTGGTAGTCCTCATATTCAGTTTATTGGTATTCATACTGACAGTTGAGCTTTGTGCATAGTAGTGGTAGTATATCTCCTACTCTTTTATTGCTCTATACATATCTCTTGAGATTGAGGACTTAGTGGGCAGACCGCTGAGGCTGGTGGCGGTACCCACTGAGGACTACTTGATTGATAGTAGTTCTCACACCCATTGGTGACATCTTTTTGCAGAGTCTTCTTCCCCAGTTGTGCATATTGAGCGCGGAAAGGAGACCGTCGGGTAGAGCTATTCCCCGGATACTTGGCTAGAGGTATATACCCCATTTTGATAGATGGTTGAGTCTGTACATACAGTGAGATAGATTGTGATATCAGTGTTGTATATGAGAGTTGTATATGAGAATTATGGATGATGTATGTACAGTGATCTTTTGATATATTTATATAGCAGCTCTGTTGATACCTTTAGCTCTGTGTGATTGTTGATGTTGTTTCGCTTCGTATACATGGTAGAGATACTGTGTATGCGGCGGGTCTGGTCATGCGCCTGGGAAGAGGTAACCCGGGACGTGACAGATTAAGTTGGTATCAGAGCTTAGGAATAGGTCATGAGGGCCTAGGAAACCTAAGATAAACAGACCTAAGAATGGCGAGAGAGACGTGATTGATTGCGAAAGTCATAGATTTGGTTTTGAATCCTTCCTTGTGTAGGAGGAGTGATTGAGGGATTATGCCTTCTCTTATCGGATGAATTATGTTGGCTGCAGACGACATAATAATCTGAGAAGAAAAGAAGTGTCCTTCTAGACTTTCGCTAGATTGGGTCGTGAGTTGTTTGTGGTCCTAATCGGGTATTCTGTTGCAGGTTATTACTATGCCTCCTCGACGACCATCGACGAGAGCGCATCCGACGCCTTCGGATATACCTGAGCAGACGGGTCCTAGTGAACGGCCCGATCTGCAGGAGCAGCTAGCAGACATAGCTGCAGTTGGAAGGCAGCAGAGTGCCTTGTTGCAGAAGATGTGTGATGCTTTCTCTACGCCTCGAGCTATGGAACCTCAAGCGGCGACTACTCCAACTACATCTCAACCCAGAGAAGGAAGTACTCAGCCTAGTCAAGTGCTTTCTGAAGAGGAGCAGGAGCGGATGGCGGATAGATTGGCTCGCTTCTGTAGGTTTGATCCACCGCGATTCAATGGAAGTAGCATAGAATCGTGGGTGGTAGAAGCCTGGATATGCGAGATGGAGAAGTTGTTTGAGGATCTCTTTGTGCCAGCACGGGAGCAGGTGCATATGGCAGTGCATTGTTTATCTGGTGATGCTCATGTCTGGTGGAGGAGGACCCGTGATCATAGGTCCTTGAATCCTCTACAGATGTCTTGGAGCGAGTTTCGGGGGATTATGTATGGTGCGTATTTTCCCAGCAGTGTGAAGATGAAGATAGAAGAAGACTTGAAGAATTTGAAGCAAGGGAATTGCTCAGTACAGGAGTATGCAAGAGAGTTTACGAGACTACTCAACTGTGTTCCTTCAGCGGCAAGGGACGAGATACAGAAGGTCTATCTATATGAGAAGGGTTTGAGACCCGAGATCTTTCCATTTGTCCACTCGCAGAGACTTCAGACTTTGGATGCTACTATCGAGCAGTCTCTGTGGGTAGAGCAAGGGGCGTTTGTGACGAGAGGGCAGCATGTGGACCCGGCTCAAGGTCAGGAGAGGAAGCGCCCGGCACCTGATGATGGAGGACAGTCGAGTAGTAGACGCCCACCTAGACCTCCTCAGCAATCACGTTTTCAGAGACGTGGATCTTATAGTCGCCAGCAGTCTGGAGGATATCGCCAGCAGCGACCACAGCAACAGCAGTCGAGAGGATCTCCCCGATGTGTGATTTGTGGAGGACCTCATTTTGCTTATCTTTGTGATCGACGAGAGGGACGATGTTATGAGTGTGGACAGCGAGGACATATGAGAAAGGCTTGTCCCAGATTTGTAGCAGCTCCATCTATGGCGTCTGTGCCTTTTACTCCACCGCAGTATTCTGGAGCCTCCCCGGTATTTTCTCAGGAGCGATCTTCTATGCCACGACAGCCAGATCGACGCCAGCCACCGGCGAGCGGACGAGTTTATGCCGCTCAGATTGAGGATTCGGCGATAGCTGATCGGGTGGTGGCAGGTATAGTTTTAATTTGTGGCATTAGATCGCGTACCTTATTTGACACTGGTGCATCGCATTCCTTTGTTAGTAGGACATTTGCATTGCATCATGGTTTAGAGGTAGGGTCGTTACCCCAGGCACAGGAGGTGCGGGTACCTGACCATAATTTGCAAATAACGCATGGTTGTTTAGGATGTCCTGTGCAAGTTGGACCTTGGATCATGCCTGCCGATTTATTGGTATTGAGACAGTTGCAAGATTTTGATGTAATCCTAGGCATGGATTGGTTATCTCGATATTATGCTATAATCGATTGTGGATCTAAGACGGTGACCTTTTGTGAGCCTGGGCAGGAGAAGTTCATTTATAAAGGTTGTAAGAGTTCACTGTTCGCAGTGACGATTTCTTCTGCTAAGGCTAGACAGATGTTGAGTAGTGGTTGTATGGCCTATTTTGGAACAGTGATTGAGGTGCCCACTGTTGTACCAGGACTCGAGGATATTCCTATTGTCCGTGAGTTTCCGGACGTATTTCCTTCTGAGTTATCCTCGATGCCTCCTGATAGGGAGATTGAATTCGTGATTGATGTGGTACCAGGAACCGCGCCAATCTCGAAGACACCCTATAGAATGGCACCAGCTGAGTTGAGAGAGTTGAAGGCGCAACTGCAGGATCTTATGGATAAAGGTTTTATCAGACCAAGTGTGTCGCCTTGGGGAGCGCCTGTGTTGTTTGTAAAGAAAAAAGATGGTTCACTTAGGTTGTGTGTGGATTATCGGGAATTGAACAAAGTGACCATCAAGAATAGATACCCCCTCCCACGTATCGATGATCTGTTCGATCAATTGCAGGGAGCGTGTGTCTTTTCTAAGATTGATCTTCAGTCCGGTTACCACCAGTTGAAGGTGAAGGCCGAGGATATTTCTAAGACCGCTTTTAGAACTCGGTATGGGCATTATGAGTTCACAGTCATGCCGTTTGGGTTGACTAATGCTCCTGCTGGATTTATGGATATGATGAACCGAGTCTTTAAGTCTTTCTTGGACAAGTTCGTGGTAGTCTTTATTGATGATATTCTGATTTACTCCCGTGATGATGCGGAGCATGAGGAGCATCTGAGCTTAGTGCTACAACTCTTGCGAGAAAAGAAGTTGTATGCAAAGCTGAAGAAGTGTGAGTTTTGGTTGAGTGAGGTTGCCTTTTTAGGCCACGTGATTTCAGCTTCGGGAGTAGCTGTTGACCATAAGAAGATTGAGGCGATTCGTGATTGGCCTAGACCGACGACCATTTCTGAAGTGCGAAGTTTTCTTGGTCTAGCCGGATATTATCGACGATTCGTGGAGAGTTTTGCGAAACTCTCTACGCCACTTACTCGGTTAACCAGGAAAGGAATTAAGTATGTTTGGAGTGATGAGTGCCAAGAATGCTTTGATGAGCTTAAGCAGAGATTGATGACAGCCCCTATTCTTGCGCTGCCAGTGATGGGCGAAGGATTTGTGATATATAGTGATGCTTCGCATAGTGGCTTGGGTTGCGTGTTGATGAAACATGGTAAAGTGATTACATATGCTTCAAGACAACTAAAGGAATATGAGAAGAACTACCCCACTCATGATCTGGAGTTGGCGGCGGTAGTCTTTGCTCTGAAGCTATGGCGCCACTATCTCTATGGCGAACATTGTGAAGTGTATACAGATCATAAGAGTCTTAAGTATCTGTTTACACAGAAAGAGTTGAATCTACGGCAACGGAGATGGTTAGAATTATTGAAGGATTATGACGTCTCTATATTATACCATCCCGGTAAGGCGAACGTCGTTGCCGATGCTTTGAGTAGGAAGGCTGTGGCAACTTTGAGTTTGTGTATTACTCAACAGCATGTCCTAGTGGAGGAGATGCGGAGGTTGTCCCTTGAGGTGGTTACTCACGGGATGACAGCGAGACTGATGACTCTGATCTTACAGCCCACTCTGTTAGATAGGATTCGAGAGAAACAGAGTGTTGACCCTTATCTGATAAAAGTTCGAGATCAACTGAAGAGTGGTAATCTTGAAGGTTTTTCTTGTGATGATTCTGGAGTTCTCCGTTTTAGAGGACGTTTGTGCGTACCGGTGAATCAGGAGATTCGAGATGAGATATTGAAGGAAGCACACTACTCTCCTTATTCTATACATCCTGGAGGGACTAAGATGTATCAGGATCTAAAGACTCACTTCTGGTGGAATGGTATGAAGCGGGATATTGGTAGTGCTGTAGCTCAATGTTTGACATGTCAGCAAGTGAAGGCTGAACATCGAGTACCGGCTGGTAAACTACAGAGTCTTCCAATACCTGAGTGGAAGTGGGATCATATTACGATGGATTTCATCGTAGGATTGCCGAGGACTTCGAGCGGCTATGATACTATTTGGGTGATTGTTGATAGGCTGACAAAGTCTGCTCATTTTCTGCCTATGCAGATTACTTGGTCACGTGAGCGACTTGCACAGCTGTATATGGATGAGATATTGAGATTGCATGGAGTGCCAATCTCAATAGTATCTGATAGAGACCCAAGGTTTGTTTCTCATTTCTGGAAGAGTTTACAAACAGCTTTGGGGACTCAGCTTCGATTTAGCACTGCGTTTCATCCCCAGACTGATGGTCAGTCCGAGCGCACTATACAGACACTCGAGGATATGTTGAGAGCTTGTGTCTTGGATTTTGGTGGAGGTTGGGATCGACATATGAGATTGGTAGAGTTTGCGTACAACAATAGCTATCAAGCGAGCATTAAGATGGCTCCGTTTGAAGCATTGTATGGACGCAAATGTCGATCACCTCTGTATTGGGATGATGTTGGTGAAAGGAAGACGTTGGGACCAGACCTTTTGCTTGAAGCCGAAGAGAAAATTAAGTTGATACGACGGCATATTGAGACGGCTCAGAGTAGGCAAAAGAGTTATTCTGATACTCGGAGGCGAGATCTAGAGTTTCATGTTGGTGATCATATTTTCTTGAAGGTCTCACCATCGAAGGGCATACGGAGATTTGGGATTCGCGGAAAGCTTAGTCCGCGATTTATTGGTCCTTTTGAGGTTTTAGAGAGAGTTGGACCCGTGGCATATCGGTTAGCCCTTCCGCCTCGACTTGCAGGAGTGCACGATGTCTTCCATGTATCTGTTCTGAGGAGATACATGCATGATCCTTCCCATGTGATAGACTTTTCTCCACTGGAGCTTACCGAGGATTTGTAGTACGAGGAGCGACCGATACGAATTCTTGCTCGTGAGACGAGGGAATTGCGTAATCGGGTCATACCTTACGTCAAGGTACAGTGGGATTTTCATGATGATAGAGAGGCGACATGGGAGTTGGAGACTGTTATGTTGAGATCTTATCCCCACCTGTTTACATCTTGAGGTAAGTACTTTGTTTTAGTTTCGAGGACGAAACTATTTTAAGGAGGGGAGAATGTAGTACTTCGATTTTGTGGACTTTGAGGGTTTCGGGCTTGAGACATTTCGGGCGCCCGGAACTTGTGAAGTGGACGCCCGAATGTACCAGAGCCGGTTGTTGTACATGTAGTGTAGGTGATCATGTTGTGGCTCGTGCTATGTTATTGTACCTCCTCTTTGTGGTAGAGTCGAGAGCCTCCTCTTGTGATAGAGTTGAGATGGATTGTGAGCACTGGAGCATTGATTGTGCCAAGGGCACGTGATTCTTTGTGAGAGCATTGATTGGGTCACACTTGTTGATTATCCTTTGTGGTGCCGAGGGCACAGTGGATTGGGTCTTACTTGTTGACTCAGTCGCGTCGATCATATACCTGCGGGTGCTTGGCGTATACTTGGGTTTACTTTACTCGGTTGGGTCGCTCCCACGAGTACCACTCTAGAGTTGGCATATTCCGTACAGAGGGATTGTACGAGGAACTAGTAACAGACGGGCTTCCTGTACTAGTTGGGCTCCCTTTTGTGTTGAGCTTGATCAGGCCGCAGGTATCGTATTTGGAGGTATTGTATGGTATTATGGATTGAGCTAGGTACAGACGGGGTTTCCTGTACTAGCCGGTTCGCTGGTATTACTTGTTTGGTAGTCCTCATATTCAGTTTATTGGTATTCATACTGACAGTTGAGCTTTGTGCATAGTAGTGGTAGTATATCTCCTACTCTTTTACTGCTCTATACATATCTCTTGAGATTGAGGACTTAGTGGGCAGACCGCTGAGGCTGGTGGCGGTACCCACTGAGGACTACTTGATTGATAGTAGTTCTCACACCCATTGGTGACATCTTTTTGCAGAGTCTTCTTCCCCAGTTGTGCATACTGAGCGCGGAAAGGAGACCGTCGGGTAGAGCTATTCTCCGGATACTTGGCTAGAGGTATACCCCATTTTGATAGATGGTTGAGTCTGTACATACAGTGAGATAGATTGTGATATCAGTGTTGTATATGAGAGTTGTATATGAGAATTATGGATGATGTATGTACAGTGATCTTTTGATATATTTATATAGCAGCTCTGTTGATACCTTTAGCTCTGTGTGATTGTTGATGTTGTTTCGCTTCGTATACATGGTAGAGATACTGTGTATGCGGCGGATCTGGTCATGCGCCTGGGAAGAGGTAACCCGGGACGTGACATTCCCTCTCTCAGGCCAATCAAAAAAAAAGAGTAAAGCAAAGAAAAAAAAGAGAGAAAAAAAAGAATGAAGGCACGGCGGCGACGGCGGCGGAGGTTGTGACGACTTCGAGGACGACAACGGCGCACAAGGAGGCCTCATGGCCTCTTTCTTCTTCTTCTCCAAGGATGACAGATTGGTATAGTAATAATTCTTTTGTTGGTTTGATCAACACGACTGTCTTCGCGATAGGTCGACCCGATCAAATCTTGCATTGGATTGTTACTACATCGTACGTGTGTATTCACTAAACATCCGTCTCCCCAACATCGACGAAAGATTTATATGAGCGTGTGAATGACGTAACGATAAATCTCCAACCGATTTGATTGTGCGGCCGTCTTCGTAATAGGCTCGACATGCTCAAATCTCTATAAATAATAATAATTATTATTATAATAATAATAAATAAATAAACAAATAAATATTTATCTCGGATCACCGTCTTCGTGATAGGCTAGATCCGATTTGACTTAAACCGGGTCGCCGTCCTCCTGATAGGTTTAATCCGAGTTCGGTTCGTTAAACCGGGTCGTTGTCCTCGTGATAGGCTTGACCCGTGTTTATTTCGTTAAACCGGGTCGCCGTCCTCGTGATAGGCTTGACCCGAATTCATTTCGTTAAACCGGATCGCCGTCCTCATGATAGGCTTGACCCGAATTCATTTCGTTAAACCCGGTCGCCGTCCTCGTGATAGGCTTGACCCGAGTTCATTTCGTTAAATCGGGTCGCCGTCCTCGTGATAGGCTTGACCTAGGTTCGGTTCATTAAACCGGATCGCCGTCCTCATGATAGGCTTGACCCGGTTCGGTTAAACCAAATCGACTGCATAAATGCTTGGTTTGAACTGAACCCAACATAATTATGAGTTCAATTTGAACTTAATTAAAAAAAAAGAAGAAAATAAATAAGACGGAGCTGAACCTAAGTCAAACTAGTTTGGGTACAAAGTCAAATTGAACCAACCCAAGTCGACGTCGGTTCACGCCGATGATGGATCAAAAATAAATTAAAGTCCAAGTTGGTGAACCAAATCCAAAATGGTGAACCAAACTCATAACGGTGAAGCAAGCCCAAATGTTAAACCACATACATGACATTGAACTGAACTCGCAACAATGAACCGAATCCAATTTAGTGAACCGAACCTAAGGAGGTGAACCGAACCCAAAACGGTGAACCAAATCGACTCATAAGCCGGTTCAACTCAAATCAAACTGAGATTCAAAAGGTTTGAACCAAACCAAATAATGAACCGGTTCGACCTGAATCGAACTACAAGCCGGTTCAACCTGAACTAAACCACATGAGTTTCAAGCTGAGCCGATCAAGCTAGCAGCCAGTTCGACTTGAACCGAATCATAAAGGATTCAACTTAAACAAGTTCAACTCGAACTGAATCATAGGAGGTCCGAGTCGAGCTGAACCAAACTACAAACCGGTTCAACCCAAACATAACCACATGAAGTACAAACTGAGCCAAAATTGAACTACAAGCTGCTTCAACCCAAACTGAACCATATGAGCTTCGAGCTGAGCCCAACCGAGTTAGCTACCAGTCTGACATAAACCAAGTCATAAAGGATTCAACTCAAACCATATGCCACTTCAACCCAGACTGAACCACAGGAGGTTCAAGCCAAGCTAAACCGAACTATAAGCCAGCTCACCCCGTATGGAATCACATGAGGTCTGAGCCGAGCCGAGCCAGACTACAAGTCGGTTCAACCCGAACGGAGCCACAGGAGGTCCGAGCCAAGCCGAACCGAACTGCAAGCCAGTTCAACCCGAAACTGAAGCACAAGAGGATCGAGCCGAGCCGAACTAAACTATAAGCCGATTCAACCCGAACAGAGCCACAGGAGGTCCGAGCCAAGCCGAACCAAACTAGAAGCTGGTTCAACCCGAACTAAACCACAAGAGGATCGAACCAAGATGAACCCAAGCATAAACCGATTCACTCTAAATCGAACCTGGGGTGAGCCATATGTCGATTCGACCCAAACCAAATGCAAAAAAGTTCTAAGCCAACGCGAACCATAAGGGCTCGACCCAAATCAAATTCAAAGGGATCTTGAACTAAGTCATACGGGTTCGACCTAAATCAAGTCTCAATGGGTCCTGAGCTAAAGAATAAGGGTTTGGCTCAAACCAAATTCAGAAGGGCCCAACCAGCCTAAGGCGACTCAACCCAAATCAAATACAAAAAGTTCAAGCCAACTCAACCTGAATCCAACCTAAACAAAAAGTTCAAACCAAACTTCAGGAATGAACCAAATCAAGTAAACCGGCTCCGCCCGAATTGAAGCAGATCAAGGGTCCAAACCGAGCTGAATTGGCTGAGTTAACTTAATTGACTCACAATCCAAAATCAAACCGACCGCCATATTATTAAACTGAGCATCTCAACTTCAAGCCGACCGCCATGTCATTAAATTGAGCACCCCAGCTTCAAACCGACCGCCATGTTGTTAAACTAAGCACCTCAACTTCAAACCGACCGCTATGTCATTAAATTGAGCACCACAATCTCAAACCGACCACCATGTCGTTAAATTAAGCACCACAACCTCAAGCCGACCGTCATGTCGTTAAACTGAGCACCTCAACTTCAAACGGACCGCCATCTCGCTAAACTGAGCACCTCAACTTCAAACCGACCACCATGTCGCTAAACTGAACAACTCCACTTCAAACTGACTGCCATGTCGCTAAACTGAATAGCTCCACTTTAAACCGATCGCCATGTCGTTAAACTGAGCTACTCAACTTCCAATCGACTGCCATGTCAGTAAATTGAACACCACAACTCAAACCGACTGCCATGTCATTAAACTGAGTACCTGTAGCACACCGAACTTTAGCAAATTACGGAGTTCTAGTGAGAGGATAGTGCCTTATACTATTCTGGAGATTCGGGTTGAGTTTGGTAAGCTTGGGAGTGTTTTCGGGACTTGGAGAGTGCGAAAACGGACTCCGGGAGAGCGAAATCTGCAAAAGGTGCAGATTTTGCACTGTATTCCGGAATGTGCTTTTAGATTTCGGAACAGATTTAATGTATTCCGGAATGGACTTTGGCATTCCGGAATGCTGTATAAAAATTTGTTTTGGCCGAGGCTCGAGTTTTGCGGATTTTTTAGGCTGATTCCGGAATGCCTATTCGTATACCGGAATACAGTGCTGCAGAATGTGTTTTCGAGCAGTTTTACAATTTTAAACTTTTGAGAGGCCTTGGGAGATTTTGTGCTCGGGGTTTAAGTACCCCTTCACTTTCTCTTATGCCCATTGCTGCTGAAGCTTGGAGGAGAAGGGTAAGCTTCCCTCTCTCTCTCTCTAGATTTTCTTGCTCCCAAACCCTAGAAACTTGGTTTTGATCTCTTCTTTCTCCATTTTCTTCATGGAGGAGTGCTTCTAGGCTTTGTGGGGAGCTCGGGATGGATGAGATGAGCTTGTCTGTGGATCAAACTTCAACCGTAGCACTTGATAGCTTGGATTGGGGCTCTTGAGATGGTGAGTGGCTCTCTAGCAACCTCTTTTCATGAGTATTGCATGAAATTTTGGATGTAAACCTAGTTTAGTAGAAACTAGGATTTGATTTAGGATTTCTTGATTATGAGCCCTTGAATTGAAATTGATGGGTGTTGAATGATCCTTTAGGTTGGATTTGAAGATCGATAACCTTGATTTGGACTTTGGACAAGTTCTACTTGATCAAAGGTAATTTCCACCATTTTCCTCTTGTATTATGATGATTTTTGAGATGTGATCGTTCGAAACTTCTTACCCCTTGAAAAATTATCTTAGGACATGAGAAGCTTAGGGGACAACTTCGTGCGAAGGAACGACGAGGTTTCGTTGGGTTTCCGGTGGGTGTCAGCCTCACCGAAATGGGTGAACTCCCCTATGTCTCATATTTTATTATAGGATTGATTAGATGTTGTAAACACATGATATATACATGTTGCATGTGAAAAGTGGCATACTCCATATAGTAGAGTATTATGAGAATGATAAGCATGCTAGAGTACTTGCACTAGTATTGTGATGACGCATTCACGAAATGCTATTTAAGATATGCATGCTAGTGAGGAGTAGTATCATGTGAGACACTACTTGGCTATTGGATGAGTGAATTTAGTTATGCATACTAAAGTATGCTTGCTATAGAGAAAAGAAAGGATATGACAAAATACAAAATAAGTATGTTGCACCTCATCTAGGTGAGCAACTATGACGGGCGTTGTTGACATTGAGCTCGACCTTTTGGTCGTTGAACGATTACATGTTTAAGACATGAGGAAAGGGGTTCTCTTTGTATTTGATAATTGTAATTGGCTAAAGCATGTGTTTACTTGGTTAAATGAGAGATCGAACATTTGTATGGTGACTTATACTCCATAAAGTGGAGGTTCATGTAGTATGACATATGTATGTCATGAATGATGATTTTGTTAGCATTTGTAGGATGCATGATTATGACATTTGAAGAATGCAAGATATATGGCATTAGGATAATGCAAGATTATGGCATTTGTAGAATGCATGATATATGGCATTTGTAGAATGCATGATTATGGTATTTGTAGAATGCATGATATATGACATTAGGATAATGCAAGATTATGGCATTTGTAGAATGCATGATATATGGCATTTGTAGAATGCATTGAATATGGACTTTGTAAATTGAGATGTGAGCATGTACATGTTAGAGGCATGTAGCATATTGGTAGAGACATACCAACGAGTAATTTGAGGACAACATGACATTTGATATACTTGCCATTGAGAGTAGTAAACATTACACATTGTATGTTCTTGACATAGTGTGAGGTTAAGTATATTACACTTCACTTAGGTGAACAACAATGTTGACATTATGATATGGTGTTAGACCCATTTGGACATTGGTTGGCTATTCCATGTTTAGACATGACGAGCAGGATTTTATGTGGTTGATTATGCTTGTTTGCCATTGTGCTCATGCGCACATGCTTGTGAGGGTCGCCCCCTACAAGCCGGCACTCCGGAGTTAGCCTATGCGACAGTTATTTCGCTTGCGACTGTTATTTCGCCCGCACAGTATTGAGACACCGAAATGGAACCGCCGTGGGCAAGGCTCATCCTTAGCGTGAGGGTGGTGACTACCACGGAGTCATTAGGCATGGCACAAGCCGGGACGTTACCATGTGTAAGTCTCTCGTGGATTGGGTAAAAGCTAAGTAAACTGGTCCTAGTACATCACAGTCGGTTGATGCATATACATGTAATGTATGGACATAGTAGTGAGTTGTTATTTGGTGGTATTACTTAGCTTGACCTCATTTGTTTGCATTCATCGTAGTTGGACATTCATGTTAGTCACTACTCGCATCAGCAACCATAGTGGCATTAAACCTATACTCATGTTGATTAGTATAGTGGTATGATTACATGATGACAATAGCATAAAGATGGACCTGCATGTAAACTAGAGAAATGGACATTATTGTACATATGATTGTAGAAATCATATTCATATAGTTGATGTAGTCACTTGGAGGCATGATAGTAGTAGATTTATTGTTTAGCATTACTACTTTATGTTTCATGTTCAGTTATACTATCTTTGCCTCAGTTGGCCTAGTGGTGTATTTCGCCACTCTCGGTGGCTTACCCACTGGAAACTATTGTTTAATAGTTCTCGCCCCCATTGTTGTTGGGTTTTTGTTTTAGAGCCTTCCGCAGCAGGAGAGGCTTGGGATCGTGGCGAGGGGTTAGCAGCTAGCTAGAGCCTCTACGATGATGTTATAGATGTACCATGGCCACCTTTCTTTGTATTTTGAGCGAAAGGTGTATAGTTGTGTTTCGTTGGATGATCTTTTAGCTTATAAGATGTATAATTTTATTGTATGTCTTGAGAGATAGTTGTGATGAACTCAATTTAGTAGCAGAATTATATATTTGCTCTGATCACCTTGTTTAGGATGCACTCTTGCTACTTCTTGTGTTATTCTTGTTGTAGACGCCTTGTGTACTTTGTGGATGTCTGATGTACACGGCGGGTCTGTGCACGTGCCTGGTAGGCTTCCGCTGGGGGCCCGGGGCGTGACAGATTATTTTGGTATCAGAGCCTAGGGTTGTGTCTTAGTGGACCTAGTGAATCTTAGGCCGGTTGGACGATAAGGAATAGGAACGTGAGAGACGGGGTCTCTTGTGACTTATTGGCGAAAGTATCATGATTGGGTCATATCTTCAGCTCCAAAAGTGTTGGAGCTAGATCGAAGTGAACCAATTCTATACTCTTGGAGGGTCACGTTGGCGGCCGACAACGTGACATCGGGAAATAGTGGAAGTCTACTTCATTACTTTCGCATGATTGGGGTTGTAGTTTCATGTGGGGACGCGTTGGCATGGGGTGTTTCACCTGCGCATGTTATGTTTGTTGCAGCTTGTGTGGTGGACGACGCACTCGATAGCGGTCGAGGCAGCCGAGACGGGAATTCTGCATCCTCCGGATCTGGTGGGATCCTGAAGTAGTGAATACAACTAGCAATTTCAGTGAGCATGGTGGAGCAGCAGTTACCTGCGATGTTACTCCAAGTTGAGGCTTTACGCCGACAAGACAAGGGAATTAAGCGGCTGGAGGACTTGTTGATCCAGTTGGCAGCCGACCTCAAGAAACTGATCTCGAGGACGTGGTTCCTTAGCTGGATGAAGGACATCAAAACATCAGCGACTATCACGATGTGTGAGCGATAGAATCCACATGTACCTTGCAATGCCCTCGACGTGGAGGCGAGTGTTTTTTTTCGTGGCCAGGCGAACCATTTCCAGTTGGAGTGTTCGTGGAGAACAATGTCGACAAAATTGGTATCGACTTCGTGCGGCTGGCACCCGGTGGAATGCATGCCTGTATGTCAGGCGAAGGATGAAGCAGCGACGATGGAGGTTGGCGCAGCTCGTGATATTGGAGCTAGTTTGTTGTTTGTTAAGATTGCGTTGATTGTAGTTCGGGATCGGCTGTTTGCCGAGTGTGGGGCAGGGAACTCATTCTTTGTTGATTATAGAATGAGTTGGTCCCGATTTCGTGGATTTTCGGGAGTACTATTTTCGTGCTCCATGTAGATTGGAGGTTTTTGTGCGCCAACGAACTGATAGGCTATGTTTGGACTTGGGCTGGCTCTTCGGGTATCAGATTACCGATGATTGAGTGAGCCGAGCTGTAGTGTCTTGGGAACCTGAACACGAAATAGTGTTTTCAGGGGGGGGGGTGAAAGTTCGCTATTTGCGATGATTGTTTCACCCGCCCGAGCCTAGTTGTTGGCTGAGTGGACTCGTGGCCTTTAGGCCAGCATCCTTGAGGATGGTTGAGAATCCTCAAAAGCGAGGATGTCTCTTGTGAGGGAGTTGCTTGAGCAATCCCGGTTGCGTTGTGAGAATCGGAGGTTTGATGTTGAGACCTCCTTCTGTCTAGTGTTTCTCTTGTGGAGCTTCGGTCTCATTGTTTTGGGTGGTTGGGTTACTTCGACTATATGTCGATTATCGTGAACTCAGCAAGGTCACGATCTTGAGTGAGTAACCGCAGCCGAGATCTGTTGATCTGTTTGATCAGCTCCATGGATTCTGATTTTACTCGAGATTGATTTACAATCTAAGTACCGCTCTTATTTGATCGAGCTTGAGAGTGTACCGAGGATGACTTTTCGTACTCGGTTTGGACATTACGAAATGTCGTGATGTCATGCGAGCTGGTAGTTGCTCGTGTAGTGTGTTGTGATGGCTGATTTGTTTTAAGTGTCTTTGTCCCTGTGCGCATCGACGACATATTGGAAGTCGAGAGGCGATGAAGACCGTGAAGATTTCCTGATATAAGTGTTGCAAGTGCTTCAAGTTGAAGAAGTGCTGATTTGGTTGTGAGAACTTACATTCTTTGACAAGTGATGTCAAAGTGGATATGACTGAAGATCTCAAGAAATTAAGCAGTCCATAGATGATTTGGATAAACGGATGTAATCGAAGTTCAAACTTCCTAGTTGATTGGATGTTGTGGATAATTGCGGAGAGATTTGCTAAGTTATCTGCTCCCTTTAATTGACTCACACATGAAGGGTGGTTTCGACCTTTCAGCAAATGAGGGGATATGAGGAGAATCGCCAACCCACGATTTGGAATTGGCCGCCATAGCCTCTACTTGAAAACTATGGCAAAGTTATGTTTAGCCAGTAGCGTGAGGTACACTCAGACCTATATGCTTGAGATGTCTCTTCACTCAAGGAAATGAGTTGAAGTAATGAAGACAGATTAGAGGTTGATGTACTGGAGATATCAATAAGACTGGTAAAAAAGAAAAAAAATGAAATGATATATGTCCTTTTCGGATCGGATCACGAAAATTAGCCTTGATCCCGACTTGTAAATGGTGCAATCAAAGGTTAAGAATGCAGCGGCTGATGAATTCCAAGTGGACAGTCAAAAAGTGCTTTGGTTGTGGAACTGACAAGTTATACCTGTGATAACAGGATTTATGAGATATGCTAAGTGAAGCTCTTTGAGCAACGCATGCAATGCGTATGAGCGGCATTGAAGATGACGTATAGACCAGATGTGTCACACTTGTGGCAGGATTGAAGTCATCGCTGGAAAGTTTTAGAAGCGAGGACCGAATGTTATCTTCCTGAGAGCAAGTAGTGAAGGCTATCTACCCTCGTATGGATAAAGGATTGTTACGGATTTTAGATTGGCATATTTCGTGAAGTGAGTCGGAGTCTTGAAGGTTCAAAGAAGAAAAGACAAAGATTGAAGACTCGAAGACTCACCGTTTGAATTCACGATGCTTGGTAAGTTTATATAATCTTGATGATGTTTTATAAACATTTACAAGTGTTTGGAAGACTTTAGAATGGATTAAAATTGATTTAAAATATAAAAAATAAGTTTTCCAACTTCACGGTCCGGACCCTGAGGATGAGGTCCGGAACCCGTACGCCTCCCTGGCTGTCACGCAGGGAGGGTCCGGACCCTGAGGATGAGGTCCGGACCCTGAGGGCGGAGGTCCGGACCCTGAGGGCTGAGGTCCGGACCCCAAGCTGTTTCGCAGACCGGGTCCGGACCCTGATGGCTAAGGTCCGGACAATGAAACGCCTGGAGAGTGTCAAGGTCCGGACCCCATACCCGCGGTCCGGACCCCGACCCGTTGCGAAGTTTTGGAAAGTTATTTTTCAATCCTACTTTGATTCTAATGTCTCCCAAACATGTAAATAAGATGGTATATTCCTTAAAATATCTTTGCAATCCTAATATGGTTCCAAACCTTTCTAAAAACTGTTTTTAATCCTAATCTATTTCGGATTGCTTCTAACCTATAAATATGATGTGGGGGAGTCTCTAAAATGTGGTGAATCACAGATTATCTTTTAGAAACCCTAGAAGCTTGTAGGTGACCGTTTTCCTCATCTTCTACATCAAGCTTCTCTCAAATTGATTCATGGTGTTCTAATTTCTAATATTCTTTTAGAATCAATTTGAGGATTGCTTAGAGATTATTCCCACAGATTTTCAATGTTATTCTAAGCAATAAACCATCACCAACGTTACATCATCAACGTTATTTGTTCTTGCTCGTGGATTCGAGTGGCGTCGTGGATTCGGCGTGATCAAGACTTCGTGGATTCGAAGTTGGACGGTTCGTGGATTCGGATCGTTGGTGCTCGTGGATTCGAGTGGGCGTCGTGGATTCGACGTGGTGTTGACTTCGTGGATTCGAAGTTGGGCGTCTCGTGGATTCGGGACGTGGCGTTCGTGGACTCGAACGTGGGGCGTGGACAACCCGTTGGTGCGCGAGATCCGCTGAAGACGAAGGAGAGGTTAAGTCCGTGGAGTCGGTAATCACCTTGTAATCTTTTATTCTTAGTGGATTGTTATCGCGTGTTGGTCCCGTGGGTTTTTCTCCAAGGTGGAGTTTCCCACGTAAATCTCGGTGTGCTGATTTTATTTTCCGCATTACTTTATCGCATTGAGATTTGTGATTTTTGTTGTTACACCTATTCACCCCCCTCTAGGTGATTGATATACTCTAGATAGATCCTAGGGCTACCCCCTATCTTACAATTGGTATCAGAGCGGGATCTAGGCTTTATCTATCATAATGGGTGAAGGAGGTAACATATTTAGGCCACCATTTTTTGATGGAACCAATTACGCCTATTGGAGAGTCCGGATGAGAGCCTTCCTCATCGCAATTGATGAGCGAGTATGGCAAACCATTGAAGTCGGGTGGAAACATCCAACCGAAGTGGTTGATGACGCGACTGTACTTAAGCCACGGAATAAGTGGTCGAAGGATGAAATTGATTTATCGTCTTTTAATGGTAAGGGTATTAATGCGTTATTTAATGCCTTATCACAAACCGAGTTTACACGTGTTTCGGCGTGTGAAACGGCTAAAGAAATTTGGGATACTCTACAAGTTACACATGAGGGTACAAGTCTAGTTAAAATACAAAAGCTTCAAATGCTTACGAGTCAATTTGATTCTATACGCATGGAGGAGCATGAATCATTTATTGATTATTTTACTAGACTCCAAGATGTCATTAATACATGTGCTAACTTGGGAGAGAAAATCCCGGAATCTAAAGTCGTTAGAAAAATCCTTCGAACACTTCCGGAGCGCTTTAGGGCTAAAGTCGCGGCTATTGAAACGATCAATCATCCGGATGATATGAAAGTAGATGAATTAGTAGGCGCTTTACAAACTTATGAAATGACTTTTCCTACTAATCAATCTTCTTCCAAGTCTTTCTCTAAAAGTACAGGTGTTGCACTTAATTCAACAAAGGAGGAAGACGAGGATACCGAATCCGACGATGAAGTTTCTCTTGAAAATTTCGAACGTCAAATGGCACTTCTTACCAAGAAGTTTCGTCGGAAGTTTAGGAAGAACCAAAACATTCAAGCTTCATCCTCCAACCGAAAGCCTTCTTCGAACGGATCTTCACATTCAAAATCCTCTAAAGAGAAGAAGCTTGCAAAGTCTTCTAAAGAAAAGGATGAACTTGAAGGGGAAATCCGGTGCTATAAATGCCGAGGCTATGGCCATATCGCCACGGATTGTCCTTCAAAAAAATCCTACAACAAGAAGGCCTTACAAGCTAGAACTTGGGATGATTCTACTTCCAATGAATTGAGTTCTAGTGAAGAGGAAACCAATGATGCTATTGCCTTATCTTCACACGTTTCCTCTTCTCCCTTTGCTTTGTGTTTATCATCTACTATTGCTAACTCTTTTACTTCTCCTTCTTTGCATGGTACATCGAGCGATGATGGCGCGAGTGAGGGGGAGTCGGATGATGAGGACTTAGCCGTTGCATACAATCAACTACTTATTGAATCGAAAAAGATGGCTAAGCTTAACAAGAAGCTAAGGAGGCGAATGTTGGAGCTTGAAAGTGAAAATAATAACTTGAAGGGTTCATCTAAAGCTTTTGTGGAGGAAAGGGAACATATTTTGAAGAACAATAAGATCCTCCAAGAGAAGCTAGATCAAGCGAATATATCGATCAAATCAACTCAAGAAAATGTTGGATTTCTCGAACTACAACACAAGGAAATTTTTGTTTCCAACCAAGTTTTGACCAAACAAGTCCATCAACTCAAGTCCGACATATTAAAATTCTCTTCCGGTTCGAAGAAACTTGATGACATGCTCGGATTGGGTCAAACGGATAAACTTGGTGTTGGATATGAGCGAAAATTTGTTGAGAAGGTTAAAAATTCTACAAATAAAGTCTCAACAAGTGTAAAAGAGAAAGTATGTCATAGATGCGGAAAGAAAGGTCACATCAAGAAGACATGCCATAAAAAGAAAACTCAAGTGGCATCTTCTAAGCATCTATCGGCATCTTCCATTACTCGACATCCCTCACGGTTTCAAAAGCAACATCACAAAGGTCGAGTACCCAAGGTCAACCGAAAGTCAAAGCCACACCACTCAACTACTCCAAAGCGGAATGCGATGGTGAGACCAAAGGTTGATCAAAAGTCAAAACAATCGGTGCCCAAATACAACAAAGCAAGACAACCAACAATCCGACAAGTTTGGGTTCGGAAAGGTGATATCTTTCCTTGTCTTAAACCTTAATTTGTTTTTGACTTAGTGTAGTGCTTTGATCGGTTTCTATTGCATATCTTTTGTTTATTGCATTACACGTTTTGGTGCTCTCATTGTTACGATTTTTTGATTCTTTGAATGATTAGAACATTAAATAGTGCATTGAAATCAATAGGTTCACTTTCATTCACTCTTAATTAATCTCATATTAATTATCGGTTTTACTTTATTTTCATTATATTTGAAGATAATTTATTATGAGAATTCTTAATACTTATATTCATCAAATTTAGGCAATCATGTGTAATCTCTAGGAGCTTAACCTATCTTGGTTGTGTGTGTTGAATTTGATGAATAGTCATTCTCTTATGGACTAAAATTTGTCACATGTTCTTTCAACTAAGAGATTGCATAAGCGAGGGGGAGTTATTATTATATAAAATAAAATGCTCATATGCTTTGAAAGATGTGGAAAGAGTTGCATCCTTAAAGGAGTGCGAAAACTACCACCACATGGAGGAAAGAGCTACCACCCCGGTCGTCCGGTTAGTGTGTGCAGCTACCACATGAGAATTGAATTGCATATCCGAAAGAAAATTATATATAAGTGCAAAAGCATGCAAAAGGAAAAATGTCATAAATTTTATTTTTCGGAGTTATAAGGTGGTCCACATACATGAAAGATGCTCAAAGAGCCACCCCCTGTGCGATATTTGTTTTATCTCAAATTTGAATGTTTATGCAACAAATTTATGTCTCTTTGATGAATCCCTTAAGTCATCTTCATAATCCGTAACATCTTGATAGCTTTTGAGCCTTTAGATTATTTTTGATGACTTGATTTTGAAGTTTATATGAATTGAGAAATCGTGTAATGATTTATCTACATCATGATGATTGTGTAGTAAAATTCTTAATTCTTATGAAATTAATAGGGATTGAAAGAAGTCAATGTGAATTTATACTCCTCGTGCACTAACAATGTTTGACGTTTTTAATACAAGTGGTTTCAAAATTGAAAAAGCTTTAAACTTGTATTTTGATTAATTTCTCTCGAACTTCTCTCTATTTTTGGTGTTTCTCTTTTGGCAATTTTTGACAAAAAGGGGGAGAGAGGTAATGATAACTTAGACGCATAAACATAGGGGGAGAGATTGCATGAACAAAGGGGGAGCGATTTTGATACTTTTTCTACTAACTTTGTTCGTGGAAATGAAAATATTTTGCAGGTCTCTCAAGACTTCAAGACTCCATGTTTGTCTAAGTCATAGAGTTTGTTTTAGGAGTTACTAAATTGTAATTTTATTTTTCTTTTGGATCTTTCACGCGAGAAGTTCATTGTTTTGGTGATGGCAATGAATTTCATTTTTAGAGAGATGAGCATCGTGAGTGTTTTATGTATTTTTGTGTTTTGTCACGAAATTGCCAAAGGGGGAGATTGTTACGGATTTTAGATTGGCATATTTCGTGAAGTGAGTCGGAGTCTTGAAGGTTCAAAGAAGAAAAGACAAAGATTGAAGACTCGAAGACTCACCGTTTGAATTCACGATGCTTGGTAAGTTTATATAATCTTGATGATGTTTTATAAACATTTACAAGTGTTTGGAAGACTTTAGAATGGATTAAAATTGATTTAAAATATAAAAAATAAGTTTTCCAACTTCACGGTCCGGACCCTGAGGATGAGGTCCGGAACCCGTACGCCTCCCTGGCTGTCACGCAGGGAGGGTCCGGACCCTGAGGATGAGGTCCGGACCCTGAGGGCGGAGGTCCGGACCCTGAGGGCTGAGGTCCGGACCCCAAGCTGTTTCGCAGACCGGGTCCGGACCCTGATGGCTAAGGTCCGGACAATGAAACGCCTGGAGAGTGTCAAGGTCCGGACCCCATACCCGCGGTCCGGACCCCGACCCGTTGCGAAGTTTTGGAAAGTTATTTTTCAATCCTACTTTGATTCTAATGTCTCCCAAACATGTAAATAAGATGGTATATTCCTTAAAATATCTTTGCAATCCTAATATGGTTCCAAACCTTTCTAAAAACTATTTTTAATCCTAATCTATTTCGGATTGCTTCTAACCTATAAATATGATGTGGGGGAGTCTCTAAAATGTGGTGAATCACAGATTATCTTTTAGAAACCCTAGAAGCTTGTAGGTGACCGTTTTCCTCATCTTCTACATCAAGCTTCTCTCAAATTGATTCATGGTGTTCTAATTTCTAATATTCTTTTAGAATCAATTTGAGGATTGCTTAGAGATTATTCCCACAGATTTTCAATGTTATTCTAAGCAATAAACCATCACCAACGTTACATCATCAACGTTATTTGTTCTTGCTCGTGGATTCGAGTGGCGTCGTGGATTCGGCGTGATCAAGACTTCGTGGATTCGAAGTTGGACGGTTCGTGGATTCGGATCGTTGGTGCTCGTGGATTCGAGTGGGCGTCGTGGATTCGACGTGGTGTTGACTTCGTGGATTCGAAGTTGGGCGTCTCGTGGATTCGGGACGTGGCGTTCGTGGACTCGAACGTGGGGCGTGGACAACCCGTTGGTGCGCGAGATCCGCTGAAGACGAAGGAGAGGTTAAGTCCGTGGAGTCGGTAATCACCTTGTAATCTTTTATTCTTAGTGGATTGTTATCGCGTGTTGGTCCCGTGGGTTTTTCTCCAAGGTGGAGTTTCCCACGTAAATCTCGGTGTGCTGATTTTATTTTCCGCATTACTTTATCGCATTGAGATTTGTGATTTTTGTTGTTACACCTATTCACCCCCCTCTAGGTGATTGATATACTCTAGATAGATCCTAGGGCTACCCCTATCTTACAAGGATGATTACCGGAGATTCTGGTATTGGATTATCTCGCTACCAAGCTAGACATGGTGTTAGTTGGGGAAATTGTGAATAGGGTGCTAAGCCAGCTCAACCACCGCTGTTCACATGATTTGAGTTGAGAAAAAATCCGCACAAGTATATCTTGGTGAATTGTGCGACTTCGAAGAGTGTTTAGCTCTACTGTTTTTGAATTTGAGCTCAATGGATAATTCTCGGTAAGAAATAGGATTTCAAGCGTGAAATCAGATGTTCGGAATGTGATACCTAGCTATAGGAATCCAAGAGTTATGTGTATGAGGAATCTAAGCTCCAGATTCATTGGACTATTTGAGACCCTGAGGCAAATGGGCCTAGTGGCGTATCGAGTTGTCTTAACTCCAGACCTGTTGGAGGTATATGATGTATTTCAGTTATTGACGCTCCGAGCAAGTGTTTTGGATTCTACCCCGATGGTGGATGTCGCTTCATTAGAGCTACATGAAGATCTAAACTTCAAGGAGCAGTTGTTGTGGATTGGACTTGCGGAATGCAGGAAATTGGAATTGTGACTATTCCTACTACAAAAGTGCTTTGGAGCAAACATCATGGATGCAAGATTATGAGTGAGCTGGAGGCTTCACCGCGAGGACGATGTGTTTATCTCCTTCAGACTTGTTGCCGATTGTTGATACGTAGTTTCGCGGGCGAAACTTCTTTTTAGGAGGGGAGAATGTAGCACACTGAACTTTAGCAAATTGCGGAGTTCTAGTGAGAGGATAGTGCCTTATACTATTCTGGAGATTCAGGTTGAGTTTGGTGAGCTTGGGAGTGTTTTCGGGACTTGGAGAGTGCGAAAACGGACTCCGGGAGAGCGAAATCTGCAAAAGGTGCAGATTTTGCACTGTATTTCGGAATGTGCTTTTGGATTCCTGAACAGATTTAATGTATTCCAGAATGGACTTTGGCATTCCGGAATACTGTATAAAAATCTGTTTTGGCCGAGGCTCGGGTTTTGCGGATTTTGAGGCTGATTCCGGAATGCCTATTCGTATACCGGAATACAGTGCTGCAGAATGTGTTTTCGAGCAGTTTTGCAATTTTAGACTTTTGAGGGGCCTTAGGGGATTTTGTGCTCGGGGTTTAAGTACCCCTTCACTTTCTCTTATGCCCATTGCTGCTGAAGCTTGGAGGAGAAGGGTAAGCTTCCCTCTCTCTCTCTCTCTAGATTTCCTTGCTCCCAAACCCTAGAAACTTGGTTTGGATCTCTTCTTTCTCCATTTAATTCATGGAGGAGTGCTTCTAGGCTTTGTGGGGAGCTCGGGATGGATGAGATGAGCTTGTCTGTGGATCAAACTTCAACCCTAGCACTTGATAGCTTGGATTGGGGCTCTTGAGATGGTGAGTGGCTCTCTAGCAACCTCTTTTCATGAAATATTGCATGAAATTTTGGATGTAAACCTAGTTTAGTAGAAACTAGGATTTGATTTAGGATTTCTTGATTATGAGCCCTTGAATTGAAATTGATGGGTGTTGAATGATCCTTTAGGTTGGATTTGAAGATCGATAACCTTGATTTGGACTTTGGACAAGTTCTACTTGATAAAAGGTAATTTCCACCCATTTTCCTCTTGTATTATGATAATTTTTGAGATGTGATCGTTCGAAACTTCTTACCCCTTGAAAAATTATCTTAGGACATGAGAAGCTTAGGGGACAACTTCGTGCGAAGGAACGACGAGGTTTCGTTGGGTTTCCGGTGGGTGTCAGCCTCACCGAAATGGGTGAACTCCCCTATGTCTCCTATTTTATTATAGGATTGATTAGATGTTGTAAACACATGATATATACATGTTGCATGTGAAAAGTGGCATACTCCATATAGTAGAGTATTATGAGAATGATAAGCATGCTAGAGTACTTGCACTAGTATTGTGATGACGCATTCACGAAATGCTATTTAAGATATGCATGCTAGTGAGGAGTAGTATCATGTGAGACACTACTTGGCTATTGGATGAGTGAATTTAGTTATGCATACTAAAGTATGCTTGCTATAGAGAAAAGAAAGGATAGAACAAAATACAAAACAAGTATGTTGCACCTCATCTAGGTGAGCAACTATGACGGGCGTTGTTGACATTGAGCTCGACCTTTTGGTCGTTGAACGATTACATGTTTAAGACATGAGGAAAGGGATTCTCTTTGTATTTGAAAATTGTAATTGGCTAAAGCATGTGTTTACTTGGTTAAATGAGAGATCGAACATTTGTATGGTGACTTATACTCCATAAAGTGGAGGTTCATGTAGTATGACATATGTATGTCATGAATGATGATTTTGTTAGCATTTGTAGGATGCATGATTATGGCATTTGTAGAATGCATGATATATGGCATTAAGGATAATGCAAGATTATGGCATTTGTAGAATGCATGATATATGGCATTTGTAGAATGCATGATTATGACATTTGTAGAATGCATGATATATGGCATTAGGATAATGCAAGATTATGGCATTTGTAGAATGCATGATATATGGCATTTGTAGAATGCATTGAATATGGACTTGATAAATTGAGATATGAGCATGTACATGTTAGAGGCATGTAGCATATTGGTAGAGACATACCAACGAGTAATTTGAGGACAACATGACATTTGATATACTTGCCATTGAGAGTAGTAAACATTACACATTGTATGTTCTTGACATAGTGTGAGGTTAAGTATATTACACTTCACTTAGGTGAACAACAAGGTTGACATTATGATATAGTGTTGGACCCCTTTGGACATTGGTTGGCTATTCCATGTTTAGACATGACGAGCAGGATTTTATGTGGTTGATTATGCTTGTTTGCCATTGTGCTCATGCGCACATGCTTGTGAGGGTCGCCCCTACAAGCCGGCACTCCGGAGTTAGCCTATGCGACAGTTATTTCGCTTGCGACTGTTATTTCGCCCGCACAGTATTGAGACACCGAAATGGAACCGCCGTGGGCAAGGCTCATCCTTAGCGTGAGGGTGGTGACAACCATGGAGCCATTAGGCATGGCACAAGCCGGGACGTTTCCATGTGTAAGTCCCTCGTGGATTGGGTAAAAGCTAAGTAAACTGGACATAGTACATCACAGGCGGTTGATGCATATACATATAGTGTATGGACATAGTAGTGAGTTGTTATTTTGTGGCATTACTTAGCTTGACCTCATTTGGTTGCATTCATCGTAGTTGGACATTCATGTTAGTCACTACTCGCATCAGCAACCATAGTGGCATTAAACCTATACTCATGTTGATTAGTATAGTGGTATGATTACATGATGACAATAGCATAAAGATGGATCTGCATGTAAACTAGAGAAATGGACATTATTGTACATATGATAGTAGAAATCATATTCATATAGTTGATGTAGTCACTTGGAGGCATGATAGTAGTAGATTTATTGTTTAGCATTACTACTTTATGTTTCATGTTCAGTTATACTATCTTTGCCTCAGTTGGCCTAGCGGTGTATTTCGCTACTCTCGGCGGCTTACCCACTGGGAACTATTGTTTAATAGTTCTCACCCCCATTGTTGTTGGGTTTTTGTTTCAGAGCCTTCCGCAGCAGGAGAGGCTTGGGATCGTGGCGAGGGGTTAGCAGCTAGCTAGAGCCTCTACGATGATGTTATAGATGTACCATGGTCACCTTTCTTTGTATTTTGAGCGAAAGGTGTATAGTTGTGTTTCGTTGGATGATCTTTTAGCTTATAAGATGTATAATTTTATTGTATGTCTTGAGAGATAGTTGTGATGAACTCAATTTAGTAGCAGAATTATATATTTGCTCTGATCACCTTGTTTAGGATGCACTCTTGCTACTTCTTGTGTTATTCTTGTTGTAGACCCTTGTGTACTTTGTGGATGTCTGATGTACACGGCGGGTCTGTGCATGTGCCTGGTAGGCTTCCGCTGGGGGCTCGGGGCGTGACAGTACCCCAATTTCAAACCGGTCGCCATGTCGTCAAACTGAGCATGTCAACTTCAAGCCGACCGCCATGTCGTCAAACTAAGCATCTTAACTTCAATCGACCGCCAAGTCGCTAAACTGAGCAAATCAAGTTGACATTAATTGACTGCCAAGTCGTTAAACTGAAAATCAAGTCCAAATTAATCGACCGCCAAGTCGCTAAACTGAGCAAATCAAGTTCAGACCGCCAAGTCGTTAAACTGTGCAAAAATCAAGTCCAAATCAATCGACCACCAAGTCGCTAAACTGAGCAAATCAAGTTCAGACCGCCAAGTCACTAAACTAAGCAAATCAAATTCAAATTAATCGATCACCAAGTTGCTAAACTGTGCAAATCAAATTCAAATCAATCGACCGCCAAGTCGCTAAACTGAGCAAACCAAGTTCAAATCAATCGACTGCTAAGTCGCTAAATTGAGCAAATCAAATTCAGACCGCCAAGTCACTAAACTGAGCAAATCAAGTTCAAATCAATCAACCGCCATGTCGCTAAACTGAGCAAATCAAGTTCAAATAAATCGACCGCCAAGTCGCTAAACTGAGCAAATCAAGTTCAAATCAATCGACCGCGAAGTCGCTAAACTGAGCAAACCAAGTTCAAATCAATAGACCGCGAAATCGCTAAACTTAGCAAATCAAGTTCAAATCAATCGACCACAAAGTCACTAAACTGAGCAAATCAAGTTCAAGTCAATCGACCGCCAAGTTGCTAAACTGAGCAAATCAAATTCAAGTCAATCGACCGCCAAGTCACTAAACTGAGCAAATCATGTTCAAATCAATTGACCACCAAGTCATTAAATTGAGTAAATCAAGTTCAAATCAATTGACCACCAAGTCGCTAAACTGAGTAAATTTGGCCGTCAAGTTGCTAAACTGAGCAAATCTGACCGCCAACTCACTAAACTGAGCAACCCAATTTTGAACGACCGCCAAGTTCATAAACTGAGCATTTCACTAATGTATAGTGGGGGCATGCCCCTGCTTAAGCCGTGTACTTGAAAATTATATGAATAAAAGTTTATATTTCTACTATGGTCTCTTTGCATTATAAGCATTAAATTTGGTCTCTTAATTGAGGGTTTCTTAACACCACAAGTGTGGGGTAATTAACAACAGATTCTTGAGTCTGCTGAAAGTCATGAACCTACATTCTAATTTAAATATAAAATTTAAATAGACTTAATCTGTACTATGAATGACCGTTCGCCAGAGAAATACCCGTAGCGGGCTGGGCCGTTCGTGGCGACAGACAGTTTCGACATCGCCACACTCCTAATATACCTTAGCCACGTCTTTGCCGCTATATATTCTGCAAACTCATGACTCGGATTCTTCAAATTTCTCATGTTATTATGCAAAATCAAGAATTCTATTTTTCTGAAGTTCTTGTACATGTAGAAATGAACAGTTGCAGTATATCACCTAATGCAAGCAAAACAGTTGTAGTTTACTATTTATTATCGTTACACCCTACTATATACTGTACTCTACGTTAGTGTCATTTTCATTTTTGACATTGTACTATTTCAAAGACATTACTGTATTATCCTATTGTATCAATTTGTACACTATATTTTTCTTTAGCGCCTGTTTGGTTTGGGGTTAAGGGTGGGATAAGGGGGTTATCCCCCCTTTTATCCCCAAACAAGAAAAAAAGAGGGGTGGGTTTACTAACCCACCCCTTAACGGGTTATCCCGGGATAACCCGTTAAGGGGTGAGTTAGTAAACCCACCCCTTCCCCTAGAATAAGGGGTGGGGTTAGCTAACCCCACCCATTTTTTAATTTTTAAATTCAACTTTAAAATTTAAATTTATTTTTTATAATTTTAAATTTTAAATTTTAATTTAAAATTTTAAAATAAAATTTTAAATTTTAAAATAAAATTTAAAATTTTAAAATAAAATTTAAAATTTTAAAATAAAATTTAAAATTTTAATTTAAAATGGCTAAATTTTAAAATTTAAAATTTTAATTTTTAAAAATATATATTTTAAATTTTTTAAATTTAAAAATTAATATTTTTAATTTTAATTTGTTCTTAAATTTGAAATTGAAATTTAAAATTTAGAACTTTTAATTTTCAAATTTGAGATTTAAAAATTTAAATTTAAATTTTTTATTTCTAAAATTTAAGAATTATATATTGAAATTTAATATTTTGTATATAAAAATTACAAATTTAAATTTAAATATAATAAAGGGGCAATATTATTATTTTCTATTTATAACTACCCATTATTCTTCTTATTCCATCTTAACAAACCAAACGCTATTTTTTTATCCCCGAGAGTAACCCAATTTTCATCCAAACGCAAAATTCGTCTAACCCCGGCTTATCCCTGCACTTAACCCTATCCCTGGAATAGACAATTCTTACTTAACCCCGAACCAAACGAAGCGATGTCTTGCAATAAAGCATATTCCTTTGACATATATCACAGCTAGCCAATAATTACTACAAGGAATTTGATGGGGAAAAAAAGAGAATAGAGCATGACATCTTGAACAGAAAAAAGAAAATCATTATTGAAAATTGAATGAAAAGAAGCAACAAAACATCTATTCATCATCAATTACCATATGTATATATATCGTCTCCTCCAAGAAGCAAAGGAGAAAAAGAAAAAAAAAACAAATCTAAGCTGGCTGTAAAAAGAAGGCACCAAAGTAGGAGTTAGTCACTTACAAAGTAATTCACCTTATTTTGAAAAAAAAATGACTTGAAGATTGAACATTGTATTCATTCTAAGTATTTTAATCACATTCCTCATCTATTAAATCTATATCCAAGTGATATGCCAAATAAGGTGTTCTAGCATCCAAACAGGATCTTAGTTAGCTCATAAGCTAATATGTTGATGGTTATTTGAGGATTTGTTTTCTGATATATATTAATTAAGATGGACAAATGCGCATGATAGTTCTTTGGTGACTGACTTATTGGAAAAGAATAAGAAGGATGAAAGAAAACGAAGAAAAAAGAAAAAAGCGAAAAGAAGGAATAATACATATTTTTTCTTTTTCTGGGAAATCTACTACGCACTGTGGCTACTTCGAGGAAGGCTAGAAAGTAGAGAAAAAATAAGAAAAAAAAAACTGCACTATCTGAGACTAAGTTGCAAATATTTTTGTAATGCAACTTTATGTCAAGTAGTTTTAAATGGTACAAATTATCCTCAAATGTTGTAATTTAGTCTTAAATGGTGCAACTTAGTCTCAAATAATATAATTAGTTATTCACATCATTGAACAAATCGTCTTTTTCATAGCTGCGGTCGAGATTGAGACCGTCGAACACTTCACGCATCTTCTTCTTCCCTCGTTGGAGGACGAGGAGCGACCTAGGGAGGAGGTCATGCACACCAGAGTTGAGAAAAAGGAAGGTCGGCGCCAAGCGTTTAGAGGCAATTGGTTTCAGAAGAAGCGGCATGGGGGAGGAAGGGAAGGAGGGTGTATCGCGTTGCCGTCATTCTGAAACTGCACTGTCGCCGGAGGAGGAGAGAGAGGAAGCGGGAGGAGAAAGAGAGAAAAAAGCGGTGGAGACAAATGAGAGAAAAAGGAGAGAGAAAAAGGAATAAAAGCATTCTGATTACTTTACTAAAAATTTAGATCAAACCTGCAAAAATTTAAAAAGTGGCCTATTTTTACAAAAATACAAAACAAGTAAATTTTTTTATGCAAATTGGACAAAATAAGAAATAATTATAGATATTCTTTAAGATTGAAAGTACGGTAAAAAGTCATCTAATATTCTTTAAATGTTGTTTTTATTCCTAGGACAAATTTACCTAAGTAAAATAATTTAAGGTTTACCATATGGTCGATTCTTAAAATTTGAACGATATTCTAATATTTTTCAATTCCATTTGAATAACTCGAGTATCCCATACGAAAGATATTTTGACTGTCGAAATTTAATTTACAAATCTATATTCAATAAGGAAAATGCTGCTTGTACATTCCTTATAGAAGTGTATATCTTAAATCTAGAAATTCTAGAGTTCACAAAAATATAAATATGTTTTAGTATCAAAAAATATTTGATGTGACAAATAAAAAATAATAACTCTTGAAAAAAGAGGATATAAAATGTGCACCCCACTTTGAGGTGTTCTAGTAGAATTGCTCTTTCACTAATATTAAGATAAAAATGTAGGAAGAACCCTCACTTATAAGTCATATTGTTCTTTTATTTACACCCTTTCAATTTAAGATAACTTAATTTTGCGATTGAGTGATTTTATCAACAAAATTAAAAAAATTATCAATTTATGAGTGAGAGTGGATTTCAATTGAAAAATATTTAGTAAGGACAAAAACAGTAAATCAGAAAAACTAAAACATCAAGTGGCCTTAATGAAAATATTTAAAGTTAAAGTAGTTAATTTCAAAATGACATAAAAGGAGAGGAGTTTCTATACATTTTTACCCATCACTGATTAGCGATAGAAAATATCCACTACCATCTCTAACGCCAGTAGTAAAAAGTTTGATGGCTGATATTTGAGGATTTAAGTTGGAAAGCTAGTTGTTTAATATTTTCAACTAAATTTAATTTTTTTAAAAAATTGACAAAGCGGATAACATACTGCTTGTCTTTCAAAAAATAATCATTTTATCGTAGTTTTATTCTAAAATATTAATTTAAGGGAGGCATACGGAAGCTAACATGCAGCAGGCACAATTCCAATTAATAGTTTACGAGATCTAGACGAGTAATAATAGTGAAATTTCAAAGTTTCTTGAAAATTTACGAGATTTAGACGAGCACTAGTAAAATTTCAGTCTTTCGAAGAATATTACGTGCGATATTTTTGCAGGTAATTGGACGGTTTCTATAAAATAAAATTTGCTCTAGCTTTGTGGGCCACGCGTCACGCGCGATCTCTACGGGCCTGATCGTGGGGGGGGGGGGGGGGGGGGCACATATCCTTCACTCCCAGTATATAAACAAACCCCTTCTCCGGAGACCCGCCTCGATCGCTGCCCCCTTTATTTACCATTATTTTCACGAGTGACTGCTGCAATTGGCTCCTCCGGCGGCCCACAATTAAAGAGAGAGTGCTCTTCGCTTTGCTGTGTGTGCGAAACATATTCCTAGCTAGCTATTAATCTCTTGCGGAGGAGTAAAGGATCGAGTAGAGCACGCTCTCTTTCTATATATCTTTGAGCAACGTACTATCCCTAATTAGTTTAATTCCCCAGAATTTATTTACTCGATCGGAGGCAAAAATCAAAATCAAAATCAAAATCAAAATCAAAATCAAAGGTGAGTGAGCTGAAATCATCGTTTTCGATCGATCAGATGACGGTGACGCCGAGGATCACGATCAGCGAGGGGAATCTGGTGGTGTACGGCAAGACCATCCTGACAGGCGTGCCCGACAACGTGGTCCTCACTCACGGCTGCGGTGCCGGGCTCGTCCACGGCACCTTCATCGGCGCCTCCGCGGCCGAGCCGAAGAGCCTGCACGTGTTCCCCCTGGGCACGCTCCGGTAATTAATTAAGTGCCCGCCGCTACCTAGCTAGCTAATAGCGTGCCGCGGAGATCAGAATCTTCGGCTTCTTCAATTCTTCTCGAGTCTTTAATTTTAATTGTGTACGTAAGGAGGAGGGTATATATATATACGTACTTATAGGAAGTGCGTGCAGGGGGCTGCGGTTCATGTGCTGCTTCCGGTTCAAGCTGTGGTGGATGACGCAGCGGATGGGGGCGCGCGGCCGGGACGTGCCGCTGGAGACGCAGTTCATGCTGCTGGAGATCAAAGGCAGCACTAGTTCTTCTTCTGCGGAGAAGGAAGACGAAGAAGAAGAAGCAGCAGCAGCAGCAGAGGCCGCGGCGCCGGACGGGACGCTTTACGCCGTCCTGCTGCCGCTGCTGGACGGGCAGTTTCGGGCCGCGCTGCAGGGGAACGACAGCGACCAGATCGAGATTTGCCTCGAGAGCGGTCAGTTAATTAGTTAATTTGTTTGTAGCTCTACTTCCACCACTAGCAGTAATAAGTAGAAGAAGAAGAGAGACTGGGACTTTATTCGATCGCTAGCTTGTCCCTCTTTCTTTCGGCAACATCAGTCTCAAATTTGATTAAACTGGAAAAAAAACAAAATTAAAAGAAGAAATGCTTCGGCAACATCAGTCTCATTTAACAGTGTTTAGAATTTTACCTTTTTTTAAATTTTTAATAAAAACATAAGAGTGATAAGCTTAGTTACAAGAAAATTAATCTTTGGATAAGGGTGTTGCAAAATTACAATCTATTTGGGTTCCAGAACTAGTATTGTTAAAAAAAAAAAAAATACTAAAAAAAAAGAAAATCTTATGATACAACAGAAAACAAAAATAAAATTTTGAAGCCCGAAAGTTTTTGCCTTTTCTTTTTTAAAAAAAAGACTTTAACGTTGGACTGTGATTACTTTCCATTCTTGCATTCTAAATATATTTAATTTACAACAAAATTAAAATATAAGATATTATTGGGTATTATATTTTTTAAAAAAATTTAAATAAAATTTTTTTATATAAAATAAGGTAGGAGAGAATGATAATTTTTTTATATAAAATAAGTTTTTTGTTTTTGTTAAAATAATAATAAAAAAAGGGAACGATGCCGGACCTAAAAATATCTTTCTTTACCTTTCTTGATTTTTTTTTTAAAGACTATTATCTATTACCCGATACTACTGATTATAATAATATAAAAAACGTAAAGCTACTATATTTTCGAAAATATAAAGAAATTGGTGTTTTCGAGTTTGTGGCTTTTGTATTAAGAATTGTAATGTTGGAATAACAATGGTCTTCCTTAGAATTTGGTGGTCCACTTAAAATTTAACGATCCTTCTAGAAAAATAATATTAATTCAAAAATTAGAAATGATTAAAGTGATTGATTCAAAGATTCAAAAAATTAGAAGCACCACATGAATAGTGCTCCGAATGCATCATAGTCGGACTCATATAAAAATATTATTTATCGGCCTAGAAAGTGTGAGAAAAACGCTAACATTTTCAGAAAAAAGGCAAAAATACTTATTGAAAAATGCTACATGTCGTGCAGTCAATCACACCAAATTTTTATAAATGTTTTTTTTTGAGTTTTAATATTCAAAAAGAACTGATATGATGAGTAAATTCTAACATTTAAGAAATTAATAATATATCTTACACTTATAAAATAGATGTAATATAGATAGAGATGCCAGTAGGCCGGATTCGGAGCGGGTTTTACAATTTGAATCGGAATTCGGCAATCAAACTCAAAATTCGAACTTGAATCCGAACCCGATAGATTTTGAAAACCCATATCCAAAACCGAATCCTGTCAAAAATCTGAAATTCAAAACTAAAATAATTATTTCTCTTTACTATATTTCAAAATATATTATATTAAAATTTAAATTTTTAATATATAAATTTTAATATAACATTAAATATTTATATACATTATATAATATAAAATTAATGTTGAGTTCGGTTCGGATTTGGATAGTATATAGAGAAAATTCATACCCGAATCCAACTCCAACGAATTTTTATATTTTATATCCATATTCAAAATTATATTCATTTAGCAATGAATAAATTCGCTTTCTTCAGATTCAGATTTGAATAAAATTTTGAATATCCGTATCCGTCGACATCCCTACATGGACATTTTTCGTAAGTTTAAATTTTATTAGTACTCTTTTAACTTGTAAAAAATATTATTGGTGTTCTTATATATATATAAATGGGGTTTAAGGTTTAGAAGGTATTTGTGAAATGTTTATGTGTTTGGAGGGATATGAATGGTAGATTTGTTGTATGTTTAATTAGAGGATTATGAATCAATATTTTTTTTTAAAAAAAAATATGTTTATAATATTTTACAAAGGTTATATTTGAAATTGTTCCTATTGTACGTATCAGGCCACACACAATCGAGCGGCCTATTTCACGTGCTTTAACTCAATGAAATAGTGCTATTCAAATAAAATAATATTTTGACTGTGTGTTGCTGAGAGATTATACTATGTAGAAGTCATACCATATCATATATGAACAGTTAATCATTTTTTTTTAAATAAAAAATATAATAAAAATATTTTTTTATTAATATAATAGAATGGATTTGAGAAAAAAAAAAAAATTCTAATTGATTGATTTGATGACGCCATATTAGTAATAATATATAAGTAGTGATGTATTTTAGATTTATTTTTTGGTGTACATGCTGTGGTTGGGCAGGGGACAAGGCGGTTCAGACCGAGGAGGGGATGCATCTGGTGTACATGCACGCTGGAAGCAACCCATTTGAGGTCATCAATCAGGCGGTCAAGTATGTACCGCGCTGCATTGCCCCTCATTATATTCACTCCTGCCAAATATATTCTGCTTAGCTCCTGCTGCTTGTGTATTATTATTAAATTCATATGCTTATGTTGTAGATATTTTTCGCGCGTTCAATTATTTTATGCTAGCTATTACTGACACACATTAATTACATGAATGTCGTGTACGATGATGTGCGCAACAAAACAAAAAAGGGCGGTTGAGAAGCACATGCAGACCTTTCATCACCGCGAGAAGAAAAAGGTAAGCCGTTCATTTCCCCAAACCATCTTAAATTGTTCACATAACTATCTAAACTCCGAAAAATTAATGTTTAGGTCCCGTTTGGATGGATCTAAAAATGTCCGTAGGAAAACTTTCCTGCCAAGCGTTTGAAAGCAAAAAAAATAAAATAATTTTTAAAGTATAGTTAGACTATATTCCAAATAATGGAGTAAACTTATAATCCAATCCAACCAAAGAAAAAAAAATTCCACTATTATTGGGCTAGCTCTCTCATCCCAAAAATATACTAAGCTTTAAATTTCAAAATTTAAATTCTAAATTTTAAATATCAAAAATTTAAATTTTAAAATTTTAATTTAAATGTCAAATTTAAAATTTTAAAATTTTTACTTTCAAATCTCAAATCTCAAATCTCAAATCTAAAATTTTTAATTTTTTATTTCATATTTCAAATTTCAAATTTCAAATTTTTTTTTTAAATTTATTCTTAAAATTTAAATTTTTAAATTTCAAATTTAAATTTCAAATTTCAAATTTCAAATTTCAAATTATAAAATTTGGAGTTATAACTTATAAATTTTTAAATTTTAGATTTAATTTTTGAAATTCAAATTTCAAATTTCAAATTTCAAATTTCAAATTTCAAATTTCAAATTATCAATTTTTATATTTCAAATTTTAAATTTTAAATTTTAAATTTGAATTTATTCTTAAAATTTAAAATTTCAAATTTAAAATTTCAAATTTCAAATTTCAAATTTTAAATTTTAAAATTTAAATTTCAAAATAAAATTTGAAAATTTAGAATTATAACTTTTAAATTTTTAAATTATAAATTAAATTTTTATTTAGATTTTAAATTTAGAAAAAAAATTAATTTAAAATTTTAAAATTTATAATTAATTTATAATTTTTTAATTTTTTAGTTTGCAAAAATCTTTTGAAATCGTACTATGTGAATCCAAATAGCTAGTAATTTAAATTTAAAGTTTCTAATGACTAATTTTTTAAATATTGTGAAAAATCCTATGGAATTGTATAATTTGTATCCAAACGGCTTTTAAAATGATTTCATGGAATTTTTTTGGAGTTACAGGATTCCGCATTTCATCCGGACCAAAACTACGGTATTTAGACTCCATGATATTTTTTTACTGCGCATCCAAACATGGCCTTAATAATAAAATTTAACATCGATAGTATCTAACACAGTTGACTAAGAATCTAATAATTAATATATAAGATTGTAAGTTTAAAATCTAATTACTTTAAAAAGAGTGAATGTTTAGAACAGGATACCGCCATATAAAAAAGGATAGTTTGGTGCTGAAATTCTATGTTAAGGTCAGAAAAATTTAACTTTTAATATTTAATTATTAAAAATTAAATAGGATAATATTATTACTTAATTTTATCATAAAGAGTGATTTGACATTATGAAAAATCTTCGGCATCGCTAGCATGCACCTTTTATTTTTATTATTTTTTTTTGCAAAAAAGATAGCATGTTATCTGATTTCTTTATTTTTTTTAAAATTAAATAAATTTAGCTGAAAATGTGAAGCAATTAGGGTTCGAACTTAGAACCTCGGATACCAACCATCAAGCCCTTTGCCACTTGCACTAGAGACAATCGATAATCTTTTAATTTTATTATGTTTAGATCACCCGCTGTTATTCGACAAATAATAAGTTAGATGATCTAAGTACAAAATATTTAAAAATCTTGTGTCAAATATTTAAATTTTTTTCTTAAGAAGAATTTAGATGGCATAGGGGACAATTCATATGATTTTGATGTGTTAATCACTTTATTTATGAGAATTGTACATTCGATGTGCTCTCGACGTACGTGTGCTTTAGTTGTCTCTTGTTGTGATGGCGCGTACGTAATTGCTTACGTACGCCAAATAATTAAATTCACCGCAGTTGCCTTCGTTCCTGGATTGGTTCGGGTGGTGCACATGGGATGCTTTCTACACCGACGTCACCGCCGAGGGGGTCGACCAAGGCCTCGCAAGGTTGTTCATATTCCCTTCACCTATATATTTAGGACAACTCCGCTCCCAAAAATTAATATCCACCTTTTTTTTTAGTTCAACGATACAAATATTCGTTTCTTCATCTGGACATTAATATATATACTATCTGTTTATTTATCTATAAGTGAGTCCGGCTACTATACTATCGATAGTACCGAGCTTAATTTTGATACTATCGAGTATTTTACCGTTAGATCTATTCTTTAATTATTTTCATCCGTTAGATTAATTATACTATTCAACCAACCACCCATTCAACCCTAGAAAATTACTATCATCCTAACCGGGGATCGTTATCATCCTAACCGTACATCTTTTAACCCAACGACCGAAAATTCGATAGCACCAAGCGCTTGGTACTATCGATAGTATAGTAGCATAATTCTACATAAGTATAAATCTTACACTATATATTTTATGATTTACAAATTCTTTCAAATATTTTTAGTGATTGTAGCGAGAACCGTCATAGATAAATGTGTAACTATTTGCTTGAGTAGAGATATTATGCTATCGGAAGCATAAAAGAGTTGGTGCTTCCGATTTTTTGGTTCGTAAATAAATTTCTTTGATCATTTTTAACCATTGGATTAATATTATTACCCAATGAGGACCACTCAACCCTAGAGAACCACTCAACACTAAGGAGGACCGTTATCATCCTAATCGTATAATTTTTGATCCAAGGGTCAAAAAGTCTGAAGTACCAACTCTCTTATACTTTCGATAGTATAGTAGCTCTACACTTATTTGCTTTTCTGATTATGATTTTTACTATCATTTTATAATATTTGAATAGAAAAAATTGAAAATATTTTTGAATTTTTTTTTGAACCTTTTGAAAAATAAAAACGATTGCTTTTGACACCACAATTTCAATCTGGGCATTTTCTTTAACTAACCACTATTAATTAAAGATTATTCGTATTATTATGGTTTTTTCTTTTAACTATATCCCACACTAATAGGCAAAGAAAATTAGTGGTTAATTGGATCCCAAGGCTAAATCTGAGCCGTTTGATTGCTGTGGTCGTGGTTGTACAGCCTATCAGAAGGTGGGGCTCCTCCGAGGTTCCTGATCATAGACGATGGGTGGCAGCAGATCGGGAGCGAGATCAAGGATCAGGCCAACACCGTCGTGCAGGAGGGAGCACAGTGCGTGCTAGCTCATCCCTTCCGCAGCCCTTTTTTTTTTATTTTCCTCTCTTCCTTTTTTTTTTTTTTTCCCCAAGGCAAGTACAGTATTCATACCTGGGCGTTAATCGATTAATCAACGTCCCACATCCTCCAGGTTCGCCAGTAGGCTCACGGGGATCAAAGAGAACGACAAGTTCCAAAAAGAGAAGGGCCACAACGGGCAAACCCCGGGCCTGAAGCTGCTTGTGGACGAGGCCAAGCGCCACCACAGCGTCAAGTGAGTTTTTTATTTTATTTTTTTTCCTTTTCCTTTTTTAATTAGCTCGACGTACCTTTCGATCCCTGAGGTGCATGTATTCTCGATCGATGGGCATGCAGGTACGTGTACGTATGGCACGCATTGGCGGGATACTGGGGAGGGGTGAAGCCGGCGTCGGAGGGGATGGAGCACTACGAGAGCTCGCTAGCGTACCCGGTGCAGTCGCCCGGGGTGATGGGGAACCAGCCGGACATTGTCATGGACAGCCTGTCGGTGCACGGGCTGGGCCTGGTGCACCCGAGAAAGGTGTTCAGCTTCTACAACGAGCTCCACGCCTACCTGGCCTCCTGCGGCGTGGACGGCGTCAAGGTCGACGTGCAGAACATCATCGAGACCCTCGGCGCCGGCCACGGCGGCCGCGTCTCCCTCACCCGTGCCTACCACCACGCCCTCGAGGCCTCCGTCGCCCGCAACTTCCCGGATAACGGCTGCATCTCCTGCATGTGCCACAACACCGACGGCCTCTACAGGTAAAAGAACTATTAAAGAAAATATTAATCAGTTAATTGTAATTATATTTACCATTTATCGTTGTATATCTTTTCCATAAATAGGAGATGGCATAGCTTAATTATAGGATGAGATTAGCACAATTATAGGTTGAGATTGATTCTTGTTCTTGTATATATAATGCACTTTTCTAATGAAACAAATATACCGTAAACCATCATCTTCTTCCTTAATTTACATGGTATCAGAGCACCTTTCCTGGTGCTCTTGAAGCTTCCGTTTTTTTTTTTTATAGTCAACAATGGGAGACGGATCATCAAAAGCTAGTAATATGAATCCTTCACATCCATATTACGTTCATCATTCAGATCAACCTGGTCACATGCTTGTACCAGTCAAATTAAATAGAGCAAATTATCAGTCATGGAGTAAGGCTATGATTCACGCTCTTACTGCGAAGAACAAGTTGGGGTTCATCGATGGGTCGCTAGAAGCTCCGTCCCAAGAAGAAAAACCAACGGAATTCGCATTGTGGAATCAATGCAACAGCCTAATACTTTCTTGGCTTACTCATTCTGTTGAAACAGATATGGCAGAAGGCGTTATTCATGCCAAAACAGCATACCAAGTTTGGTCAGACTTCAAAGATCAATTTTCCCAAAAGAATGCACCGGCAATATTCCAAATTCAAAAATCTATTGCAACCATCTCACAAGGCTCTATGTCCGTGGCCTCATATTATACCAAACTCAAAGCTTTATGGGATGAACTTGAAAATTATCGAGATCCCTACACTTGTGATCATGCCAAGGCACATCAGGAACAACTTCAGGAGGACAGGCTGATGCAGTTTCTTATGGGTCTAAATGAATCGTATAAAGGGGTAAGGTCAAATATCCTAATGATGACACCATTACCCAACGTACGACAGGCGTATTCCCTGGTGATTCAAGAGCAGACACAGAGACAATTGTCATCAGAACTCACTGAGAACTTTACCATTGCCGCGAATGTCCAGAGCAAGGCATCCGGAATCAAAAGCACCAAAACGTGTGATCATTGCCATCGTTCTGGTCACACAATTAAAGAATGCAGAACTTTGAAATATTACTGCAAATTCTGTGACAAAAGCGGACACACGGAGGATCGCTGTAGGCGCAAATACAACAAAGCCGGACTGCCGCAACAGAATCGGGCCTCACGTAGCAAGCCACAGTCTGCGGCTAATATGGCAGAAAATTCGAACATGAATGATGACAATTCCCTCATGAGTTTTTCGCCTGAATATCTGCAAAAATTGGCCAAAGCATTATCTACCATGAATCAGGATTCTTCTTCTGGTAATGGTGATATTTTTGCAAACGTAGCAGGTTTGTTTTCAGCATCCAAGTCTAATGTCAATTCTGCTTTTACCAATTCTTGGATTTTAGATAGTGGTGCCACTGATCACATGACATCGCACCCTTCCCTCTTGTCAGAAAGTCAACCACCTTTCTCTCACACAGTAAATTTGCCAAATGGCACATCTGCACCAATTACACACACTGGCAACATTGTTTTCAATCGGGATATAACACTTAAAAATGTCCTATGCGTACCCACTTTTCGTTAAAAACTTAATATCAGCCAGCAAAATTACAAAATGTCTTAATTGTTCTGTCACCCTTTTTCCGGACTCATGTATTTTGCAGGACTTAACGACGGGGAAGATGATTGGCTCGGGGTAAACAACATGGAGGACTCTATTACATGATGCCGAATTCCATTTCTCCAGCTTCCTTCCAAGTCTCAAATAGTCCCGATATATGGCATTCACGACTCGGACATCTTTCTTTTTCTCGTTTCAAATTACTTTCCCCTTCATTACCAATTAATAAAGAAACAGTCTCATTTCACAATAACTGTAGTATTTGTCCTCTTGCAAAACAAACGAGATTGCCTTTTCCTATCAGTTCTATCACAACCAAAATTCCTTTTGAACTATTACACTGCGATGTATGGGGACCTCATAAAATTCCTTCGCATTCTGGAGCACGTTTTTTTTCTCACCATAGTTGACGATTTTACTCGCTGTACTTGGGTTTTTTTTTATGAAACAAAAATCTGAAACACCTGAATCACTCATCAAATTTATTCAGTTTGCAAAAACACAGTTTAACACTTCCGTTAAAATCATTCGCACTGATAATGGGACTGAATTTCAGCCTTTACAAAAATTCCTTCTCAATCAAGGCATCGAGTTCCAAAATACATGCGTTATTATACTCCACAACAAAATGGAGTCGTCGAACGCAAGCATCGTCACATACTCAATGTGGCACGTTCTTTATTTTTTCAATCCCATGTACCTCTTAAATTCTGGGAGGAATGTATCCTTACAGCCGTATATTTAATTAACCGGCTTCCAACTCCTCTTTTGTCTAATCAATCACCATATGAAAGACTCTACAAAAAGCCACCCTCACTTGAACACTTGCGAATTTTTGGTTGCCAGTGCTACGCGACCAACGTTCACCCAAAAGGAAAATTCGATCCCCGTGCCGTTCAGTGCGTTTTTTATGGGATATCCTCATGGCAAAAAAGGTTATAAATTATACAACCTATCTACACAAACATTTCTTATTAGCAGAGATGTCTACTTCCAAGAGGACACTTTTCCATTTACGTCTCCTGATAATATGCAGTCATCACAATCTTCTCCTACTTCTGTGAAACATAATTTTCCTTTATTGCCAATTTTCCCAGAAGCAGAACCCAAGATATCCGAGCCACATATTGCGTTGGATTCCTCCTCACCCGCGCATAATTCAGCGCCATCTACATCTCCCCAAGATCCTCCTTTGTCTCCTCAACACAACCAACCTTTGCCCATTAATTCCACCTTGCCATCACCACAACCTTTCCCTTTGTCAGAATCATCCAGCTCTTCACCACCTCAACCGAATGACAATTTCCAAAATCTTCGTCGCTCAACTCGCGACCGACAACCTCCAGCCTGGCATCAAGAGTACTTCATGTCTGCTGCAGTCAATCATTCATCCCCTCGCACAAGTCCTCGTCAAAATACAAGGTATCCTCTGTCTCATCATCTATCTCTTTCACAATTTTCATTATCTCATCGTACCTTTTTAGCCAGTATAACATCACAGATTGAACCTACCACATATTCCCAAGCTGTCCAATTCCCTCATTGGCAAGCAGCTATGGATGCTGAATTACAAGCATTGCAACGCAATAACACTTGGTCTCTTGTTCCTCTTCCCGCCGGTCACAGGCCCATCGGCTGCAAGTGGGTCTACAAAATAAAATATCACTCTGATGGTACAATTGAGCGATATAAAGCTCGCCTCGTTGCAAAAGGATATACACAAATTGCAGGTCTCGACTACAAGGAAACCTTTTCTCCTACAGCAAAATTGACAACTCTTCGTTGTTTACTTACTATTGCTGCTGCCAGAAATTGGTTTACTCATCAATTGGATGTACAAAATGCCTTTTTACATGGAAACTTGCAAGAAATTGTCTACATGGAACCGCCTCCCGGATTACGCCGACACAGGGGGAGAACATGGTTTGTCGGCTCAACAAGTCCCTCTACGGGCTAAAACAAGCATCCCGTAATTGGTTTTCTGTCCTTTCTGGGGCATTGGAGTCCGCCGGTTTTGCACAGTCAAAAGCAGACTACTCCTTGTTTACCAAACAGCAAGGTAAATTCTTTACTGCAGTGCTTATTTATGTTGACGACATCCTTGTAACAGGGAACAGTATGCAAGAAATCATGGCCCTTAAACAATTCTTACTCAAGAAATTTTTAATCAAGGATCTGGGAAAACTTGGTTATTTTTTGGGTATAGAATTTTCTCATTCAAAAAAGGGTATTTTTATGTCCCAGCGCAAATATGCGCTAGATATTTTGGAAGATTCTGGTCACACAGGTTCACGGCCGGAGAGCTTCCCAATGGAACAAAATGTTAAATTGACACTCACAGATGGAGAAAAATTACATGATCCAATGAGGTACAGACGATTGATCGGTCGGTTAATCTATTTAACGGTAACAAGACCGGATATTGTTTATTCTGTGCGCACATTATCTCAATACATGCATGAACCGAGAAAGCCACATTGGGAAGCAGCTATTCGGGTTTTAAAGTATATTAAAAGTACTCCGGGGCAAGGTTTGCTGTTGACGCGCGAAAATAATTTGAAGTTGACAGCCTTTTGTGACTCAGATTGGGCAGGTTGTCGTACAACACGGCGTTCCATTTCAGGTTATTGCATTTTTTTAGGAAGTTCATTAATCTCATGGAAGTCAAAGAAGCAGACTAATGTCTCTAGGTCTTCGGCAGAAGCAGAATACAGATCCATGGCGAATACATGCCTTGAGTTGACTTGGATCCATTATTTGCTTCGTGATCTAAGAGTAAATCAAACGGGGCCGGCATCTTTGTTTTGTGATAATCAAGCAGCATTACATATAGCAGCGAATCCTGTTTTTCATGAACGAACAAAACACATCGAGATAGATTGTCACATCGTTAGAGAGAAGTTGCAGTCAGGAATGATCAAACCACAGTATGTCCCTACACGATTACAGCTAGCAGATATCTTCACAAAAGCTTTGGGTCGTGAACAATTTCAGTTCTTGAGAAGCAAGTTGGGAATGCAGAACATACACTTTCCAACTTGAGGGGGAGTATTAAGGAAAATATTAATCAGTTAATTGTAATTATATTTACCATTTATCGTTGTATATCTTTTCCATAAATAGGAGATGGCATAGCTTAATTATAGGATGAGATTAGCACAATTATAGGTTGAGATTGATTCTTGTTCTTGTATATATAATGCACTTTTCTAATGAAACAAATATACCGTAAACCATCATCTTCTTCCTTAATTTACAAGAACACTAGTCTACGATCTACTTCCTCCCAGCATATATGCGCGCGCGGCGGCTGGTAAAATTAATTTTTAACATATCGATCTTTGTCTTAACTAACTACTAAGGAGTAATTTCGAATTTCGAATGCCTGCAGTGCGAAGCAGACGTCCGTGGTGAGGGCGTCGGACGACTTCTATCCGAGGGACCCGGCGTCGCACACCATCCACATCTCGTCCGTGGCGTATAACACGCTCTTCTTGGGGGAGTTCATGCAGCCCGACTGGGATATGTTCCATGTACTACTGCTGAGAGCTACCTGCTGCTTTACGACTTTAATTTATTAATTAAGAGAGCTTAATTAATTAATTAATTAATTAATAAGATGGATTAATTAAGAGATCGATTAATTATAGCGATGATGCATGAAATTAATGTCTAATAACTTTTTGGGTGCAGAGTCTCCACCCGGCGGCAGAATACCACGGGGCAGCTAGAGCTATCGGCGGCTGCGCCATCTACGTTAGGTAGGCCGCTAATTCACTTTATTAATTAATCATATGTTGTTTTGCCAAATTTCTGCCGGAAAAACCAAAATCAGGCTCTCCATCGAGAGGAAGTCTATACTGTCCCGTTTGCACTACATCATCAATAACAAGTCAATCATATTTTTTCTTTTAAAAAAAAAGTACAATAAATTTTTTTTTAATAATCATGATGGGACATACATATCTAAATTTTTTTTTTTTAATTGGTTTGTGACGCCACGTCACCAATACATCCGTTGTATTCTAAAATTTTTCCTCCATCGACCGTCCTTTAATTTAATTTTGTCGCTGTCGATCTCCATTTTTCTGGAGAAATGAGACGCGTACGGTGGTTATCGTCAAAAGATCTTTTAACATTTAATTACCGCTATTCCTGTTTTTGTTTTGTTTTGTTTTTGTTTTTATTTTAATTAGTGGTGGTACGTAGTCGTAAAACCGGATGATGCATGTTAGGGCGGTGTGATTGGCGCCCACTTCTTAACTGTTGATATATAGTGACCCTGGCCTCACCCGGTAAAGAGCATGATTTTGATAACAAGTAACTGTTGATAGTTACTTGTTATCGATCAGAACGTCAATATTGTACGCATCAGCGAGAGATTACTTACCGGGAGATCCTTGCTAATTAAAGAGGGAGGTTGACGCAATGTCTCTCCTCAAAGTTAGACGAAGACGACGGCCGTCTCAACCTCTTACTATTTGTGGCAACCATTAATGATCGATCGTGTGATCATGTTCATGTGATGTTACAGCGACAAGCCGGGGCACCACAACTTCGAGCTACTGAGAAAACTGGTCTTGCCCGACGGGACCATCCTCCGCGCCCAGCTCCCCGGCCGCCCCACCCGTGACAGCCTCTTCTCCGACCCTGCCCGCGACGGCACCAGGTCAATTTTACTTACTTCTTAGAAATTATTAACTCTTTTGCAGCTAAAATTTTCTTGTGCGGTGTGTACATGTGTGCTGTGTGTGTGTGTGTGTACATATATTTCCAAAACTAGGTTAATTTGCTAGATGGTTAGAGGCGGATCAAGTTCATTAGATTCGAGGAAATTTAGTCCGTGGACGGTCAATGGATCGAAATGAAGTTCTGTTGTTATATATTTAAATCAACTCAGATTTTAATATCATCCTCATTTAATTTGAAGCCTAGGACTTTTGGGTCTACCTCGAGATTCAAGTTCTAATGATAACTAAGTTTAACTGCCGTTGCAGCTTGCTGAAGATCTGGAACGTGAACAAGTGCTCGGGGGTGGTGGGGGTGTTCAACTGCCAGGGCGCTGGGTGGTGCAAAATTGCCAAGAAGACGCGGGTCCACGATGCGGCTCCCGGCACCCTCACAGGTTCCGTCCGTGCTCACGACGTTGACACGATCGCACAGCTTGCCGGTCCCGACTGGGATGGCCATACCGTCGTCTATGCCTTCAAATCAGGTTTCGGCTTATTTATTTATTTATCTTCAATTGTTAAATTGTTCGCACGCTAGCATAACCATCAATCGTACGTTCTTCAAGACAGTCTAAAGTTGTAAGATCTGGTTCCAGGAGACTTGGTTCGTCTTCCCAGAGGTGCTACCTTGCCGGTAACGCTCAAAGTCCTCGAGTACGAGCTCTTCCACATCTGCCCAATTAAGGTTATTCCTTATATACAGTAAAACTATTAACAGTAAATGCTGTTTTTTTTTTTTTAAAAAAAATTTATTTTATAAAAATCAATAGATATATTTGCTGAACTTAATTGGTTATTATTCACTATTTGAATTCGACCAAATTTAATTAAAAGGGCACAAGTACTGGGGTCGAGATCGACGATCTTTGTTCTTGACATTCCTGCAGGTGATCGCGCAAAGCATTTCCATTGCGCCGATTGGGTTGTTGGATATGTTCAACTCTGGTGGGGCAATAGAACTGTTCGACATCCGCAAGCCCCCAACTGCCTCGGCAGAAGAAAAGTGCAGCGGAGAGTCCGCAGAGCATCTGAGCGAGAACAGAGCTGTTTCAGCAACCATCATTCTGAAAATTCGCGGTTGCGGCGTTTTTGGGGCTTATTTGTCCCAAAAGCCACTCAAGTGCTCCGTGGATTCCACCGAGGTGGAGTTCGGCTATGACTCGGCCTTTGGTCTCTTGAAATTTAACATCCCACTCCCAGAGAAGGAGATGTATAGATGGACTGTGGAGATCCAAGTTTAGGACTTGATCACTTTCGGGATATATCTGCTTGTTTATTGCTTAGTACTCAAAAAAGGGTGGGGAGTCCAGTGACATTGGGGATGGGGCTTGGCTGGAGTTCCCTTATCAGTACCGACTTAATTTCTAGGAGAAGGAAGTACCTTATACTTAATTATCAATTCTATGCTTGCAATACTGTTCTGGGGAGTCTGTCACACTAAATGCTGCAATAAAAGTTGGCGCTGCTATCTATTTTCTTACGAGCCCCATAAAATTTGGCATTTTTTGTATGGAAAGATTTTATTTCTTTTTCACTTAAACAGTCATGCTGGAGAGCCCCAGTGGAAGGCTAACCAGACACATGCACGAATCCACCGTGTGTATATACAAGGCTATCTTTTGATATACATAAAGTGTCTACAATCAATCAGTAACATCTTCCAAGGTATGATATACATATTTTAAACATGAATAATTAGATCACATGATATAAATTAAAACTAACTGAAATATTTATATATAACCATCACAAAGATATATAAATATATAAACTCATGTCTCTAAGATGTAATAAATTCCAGGTACATCATCTCACATCGAGTACATTTCCAATAAATACATATAGACCTCACATAAGTAGTCTAATCTAGAATATGTATATAACAATCATCTCACATACTCCCCAAAATGTAATTGGATACAACAGGAAGTCCAAGGCATCACAACTCTAGCTAGCTAGAAGCGACACCCTTGTCGTGAGCCCGGCCCTCAATTGTGCTAAAGGGCTCTGACAACAAAAAAGGACTGAGAACTATAAAATATAGTTCCCAGTGGTACCGCAGCTGAGAGGGACATACTACTTCACTAGGTCGACTAAGATATATAATAATTATAAACTGTTGAAATACAAATAGCTAACATAAAAGAATTGTAGATAAAACTACTATCATGTCTCTATTATCGCGGTATTCGATAGAGCAGCAAAATAAAAAATAGATAAAAAATAGAGAATAAATATTTTTATTAAGGTGGAGTATTAACGAGTTTTCGGCAAAATTGCACTATGTGGCCATAGCCTCTTATAGTGTAGTACTCGGGAATTTTCATGAATTAGGGTTTCTGGACTTGGCAGGATTCGGGCGCCCGGAAGAGAGGTTGTGGACGCCCGAATGTTCCGGACCCCGTTGCACTTTGTGGATGATCCGGTTGTGGCCGACGAGTTGTGGATCTGGGCGCAGGATCCGGACGCCAGGACGGAGGATCCGGTTTGAGTTGTGACGTGGAGGGCCACGTGTCGCGACGCAGGACACGTGTCGATCGCCGGAGACACACCGCCCCACCGCCTGCTGACCGCCGACCGACCGCTTGAGCACACGCCGGAAGTTGGGAAGTGGGCGCCCGAAAGTGGGATTTTGGGAGCCTATAAATAGGCGAGTCCCTGATGGTTTTTGGTGTATTTCCACTTCGTATGATCCCTATTTCTAGAGAGAGAAAGTAGGTTTAGGGCCATGTGTTGGCATAGTTTGTAACCCTGCTTGCTCTCTTCTACTCTGCTGATCTGATCTGGTACCAAGCCGTTATTCTGCTGGAGATAGCAGTTTCCTTGGAGGTTTTGACAGATCGGGGTGCTGCCGGAGTCGTTATCCTGGAGGGTTGGATCTGAGGATACTGTTCTTTCCCCACCGTGGTTGGATTAGCTTTTCAGGTGGGTTGATGTTTGCCAGATTCAGTGGACTTCCTCCTACGTGTTTTATCTCATGTTAGCATAATATGATATGATGTTGTTTGGATTATGTTAGCATGATTGGATTATGATATGTGGATATTGGATTATGATATTGGGATTATGATAGTATGCCATGCTAAGATTATGTAGAGATGCCATGTTAGGGTGAGACTGATCTATAGACTGCATGGACATGTTATGATCTTAGATGTGCTAATGATATGTTTGTGAGCATGCATGATTTCCTTGTATCCTTGTTGCATGATTGAACCTACACCTATCCTGTTGATTCCTTGTACCAGTTGTTGTACATGTAGTGTAGGTGATCATGTTGTGGCTCGTGCTATGTTGTTGTACCTCCTTTTGTGGTAGAGTTGAGAGCCTCCTCTTTGTGATAGAGTTGAGATTGATTGTGAGCACTGGAGCATTGATTGTGCCGAGGGCACGTGGTTCTTTGTGAGAGCATTGATTGGGTCATACTTGTTGATTATCCTTTGTGGTGCCGAGGGCACAGTGGATTGGGTCTTACTTGTTGACTATTCTTTGAGGTGCCGAGGGCACATGATCCTTTGTTGACCCAGTCGTGTCGATCATATACCTGCGGGTGCTTTGCGTTACTATGATTGTACTTTGCTCGGTTGGGTCGCTCCCACGAGTACCACTCTAGAGTTGGCATGTTCCGTACAGAGGATTGTACGAGGAACTAGTGACAGATGGTGTTCCTGTCCTAGTTGGGCTCCCTATTGTGTTGAGCAGCTCCCTATTGTGTTGAGCGGGATCAGGCCGCAGGTATGGTATTGTATTGAGAGGTATTGTATGGCGAGAGCTTGGTACAGATGGGGTTCCTGTACTAGCTGGTTCGCAGGTATTGTATTGTGTATGATAGTCCTCATTTGGTATATTCAGTTCATTGGTATTCATACTGACAGTTGAGCTTTGTGCATAGTAGTGGTAGTATATCTCCTACTCTTTTATTGCTCTATTTATATCTCTTGAGATTGAGGACTTAGTGGGCAGACCGCTGAGGCTGGTGGCGGTACCCACTGAGGACTACTTGATTGATAGTAGTTCTCACACCCATTGGTGACATCTTTTTGCAGAGTCTTCTTCCCCTGTTGTGCATACTGAGCGCGGAAAGGAGACCGTCGGGTAGAGTTATTCCCCGGATACTTGGCTAGAGGTATACCCATTTTTGGTTAGATGGTTGAGTCTGTACATACAGTATGATTGTGATATCAGTGTTGTATATGAGAGTTATATGTGAGAGTTATGGATGATGTATGTACAGTGATCTTTTGATATATATTATATAGCAGCTCTGTTGATACCTTTAGCTCTGTGTGTTTGATTGTGGATGTTGTTTCGCTTCGTATACATGGTAGAGATACTGTGTATGCGGCGGATCTGGTCATGCGCCTGGGAAGAGGTAACCCGGGGCGTGACAGATTAAGTTGGTATCAGAGCTTAGGAATAGGTCAAGAGGGCCTAGGAAACCTAAGATAAACAGACCTAAGAATGACGAGAGAGACGTGATTGATCGCGAAAGTCAAAGATTGGGTTTTTGAATCCTTCCTTGTGTAGGAAGAGTGATTGAGGGATTATGCCTTCTCTTATCGGATGAATTATGTTGGCTGCAGACGACATAATAATCTGAGAAGAAAAGAAGTGTCCTTCTAGACTTTCGTTGGATTGGGTCGTGAGTTGTTTGTGGTCCTAATCGGGTATTCTGTTGCAGGATTATTACTATGCCTCCTCGACGACCATCGACGCGAGCGCATCCGACGCCTTCGGATATGCCTGAGCAGACGGGACCTAGTGAACGGCCCGCTCTGCAGGAACAGCTAGCAGACATAGCTGCAGTTGGAAGGCAGCAGAGTGCCTTGTTACAGAAGATGTGTGATGCTTTCTCTACGCCTCGAACTATGGAACCTCAGGCGACGATGACTCCAACTACATCTCAACCTGGAGAAGGAAGTACTCAGCCTAGTCAAGTGCTTTCTGAAGAGGAGCAGGAGCGGATGGCGGATAGATTAGCTCGCCTCTGTAGGTTTGATCCACCGCGATTTAATGGTAGTAGTATAGAGCCATGGGTGGTAGAAGCCTGGATTTGTGAGATGGAGAAGTTGTTTAGGATGTCCTGTGCAAGTTGGACCTTGGATCATGCCTGTTGACTTATTGGTATTGAGACAGTTACAGGATTTTGATGTAATCCTAGGCATGGATTGGTTATCTCGATACTTTGCTACGATTGATTGTGGATCTAAGACGGTAATCTTTCGTGAGCCTGGACATGAGGAGTATGTTTATGAAGGTTGTAAGAGTTCACTGTTCGCAGTGACGATCTCTTCTTCTAAGGCCAGACAGATGTTAAATAGTGGATGTATGGCCTATTTAGCAACGGTGACTGAGGTGCCCACTGTTGTACCAGGACTCGAGGATATTCCTATTGTCCGTGAATTTCCGGACGTATTTCCTTCTGAGTTATCCTCGATGCCTCCTGATAGGGAGATTGAATTCGTGATTGATGTGGTACCAGGAACCGCGCCAATCTCGAAGACACCCTATAGAATGGCACCAGCTGAATTGAGAGAGTTGAAGGCGCAATTGCAAGATTTGATGGATAAAGGTTTTATTAGACCAAGTGTGTCGCCTTGGGGAGCGCCTGTGTTATTTGTGAAGAAGAAGGATGGTTCACTTAGGTTGTGTGTGGATTATCGAGAATTGAACAAAGTGACCATCAAGAATAGATACCCCCTCCCACGTATCGATGACCTGTTCGATCAATTGCAGGGAGCGTGTGTCTTTTCTAAGATTGATCTTCAGTCCGGTTACCACCAGTTGAAGGTGAAGGCCGAGAATATTTCTAAGACTGCTTTTAGAACTCGGTATGGGCATTATGACTTCACAGTCATGCCGTTTGGGTTGACTAATGCCCCTGCTGCATTTATGGATACGATGAACCGAGTTTTTAAGTCCTTCCTGGACAAGTTCGTGGTAGTTTTTATTGATGACATTTTGATTTACTCCCGTGATGATGCGGAGCATGAGGAGCATCTGAGATTAGTGCTACAACTCTTGCGAGAGAAGAAGTTGTATGCAAAGCTCAAGAAGTGTGAGTTTTGGTTGAGAGAGGTTGCCTTTTTAGGCCATGTGATTTCAGCTTCGGGAGTAGCTGTTGATCCTAAAAAGATTGAGGCAATTCGTGATTGGCCTAGACCGACAACTATATCTGAGGTGCGGAGTTTTCTTGGTCTAGCCGGGTATTATCGACGATTCGTGGAGAGTTTTGCGAAACTCTCTACGCCACTTACTCGGTTAACCAGGAAAGGAGCTAAGTATGTTTGGAGTGATGAGTGCCAAGAATGCTTTGATGAGCTTAAGCAGAGATTGATGACAGCCCCTATTCTTGCGCTACCTGTGATGGGCGAAGGATTTGTCATTTATAGTGATGCTTCGCATAGTGGTTTGGGTTGCGTGCTGATGCAACATGGTAAAGTGATTGCATATGCTTCAAGACAACTAAAGGAATATGAGAAGAACTACCCCACTCATGATTTGGAGTTGGCGGCGGTAGTCTTTGCTCTGAAGCTATGGCGCCACTATCTTTATGGAGAGCATTGTGAAGTGTATACAGATCATAAGAGTCTTAAGTATCTGTTTACACAGAAAGAGTTGAATCTACGACAACGGAGATGGTTAGAATTATTGAAGGATTATGACATTTCTATATTATACCATCCCGGTAAGGCGAACGTTGTTGCCGATGCTTTGAGTAGGAAGGCTGTGGCAACTTTGAGTTTGTGTATTACTCAACAGCCTGTCCTAGTGGAGGAGATGCGGAGGTTGTCCCTTGAAGTGGTTACTTCTGGGATGACAGCGAGACTGATGACTCTGATTTTGCAGCCCACTCTGTTAGATAGGATTCGAGAGAAACAGAGTGTGGATCCTTACTTGGTGAAAGTTCGAGATCAAATGAGGAGTGGAGATCTCGAAGGGTTTTCTTGTGATGATGCTGAGACTCTTCGCTATAGAGGACGATTATGTGTACCTGCAGATCAGGAGATTCGAGAGGAGATACTAAAGGAAGCACATTATTCTCCTTATTCTGTACATCCTGGAGGGACAAAGATGTATCAGGATTTGAAGACTCACTTCTGGTGGAATGGTATGAAGCGGGATATTGGTAGAGCTGTAGCTCAATGTTTGACATGTCAGCAAGTTAAGGCTGAACATCGAGTACCAGCTGGTAAGCTACAGAGTCTTCCAATACCTGAGTGGAAGTGGGATCATATTACGATGGATTTCATCGTAGGATTGCCAAGGACTTCGAGCGGCTGTGATTCCATTTGGGTGATTGTCGATAGGCTGACGAAGTCTGCTCATTTTCTGCCTATGCAGATTACTTGACCACGTGAGCGACTTGCGCAGCTCTATATGGATGAGATATTGAGATTTCATGGAGTACCAATCTCAATAGTATCTGATAGAGACCCAAGGTTTGTTTCTCATTTCTGGAAGAGTTTACAAACAGCTTTGGGGACTCAGCTTCGGTTTAGCACTGCATTTCATCCCCAGACTGATGGTCAGTCCGAGCGCACTATACAGACACTCGAGGATATGTTGAGAGCTTGTGTCTTGGATTTTGGTGGAGGTTGGGATCGACATCTGAGATTGGTAGAGTTTGCGTACAACAATAGCTATCAAGCGAGCATTAAGATGGCTCCGTTTGAAGCATTGTATGGGCGCAAATGTCGATCACCTCTGTATTGGGATGATGTTGGTGAAAGGAAGACGTTGGGACCAGACCTTTTGCTTGAAGCCGAAGAGAAAGTTAAGTTGATACGACGGCATATTGAGACGGCTCAGAGTAGGCAAAAGAGTTATTCTGATACTCGGAGGCGAGATCTAGAGTTTCATGTTGGTGATCATGTATTCTTGAAGGTCTCACCATCGAAGGGCATACGGAGATTTGGAATTCGCGGAAAGCTTAGTCCGCGATTTATTGGTCCTTTTGAGATCTTAGAGAGAGTTGGACCCGTGGCTTATCGGTTAGCCCTTCCGCCTCGACTTGCAGGAGTACACGATGTCTTTCATGTATCTGTTCTGAGGAGATACATGCATGATCCTTCCCATGTGATTGATTTTTCTCCACTGGAGCTTACTGAGGATTTGCAGTACGAGGAGCGACCGATACGAATTCTTGCTCGTGAGACGAGGGAATTGCGTAATCGGGTCATACCTTATGTTAAGGTACAGTGGGATTTTCATGACGATAGAGAGGCGACATGGGAGTTGGAGACTGTTATGCAGAGATCTTATCCCCACTTGTTTACTCCTTGAGGTGAGTATTTTACCTTAGTTTCGAGGACGAAACTATTTTAAGGAGGGGAGAATGTAGTACTCGGGAATTTTCATGAATTAGGGTTTCTGGACTTGGCAGGATTCGGGCGCCCGGAAGAGAGGTTGTGGACGCCCGAATGTTCCGGACCCCGTTGCACTTTGTGGATGATCCGGTTGTGGCCGACGAGTTGTGGATCTGGGCGCAGGATCCGGACGCCCGGACGGAGGATCCGGTTTGAGTTGTGACGTGGAGGGCCACGTGTCGCGACGCAGGACACGTGTCGATCGCCGGAGACACACCGCCCCACCGCCTGCTGACCGCCGACCGACCGCTTGAGCACACACACCTGTACGGAATTTCCGGACGCCCGGAAGTGGGCGCCCGAAAGTGGGATTTTGGGAGCCTATAAATAGGCGAGTCCCTGATGGTTTTTGGTGTATTTCCACTTCGTATGATCCCTATTTCTAGAGAGAGAAAGTAGGTTTAGGGCCATGTGTTGGCATAGTTTGTAACCCTGCTTGCTCTCTTCTACTCTGCTGATCTGATCTGGTACCAAGCCGTTATTCTGCTGGAGATAGCAGTTTCCTTGGAGGTTTTGACAGATCGGGGTGCTGCCGGAGTCGTTATCCTGGAGGGTTGGATCTGAGGATACTGTTCTTTCCCCACCGTGGTTGGATTAGCTTTTCAGGTGGGTTGATGTTTGCCAGATTCAGTGGACTTCCTCCTACGTGTTTTATCTCATGTTAGCATAATATGATATGATGTTGTTTGGATTATGTTAGCATGATTGGATTATGATATGTGGATATTGGATTATGATATTGGGATTATGATAGTATGCCATGCTAAGATTATGTAGAGATGCCATGTTAGGGTGAGACTGATCTATAGACTGCATGGGCATGTTATGATCTTAGATGTGCTAATGATATGTTTGTGAGCATGCATGATTTCCTTGTATCCTTGTTGCATGATTGAACCTACACCTATCCTGTTGATTCCTTGTACCAGTTGTTGTACATGTAGTGTAGGTGATCATGTTGTGGCTCGTGCTATGTTGTTGTACCTCCTCTTTGTGGTAGAGTTGAGAGCCTCCTCTTGTGATAGAGTTGAGATTGATTGTGAGCACTGGAGCATTGATTGTGCCGAGGGCACGTGGTTCTTTGTGAGAGCATTGATTGGGTCATACTTGTTGATTATCCTTTGTGGTGCCGAGGGCACAGTGGATTGGGTCTTACTTGTTGACTATTCTTTGAGGTGCCGAGGGCACATGATCCTTTGTTGACCCAGTCGTGTCGATCATATACCTGCGGGTGCTTGGCGTTACTATGGTTGTACTTTGCTCGGTTGGGTCGCTCCCACGAGTACCACTCTAGAGTTGGCATGTTCCGTACAGAGGATTGTACGAGGAACTAGTGACAGATGGTGTTCCTGTCCTAGTTGGGCTCCCTATTGTGTTGAGCAGCTCCCTATTGTGTTGAGCGGGATCAGGCCGCAGGTATGGTATTGTATTGAGAGGTATTGTATGGCGAGAGCTTGGTACAGATGGGGTTCCTGTACTAGCTGGTTCGCAGGTATTGTATTGTGTATGATAGTCCTCATTTGGTATATTCAGTTCATTGGTATTCATACTGACAGTTGAGCTTTGTGCATAGTAGTGGTAGTATATCTCCTACTCTTTTATTGCTCTATTTATATCTCTTGAGATTGAGGACTTAGTGGGCAGACCGCTGAGGCTGGTGGCGGTACCCACTGAGGACTACTTGATTGATAGTAGTTCTCACACCCATTGGTGACATCTTTTTGCAGAGTCTTCTTCCCCTGTTGTGCATACTGAGCGCGGAAAGGAGACCGTCGGGTAGAGCTATTCCCCGGATACTTGGCTAGAGGTATACCCATTTTTGGTTAGATGGTTGAGTCTGTACATACAGTATGATTGTGATATCAGTGTTGTATATGAGAGTTATATGTGAGAGTTATGGATGATGTATGTACAGTGATCTTTTGATATATTATATAGCAGCTCTGTTGATACCTTTAGCTCTGTGTGTTTGATTGTGGATGTTGTTTCGCTTCGTATACATGGTAGAGATACTGTGTATGCGGCGGATCTGGTCATGCGCCTGGGAAGAGGTAACCCGGGGCGTGACAGATTAAGTTGGTATCAGAGCTTAGGAATAGGTCAAGAGGGCCTAGGAAACCTAAGATAAACAGACCTAAGAATGACGAGAGAGACGTGATTGATCGCGAAAGTCAAAGATTGGGTTTTTGAATCCTTCCTTGTGTAGGAAGAGTGATTGAGGGATTATGCCTTCTCTTATCGGATGAATTATGTTGGCTGCAGACGACATAATAATCTGAGAAGAAAAGAAGTGTCCTTCTAGACTTTCGTTGGATTGGGTCGTGAGTTGTTTGTGGTCCTAATCGGGTATTCTGTTGCAGGATTATTACTATGCCTCCTCGACGACCATCGACGCGAGCGCATCCGACGCCTTCGGATATGCCTGAGCAGACGGGACCTAGTGAACGGCCCGCTCTGCAGGAACAGCTAGCAGACATAGCTGCAGTTGGAAGGCAGCAGAGTGCCTTGTTACAGAAGATGTGTGATGCTTTCTCTACGCCTCGAACTATGGAACCTCAGGCGACGATGACTCCAACTACATCTCAACCTGGAGAAGGAAGTACTCAGCCTAATCAAGTGCTTTCTGAAGAGGAGCAGGAGCGGATGGCGGATAGATTAGCTCGCCTCTGTAGGTTTGATCCACCGCGATTTAATGGTAGTAGTATAGAGCCATGGGTGGTAGAAGCCTGGATTTGTGAGATGGAGAAGTTGTTTAGGATGTCCTGTGCAAGTTGGACCTTGGATCATGCCTGTTGACTTATTGGTATTGAGACAGTTACAGGATTTTGATGTAATCCTAGGCATGGATTGGTTATCTCGATACTTTGCTACGATTGATTGTGGATCTAAGACGGTAATCTTTCGTGAGCCTGGACATGAGGAGTATGTTTATGAAAGTTGTAAGAGTTCACTGTTCGCAGTGACGATCTCTTCTTCTAAGGCCAGACAGATGTTAAATAGTGGATATATGGCCTATTTAGCAACGGTGACTGAGGTGCCCACTGTTGTACCAGGACTCGAGGATATTCCTATTGTCCGTGAATTTCCGGACGTATTTCCTTCTGAGTTATCTTCGATGCCTCCTGATAGGGAGATTGAATTCGTGATTGATGTGGTACCAGGAACCGCGCCAATCTCGAAGACACCCTATAGAATGGCACCAGCTGAATTAAGAGAGTTGAAGGCGCAATTGCAAGATTTGATGGATAAAGGTTTTATTAGACCAAGTGTGTCGCCTTGGAGAGCGCCTGTGTTATTTGTGAAGAAGAAGGATGGTTCACTTAGGTTATGTGTGGATTATCGAGAATTGAACAAAGTGACCATCAAGAATAGATACCCCCTCCCACGTATCGATGACCTGTTCGATCAATTGCAGGGAGCGTGTGTCTTTTCTAAGATTGATCTTCAGTCCGGTTACCACCAGTTGAAGGTGAAGGCCGAGGATATTTCTAAGACTGCTTTTAGAACTCGGTATGGGCATTATGACTTCACAGTCATGCTGTTTGGGTTGACTAATGCCCCTGCTGCATTTATGGATACGATGAACCGAGTTTTTAAGTCCTTCCTGGACAAGTTCGTGGTAGTTTTTATTGATGACATTTTGATTTACTCCCGTGATGATGCGGAGCATGAGGAGCATCTGAGATTAGTGCTACAACTCTTGCGAGAGAAGAAGTTGTATGCAAAGCTCAAGAAGTGTGAATTTTGGTTGAGAGAGGTTGCCTTTTTAGGCCATGTGATTTCAGCTTCGGGAGTAGCTGTTGATCCTAAGAAGATTGAGGCAATTCGTGATTGGCCTAGACCGACAACTATATCTGAGGTGCGGAGTTTTCTTGGTCTAGCCGGGTATTATCGACGATTCGTGGAGAGTTTTGCGAAACTCTCTACGCCACTTACTCGGTTAACCAGGAAAGGAGCTAAGTATGTTTGGAGTGATGAGTGCCAAGAATGCTTTGATGAGCTTAAGCAGAGATTGATGACAACCCTTATTCTTGCGCTACCTGTGATGGGCGAAGGATTTGTCATTTATAGTGATGCTTCACATAGTGGTTTGGGTTGCGTGCTGATGCAACATGGCAAAGTGATTGCATATGCTTCAAGACAACTAAAGGAATATGAGAAGAACTACCCCACTCATGATCTGGAGTTGGCAGCGGTAGTCTTTGCTCTGAAGCTATGGCGCCACTATCTTTATGGAGAGCATTGTGAAGTGTATACAGATCATAAGAGTCTTAAGTATCTGTTTACACAGAAAGAGTTGAATCTACGACAACGGAGATTGTTAGAATTATTGAAGGATTATGACATTTCTATATTATACCATCTCGGTAAGGCGAACGTTGTTGCCGATGCTTTGAGTAGGAAGGCTGTGGCAACTTTGAGTTTGTGTATTACTCAACAGCCTGTCCTAGTGGAGGAGATGCGGAGGTTGTCCCTTGAAGTGGTTACTTCTGGGATGACAGCGAGACTGATGACTCTGATTTTGCAGCCCACTCTGTTAGATAGGATTCGAGAGAAACAGAGTGTGGATCCTTACTTGGTGAAAGTTCGAGATCAAATGAGGAGTGGAGATCTCGAAGGGTTTTCTTGTGATGATGCTGTGTATGCATGGTAGAGATACTGTGTATGCGGCGGATCTGGTCATGCGCCTGGGAAGAGGTAACCCGGGGCGTGACATATAGTGCTCAACTTGTACATATTGAATAACTATAAAAATACTAAACCCCAAACTTATTAACAACCTAGAAGTCAATCCTTTATAACTACATAGCAAAAATCAAGTCTAACCAATAATTTGATCTTATCTTTAATGATGATTTGATCTTATCTTTAACACGTCCCTGTAAGATCAAATTCTGTGATGCCGAGTCCTTTATAGCACCAAATGAACTTTTCCAATGGCAGTGGCTTGGTGAAAATGTCCACAAGCTGGTTTTGAGTGGAAATGTGCACCAACTTGACATTGCCGTTTGCCACTTGATCTCGAAAAATGGTGACGGATCTCAATGTGATTGGTGCGACTTGTTGGATTTTATCCAATGACAAATTTTAATGATAACAAACAAATTTTGGATTTAATTTGTCGCTTAGTAATTTCAGGTTTTAATTAGATTTAAAGTGACTCAAGCCGAACCGGAACTGATCAAATATAACCATTCAATCAAATTGTTCAAATTGATCCGGACAAGATCAAATTGTACCAAATTGGATGCAAGCGCCACAACAATAATTTTGGAGGACTTCATTGCAATTCTATTGATTTTGAGACGGTGAATCGAGTCAAGTTGACCATTTCACTTTTTGGATTTAACTTGAGCTTAATGTCAAATTAGCCATCATTTTTAATATGGCATAAATTTTAAATTGATTTCATTATGGCATGATTTTGAAAAAGTTAAAAATATGTCATAAATAAGTTTTCTAATTATAGTATCAATTCAAAATCTTTTTATAGATATAGTATGAATTCAAAAAGGCTTTAGAAATATGGTATTAATTCAAAAGCTTTTACAAATGTGGAATGAATTCAAAAGATCTTATATTTATAGTATTTATTTAAAAAGATTTTATAAATTTGGTATACTTTCAAATGAGCTTTTTAAATATAGTAACATTTCAAATATGTTTGTAAATGTGGTATGAATTCAAATTATTTTGGAATTAATTCAAATCATTTGCAAATATGATTTTAATTTAAATTAAAATCAATTAACTTTAATTATGCTTTTATTTCATTTTTTTGAAGTGATGACTAGTGTATTTAAAGGGGGATTTGTGTGTTGTTTAGAACACAACTTGAAAAAATTTCTCTAAGTCCTAAGTGTTCTTTTATTTTTTGAGCTTTGTTGAGAGAATTGTAAGAGAAGTGCTGTAAAGTGTGATTGTAAGCGGCTTTGATCTTGCCCTGTTGAAAAGGCCAAGTGATAGTGGTTAAATCGGTACCTCAAGGAGAAGAAGAACCGGACTGGAATAGGCAGAAGGCCGAACCAGGATAAATCATCTGTGTTATCTGAGTTTGCTTCTTGTTTCCTTTCGTTCTTTTATTTGGTTGTGCAATTTTTATCTTGATTTGATTTTACTTGAGTTTTTAGCTCTCAACTAATTCACCCCCCCTCTTAGTTGCCATTTGATCCTTCATTTGGTATTAGAGCGCAGGTCTCACTGTTGCAGACTAACTGTCTCGTGAGATGACAACTTTTCATGCTACCGTTGAAGGTCAATCCATCTCCCGTCCTCCCTTCTTTACCGGAAGTAACTACACCTATTGGAAGGTGCGGATGCAGGTTTTTCTACAATCCCTAAATTTTGATCTTTGGGACATTGTAGAAAATGGCTACACCAAACCTACCATGGCAACTAGCACGTGGAAGGCAGAGGACAAAGGTAAATTTAATTTGAACTCTAGAGCGATAAACGCTCTTCATTGTGCTCTTGATTCTAACGAGTTCAACCGAATTTCTACGTGCAAAACTGCAAAAAAAATTTGAGATAAATTAGCCGTTGCTCATGAGGGGACAAACCAACTAAAAGAGTCTAAGATTAATATGCTTACTCGTGACTATGAAATATTTTGTGTGCAACCAAATGAAAGTTTTACTGATATGTACACTAGATTTACTAATATTATTAATAGTCTGAAGACTTTGGGAAAGAATTTTTCTGATGCAGAACTTGTCAGAAAAATACTCAGAAGTTTTCCTCAAAATGGACCTTGGGAACCAAAGTTGGCGGCTATTCAAGAAGCGCGCGACCTCGACAAATTCTCATTGGAGGAACTCATAGGTTCTCTTATGACTTATGAGTTGCGATTAAAGACGGAGCCTTCTACTTCCATCATCCATACATAAACGAAAAACGTAGCTCTCAACTCTAAAGAAGGAGATAGAGGTGACTCCGACGATGCCACTGATGATGAGATCTCACTTCTTTCTAGAAGATTAAAGAAGATCATACAAAAAAAGAACGGAGGTAGATGGTCCGGTAAAGGTAATAGTAGATCAAACTTCTTTAAAAAAGATGTCAAATGTTATAATTGTAATAAAACCGGAAATATAAGCTATGATTGCCAAAATAAGTCTCTCCGAAAAGATAAAATGAAGAATAAAGCCTTCTCTGCTGCTTGGAGTGATGATAGCGATTCCGACAAGGAGTAACCAACTAAGGAGGTCTCCAACTTAAGCCTCACCTATGACGATGCACCTTCGAATCTTTGCTTCATGGCAAATGTAGAAGATGAGGTACATGATTTAACCCATGATGAACTTTTAGAAGTTTTTTTTGATCTTTATGATGATCTCCAAAAATTTGGTCCTAAATATGCTTCTTTAAAAAAGAAAAATATATCTTTAATCTCTGATGTAAATTTATTAAAATCTGAAAATAAAAGTTAAAAAAATGAATTAAGTTTATTAAAGAAGCAACTTGAGACCAAAAGTGATGGCGAAAATCATAAAGATATCAGTTTTATTAAAAATAAAAATGAATCTCTAAAGAAGGACTTGATCGATTCAAGAAACACTTTAGAAAGATTCATTGGTAGTACAAAAACTCTAAATATGATGTTGGGTAATCAAAGATCCTACTTGGATAAGACCGGACTTGGGTATCAACACAACTCCAGTCAAAAGAAAAATATTTTTAAGCCATTTGTAAAATATTCAAATGGTAATAAAAATATGTTATGCACCTATTGTAATAATATAGGGCATCATGTAACCCGATGTCAATTTAGAAATAAGTTTCAACTTAGACAAATTTGGGTGGTGAAAGGTTCTAACACAAGTGGACCCAAATCCACTTGGGTACCCTTCTTAACTTGAATTTTTTTTGTAGGTATGCCTGCACTCAACAAAGTCGAGCGACAAATGGTACTTAGACAGCGGGTGCTCAAGGCACATGACGGGCAACCCAACAAATTTATCGTCGCTTGAGTATGAAGAGGGCGGGCTTATAACCTTTGAAAATAACTCCAAAGATCGTATCATTGGAAAAGGCTCAATCGGTAACAATTATTTTAAAATTAATGATGTTTATTTAGTAGAACGACTTAAACATAATTTATTGAGTATTAGTCAACTTTGTGGATTTTTGTCTTACATTTCTCTTTCGTTTTAACCTTTTTTTTTAATTATGGGGCTTTCTGTGCGAAATTTTTTTGCTCCTTATCTTTTTTAATTATTTTTTTTAATGATGCCAAAAGGCGGAGAAGAAAAGATTACCTCAAAATTATTTCATAAACTTCTTTCACTTTAATTGAAAGATTTTTTTATCGTGCTTATTTTGAGGGGGAGTTCATCTATTTCTTTATTATCTTTTCAAATTGTTTGTCATCATAAAAAATGGAGAGATTGTTGGATTTTATCCAATGACAAATTTTGATGATAACAAACAAATTTTGGATTTAATTTGTCGCTTAGTAATTTCAGATTTTAATTAGATTTAAAGTGACTCAAGCCGAACCGGAACTGATCAAATATAACCATTCAATCAAATTGTTCAAATTGGTCCGGACAAGATCAAATTGTACCAAATTGGATGCAAGCACCACAACAATAATTTTGGAGGACTTCATTGCAATTCTATCGATTTTGAGACGGTGAATCGAGTCAAGTTGACCATTTCACTTTTTGGATTTAACTTGAGCTTAATGTCAAATTAGCCATCATTTTTAATATGGATTTCATTATGGCATGATTTTGAAAAAGTTAAAAATATGTCATAAATAAGTTTTCTAATTATAGTATCAATTCAAAAGCTTTTTATAGATATAGTATGAATTCAAAAAAGTTTTAGAAATATGGTATTAATTCAAAAGCTTTTACTAATATGGAATGAATTCAAAAGATCTTATATTTATAGTATTTATTTAAAATGATTTTATAAATTTGGTATACTTTCAAATGAGCTTTTTAAATATAGTAACATTTCAAATATGTTTGTAAATGTGGTATGAATTCAAATTATTTTGGAATTAATTCAAAGCATTTGCAAATATGATTTTAATTTAAATTAAAATCAATTAACTTTAATTATGCTTTTATTTCATTTTTTTGAAGTGATGACTAGTGTATTTAAAGAGGGATTTGTGTGTTGTTTAGAACACGACTTGAGAAAATTTCTCTAAGTCCTAAGTGTTCTTTTATTTTTTGAGCTTTGTTGAGAGAATTGTAAGAGAAGTGCTGTAAAGTGTGATTGTAAGCGGCTTTGATCATGCCCTGTTGAAAAGGCCAAGTGATAGTGGTTAAATCGGTACCTCAAGGAGAAGAAGAACCGGACTGGAATAGGCAGAAGGCCGAACCAGGATAAATCATCTGTGTTATCTGAGTTTGCTTCTTGTTTCTTTTCTTTCTTTTATTTGGTTGTGCAACTTTTATCTTGATTTGATTTTACTTGAGTTTTTAGCTCTCAACTAATTCACCCCCCCCTCTTAGTTGCCATTTGATCCTTCATTTGGTATTAGAGCGCAGGTCTCACTGTTGCAGACTAACTGTCTCGTGAGATGACAACTTTTCATGCTACCGTTGAAGGTCAATCCATCTCCCGTCCTTCCTTCTTTACCGGGAGTAACTACACCTATTGGAAGGTGCGGATGCAGGTTTTTCTACAATCCCTAGATTTTGATCTTTGGGACATTGTAGAAAATGGCTACACCAAACCTACCACGGCAACTAGCACGTGGAAGGCAGAGGACACAGGTAAATTTAATTTGAACTCTAGAGCGGAACGCTCTTCATTGTGCTCTTGATTCTAACGAGTTCAACCGAATTTCTACGTGCAAAACTGCAAAAGAAATTTGGGATAAATTAGCCGTTGTTCATGAGGGGACAAACCAAGTAAAAGAGTCTAAGATAAATATGCTTACTCGTGACTATGAAATATTTTGTGTGCAACCAAATGAAAGTTTTACTGATATGTACACTAGATTTACTAATATTATTAATAGTCTGAAGGCTTTGGGAAATGATTTTTCTGATGCAGAACTTGTCAGAAAAATACTAAGAAGTTTTCCTCAAAATGGACCTTGGGAACCAAAGTTGGCGGCTATTCAAGAAGCGCGCGACCTCGACAAATTCTCATTGGAGGAACTCATAGGTTCTCTTATGACTTATGAGTTGCGATTAAAGACGGAGCCTTCTACTTCCATCATCCATACAGAAACGAAAAACATAGCTCTCAACTCTAACGAAGGAGATGGAGGCGACTCCGACGATGCCACTGATGATGAGATCTCACATCTTTCTAGAAGATTAAAGAAGATCATACAAAGAAAGAACGGAGGTAGATGGTCCGGTAAAGGTAATAGTAGATCAAACTTCTTTAAAAAAGATGTCAAATGTTATAATTGTAACAAAACAGGACATATAAGCTATGATTGCCAAAATACGTCTCCCCGAAAAGAAAAAATGAAGAATAAAGCCTTCTCTGCTGCTTGGAGTGATGATAGCGATTCCGACAAGGAGGAACCAACTAAGGAGGTCTCCAACTTAAGCCTCACCTATGACGATGCACCTTCGAATCTTTGCTTCATGGCAAATGTAGAAGATGAGGTAAATGATTTAACTCATGATGAACTTTTAGAAGTTTTTTTTGATCTTTATGATGATCTCCAAAAATTTGGTTCTAAATATGCTTTTTTAAAAAAGGAAAATATATCTTTAATCTCTGATGTAAATTTATTAAAATCTGAAAATAAAAGTTTAAAAAATGAATTAAGTTTATTAAAGAAGCAACTTGAGACCAAAAGTGATGGCGAAAATCATAAAGATATCAGTTTTATTAAAAATAAAAATGAATCTCTAAAGAAGGACTTGATCGATTCAAGAAACACTTTAGAAAGATTCATTGGTAGTACAAAAATTCTAAATATGATGTTGGGTAATCAAAGATCCTACTTGGATAAGACCGGACTTGGGTATCAACACAAGTCCAGTCAAAAGAAAAATATTTTTAAGCCATTTGTAAAATATTCAAATGGTAATAAAAATATGTTATGCACCTATTGTAATAATATAGGGCATCATGTAACCCGATGTCAATTTAGAAATAAGTTTCAACTTAGACAAATTTGGGTGGTGAAAGGTTCTAACACAAGTTGACCCAAATCCACTTGGGTACCCTTCTTAACTTGAATTTTTTTGTAGGTATGCCTGCACTCAACAAAGTCGAGCGACAAATGGTACTTAGACAGCGGGTGCTCAAGGCACATGATGGGCAACCCAACAATAATTTGTCGCTTAGTAATTTCAGGTTTTAATTAGATTTAAAGTGACTCAAGCCGAACCGGAACTGATCAAAGGTAACCATTCAATCAAATTGTTCAAATTGGTCCGGACAAGATCAAATTGTACCAAATTGGATGCAAGCGCCACAACCATAATTTTGGAGGACTTCATTGCAATTCTATCAATTTTGAGACGGTGAATCGAGTCAAGTTGACCATTTCACTTTTTGGATTTAACTTGAGCTTAATGTCAAATTAGCCATCATTTTTAATATGGCATAAATTTTAAATTGATTTCATTATGGCATGATTTTGAAAAATTTAAAAATATGTCATAAATAAGTTTTCTAATTATAGTATCAATTCAAAATCTTTTTATAGATATAGTATGAATTCAAAAAGGTTTTAGAAATATGGTATTAATTCAAAAGCTTTTACAAATGTGGAATGAATTCAAAAGATCTTATATTTATAGTATTTATTTAAAAGGATTTTATAAATTTGGTATACTTTCCAAATGAGCTTTTTAAACATAGTAACATTTCAAATATGTTTGCAAATGTGGTACGAATTCAAATTATTTTGGAATTAATTCAAAGCATTTGCAAATATGGTTTTAATTTAAATTAAAATCAATTGACTTTAATTATGCTTTTATTCCATTTTGTTGAAGTGATGGCTAGTGTATTTAAAGGGGGATTTGTGTGTTGTTTAGAACACAACTTGAGAAAATTTCTCTAAGTCCTAAGTGTTCTTTTATTTTCTGAGCTTTGTTGAGAGAATTGTAAGAGAAGTGCTGTAAAGTGTGATTATAAGCGGCTTTGGTCTTGTCCTGTTGAAAAGGCCAAGTGATAGTTGTCACGCCCCGGGTTACCAACTCCCAGGCACATGACAAGATCCGCCGCATACACAGTATTTCTACCGCGTATACGAAGCGAAACAACAACAACCACAAAGAGCTAAAGGTATCAACAGAGCTGCTATATAAATATATCAAAGGATCACTGTACATACATACATCATCCATAACTATAATATACATCACTGATAATATCCAACTCACTGTATGTACAGACTCATAGCCATCTACCAAAATGGGGTATACCTCTAGCCAAGTATCCGGGAATCAATTCTACCCAACGGTCTCATTTCCGCGCTCAGTATGCACAACTGGGGAAGAAGACTCTGCAAAAAAGGTGTCAACAACGGGTGTGAGAACTACTATCAAATAAGTAGTCCTCAGTGGGAACCGCCACCAGCCTCAGCGGTCTGCCCACTAAGTCCTCAATCTCAAGAGATATATATAGAGGAATAAAGAAAGTAGGAGATAAACTACCACTACTATGCACAATGCTCAACTGTCAATATGAATACCAATGATCTGAACATATCAATGAGGACTATCATGAATCCATAATACAATATAATACCTGCGGCCTGATCATGCTCTACCCGTAGGGAGCCAGCTAGTACAGGAAACACCCTCTGTCCCTAGCCCTCGTACAACCCTCTGTACGAAAAAAACCCAACTCCGGAGTGGTACTCGTGGGAGCGACCCAACCGAGTATAGTAACACATATCAGCGCTAAGCACCCACAGGTATATGATCGACACGACTGGGTCAACTGATCTCACAAAAGGAATCGCGTGCCCTCGGCACCTCAAAGGATAATCAACAATAAGTATGACCCAATCAATGCTCCAGTGCTCATAATCAAACTCAACTCTACCACAAAGAGGAGGTACAACAACATAGCACGAGCCACAACATGATCACCTACACTAGTATGTACAACAACTGGTATAAGGGATATCAACAGGATAGGTGTAGGTCAAATCATGCATCAAGGATATAAGAAAATCATGCATGCTCTTATATATATCATTAGCTCACCAAATATCATATCATGCACATGCAAGCAATAAATCAGTCTCAACCTAACATGTCATAACTAACATAATCTCAGCATGTCATGCTAACATAATCCCAACAACATCATATCATGCTAACATAATCCAACACCATCACATCATGCTAACATGAGAGTAAACACATAGGAGGAAGTCCACTGAATCTGGCAAACATCAACCCACGTCAAGAGCTAATCCAACCACGATGGGAAAATAACAATATCCTCAGATCCAACCCTCCAAGATAAGCAAGCTCGAGCAGTACACCGATCTGAATATATCTCCAAAGGACTGCTAACTCCAACAGAATGACAACTCAGAATCAGATCAGATCAACAGAATAGAGGAGAACAAGCTAGATCACAACTAATGCCAACACATGGCCCTACTCTAGCTTTCTCTCTCTAGAAAAAGGGATACACGAAGTGGAAATGAGCTCAAAACCATCAGGGACTCACCTATTTATAGGCTCCCAAAATTCCACATTCGGGCGCCCAAATCCAAGTTCCGGGCGTCCGGAAATCCAAAACGCCAGGTGTCAACTGGCGGCCAGTCGATCGGCGGTGGTCGGCAGGCGGTGGGGCGTCGTGTAGTACACTGAACTTTAGCAAATCGCAAGGTTCTAGTGTGAGATTAGTACTTTATACTAATCTGGAGGTTTTGGCTGTGTTTCGAGAGCTTGGGAGTGTTTTCGGGACTTAAAAAGTGCGAAAACGAACTCCGGAAGTCAAAATCTGCAAAAACTGCAGTTTTGACATTGTATACCGGTATTTGGTTTTGGGATACCGGAATCCAGTGAGAAACTGATTTGCGCAGCTCTCGGGTTCTGCGGAATCCAGCATTAGATACCGGAATGGGCTGATATTCCGGTACTGATGTGCGCGTACCGGTACTGAAGTCTTTTATTCCGGTACTGAGATTTGCATACCGGAATATTATTGCGTGGCCTTTTTGGCCGAGGCTCGGGTTTGCGGGATTTTTGGCCTGATACCGGTATGCCCATACGCATACCGGAATACAGTGCAGAAACTGTAATTTGTGCAGTTTGCAAATGTTGGATTTTGGAGGGGTGTTAGGGCAAATGTTACAACATGTAACTTAACCCTTCACACCCCCTCACAGCCCTCATTGTGCTGAGGCTTTGGAGAAGGTGAGGTAAGGTTCTTTCTCTCTCTCTCTCTCTAGAATTTCTCTCCCAATCCTTGAGATCTTGGGTTTTGATCTCCTTTCTCTTCTCCTTTTGCTTGTTGCTTGCTAGTGGAGTATTGGGGAAGACTTGGATGTGTTGAGGAGAGCTTGTTTGAGGTTTTATCTCCAACCCTAGCTTCTTTGGACCTAGATTGGAGCTCAAAAGAGGTGAGTAACACTCTTGTGAACTCTCCTTTGTGGTTTATTTTAGATTATTGTTGATGAAACCCTAAAATGGTAAACCTAGGGTTTATTTTGGGGTTTCTTGATTCTAAGCTTTTGGATGGGAATTGATGGGTGTAGAATGTTATGTTAGGTTGGAATTGAAGCCTCCTAACTTCGATTTGGGATTTGGACAAGGATTTCTTGGTCTAAGATAAATTCCACCCTTTTCCCTCTTGTATGTTGACGATTTTCGAAAGTGTTCATTCGACACTTGTGACCCCCTAGGAATTTTCTTTAGGGTGCTTGAAATCGAGGGGACAACTCCGCTTCGACGTACTGCGAGGTCTCGAAGGAGTTCCGGTGGGTTTGACCTCACCGAAATGGGTGAAATTCCCCTATATCTTCGGTTTTGTTTAAAAAGCTCTAAATCGTGTATTTACATGCTAAATGTAGCATTATGACATTGTTGGAATCATGACATATAGGTGTCATTCTTAAGAATTGCATGTGCCTTGTAGGGGTTGATAACATGCATGGAATAAACTTGTGTAATGATTTAGTAGCATTTCATCTTGTTATATGTAGAAATGCATGTTGGGATAAGTGAGACATCATGTGGGATACTAGATGTATAGTGGACTATGAGGTTCTATTGTGATGCTTACATATAGGCTCTTAGTAGCATTAGTCATGATATATGACAAACTTTTGAGAATGTTGAACTAAGTATGTTGCATATTACTTAGGTGTAAAACAAGTGGACATTATGACATAGTGTTGGACTCTTGGTCACTACTTGGCATTCCATGTTATAGACATGATGAACGTGACACTTATGCAGTTGATTATGCTTGTTGGCCATTTGTGCTCATCCGCACATGCTTGTGAGGGTCGCTCCCTACAAGCCGGCACTCCGGAGTTAGCCTTGCGACATTTGATCGCCAGTGCAGGTTTGGGCGCCGAAGTGGATCGCCGTTGGGAGAGAGTCTCATTCTAGCGAGAGAATGCTGACTACCACGGGACCATTAGGCACGGCACAAGCGGGACGGCAGCGTCCCCTATGGATTGGGTATCTATGTTACATGTGGTAGTGGACATGACATGGCATATAGTGAGATTATGACATTAGAACATGTGTAGCTAAAATATTGCATATTTACACATGTACATGAGCAGAAGACTTACATGCATTGTAACATGATCATGAATAGAATATTTTACATGTTCATAACTTTATATGTAGAGGCATAGTAGTGTAGAACTTTTAAATGTACGCATACATTTATACTAATCTACTTTTGCCTCAATTGACCTAGTGGTGTATCCCGCTCCTCTCGGCGGCTTACCCACTGGGAACTATTGAATAATAGTTCTCATCCCCCTGGGGTTTGTTGTTTTTATTTCAGAGCCTTCCACTGCTGGGGAGGCAAGGGATCGAGGCAAGAACGTCGCGACTAGTTAGCTTCTGAGGAGATAGTCGCATAGGTGGTTACCTTTCTTTTGTGTTGTTGAAAGGTGTATGTACTTTTGAGTTAGTAGTAGAGTTCACCCTATGTAGTGGATGTATTATTGGTGGAACTTGTATCACCTTTATTTTGTGTACTTTTCTTTGTGCACCTTATGTATCTCTACCTTGTCATGTTTATTATTCTTAAATCTAGTATGTTATGCTCTGATAATCATGTTAGGATTGTTATTATTCCTTTCATTGTATATTTGTTGTAGACGCCTTGTGTGCACTGGGGCGCCTTGTGTACACGGCGGTGCACTCGCCCGGGTGTGCTTCCGCTTGGGCCCCGGGGCGTGACACGGCGTGTCTCCGACGGTCGACACGTGTCCAACGACACGACACGTGGCTCTCCACGTCACAAGGCAAATCCTGATCCACAATCCGGGCGTCCGATTCCTGCATCCAGATCCAAAACTTGTCAGCCACTTCCGGACCATCCGAAACGTACACTGGCTCCGGAAACATTCGGGCGTCCACTTCCTAAGTTCCGGGCGCCCGAATTCCTCAAAGTCCAGAAACTCCTCGAAATGCCAAGTATTACATTCTTCCCTCCTTTAAATAGTTTCGTCCTCGAAATTAAAGCAAAGTACTCACCTCAAGATGCAAACAAGTGGGGATAAGACCTCTGCATGACAGTCTCCAACTCCCAAGTCGCCTCTCTATCATCATGAAAATCCCACTGTACCTTGACATAAGGTATGACTCGATTACGCAATTCCCTCGTCTCACAAGCAAGAATTCGTATCGGTCGCTCCTCATAATGTAAATCCTCCGTCAGCTCTAATGGAGTAAAATCTATCACATGGGAAGGATCATGCATGTATCTCCTCAGAACAGATACATGAAAAACATCATGCACACCCGCTAATCGAGGTGGAAGGGCTATCCGATAAGCCACGGGTCCTACTCTCTCCAAGATCTCAAAAGGACCAATAAATCGCTGACTAATCTTTCCGCGAATCCCAAATCTCCGTATGCCCTTCGATGGTGAGACCTTCAGGAAAACATGATCACCAACTTGAAATTCTAGATCCCGTCTTCGAGTATCGGAGTAACTCTTTTGCCTGCTCTGGGCTGTCTCAATATGTCGCCGTATCACTTTTAACTTTTTCCTCAGCTTCAAGCAATAGATCTGGACCCAATGTCTTCCTTTCACCAACATCATCCCAATACAGAGGTGATCGACATTTGCGTCCATGCAATGCTTCAAACGGAGCCATCTTAATGCTCGCTTGATAGCTATTGTTGTACGCAAACTCTACCAATCTCAGATGTCGATCCCATCCTCTACCAAAATCCAAGACACAAGCCCTCAGCATATCCTCAAGTGTCTAAATAGTATGCTTGGACTGACCATCAGTCTGAGGATGAAATGCAGTGCTAAAATGAAGCTGAGTCCCCAAAGCTGTCTGTAAACTCCTCCAGAAATGAGAGACAAACCTCGGGTCTCTATCAGATACTATTGAGATTGGCACTCCATGCAATCTCAATATCTCATCCATATAAAGCTGCGCAAGTCGCTCACGTGACCAAGTAACCTGTATAGGTAGAAAATGAGCAGACTTCGTCAGCCTATCGACAATCACCCATATAGTATCACAGCCGCTCGAAGTCCTCGGCAATCCTAGGACGAAATCCATCGTAATGTGATCCCACTTCCACTCAGGTATTGGAAGGCTCTGTAGCTTACCAGCTGGTACTCGATGTTCAGCCTTAACTTGCTGACATGTTAAACATTGAGCCACAGCCCTTCCAATATCCCGCTTCAAACCATTCCACCAGAAGTGAGTCTTCAGATCCTGGTACATCTTAGTCCCTCCAGGATGTACAGAATAAGGAGAATAATGCGCTTTCTTCAATATCTCCTCTCGAATCTCCAGATCTGCTGGTACACATAGACGTCCTCTATAACGAAGAACTTCAGAATCATCACAAGAAAAACCTTCAAGATCACCACTCCTCAGTTGATCTCGAATTTTCACCAAGTAAGGATCTACACTCTGTTTCTCTCGAATTCTATCCAACAGAGTGGGCTGTATGACCATGGTCATCAATCTCGCCATCATCCCATGAGTAACAACTTCAAGAGATAACCTCCGCATCTCCCCTACTAGGACAGGCTGTTGAGTGATACTCATACTCAAAGTCGCCACAGCCTTTCTACTCAAATCATCGGCAACAACATTAGCTTTGCCAGGATGATATAAAATAGAGATGTTATAATCCTTCAATAATTCCAACCATCTCCGTTGACATAGATTCAACTCTTTTTGTGTAAACAGATACTTGAGGCTCTTGTGATCAGTATAAACTTCACAATGCTCTCCATAGAGATAGTGGCGCCATAGCTTCAGAGCAAAAACTACCGCCGCTAACTCCAAATCATGAGTGGGGTAGTTCTTCTCATACTCCTTTAGTTGTCTTGAAGCATACGCGATCACTCTACCATATTGCATCAGCACGCAACCCAAGCCACTATGCGAAGCATCACTATAGATGACAAATCCTTTGCGCATCACTGGTAGTGCAAGAATAGGGGCTGTCATCAATCTCTGCTTAAGCTTATCAAAGCATTCTTGACACTCATCACTCCAAAGATACTTAACCCCTTTCCTGGTTAACCGAGTGAGTGGCATAGAGAGTTTCGCAAAACTCTCCACAAATCGTCGATAATACCCGGCTAAGCCAAGAAAACTCCGCACCTCAGAAATGGTCGTCGGTCTAGGCCAATCACGAATTGCCTCAATCTTCTTAGGATCAACAGCTACTCCCGAAGCTGAAATCACATGGCCTAAAAAGGCTACCTTTTTCAACCAAAATTCACACTTCTTAAGCTTTGCATACAACTTCTTTTCTCTCAAGAGTTGCAGCACTAATCTCAGATGCTCCTCATGCTCCGCATCACTATGGGAGTAAATCAGAATATCATCAATAAAGACTACCACAAACTTATCCAAGAAAGACTTAAAGACTCGGTTCATCATATCCATAAATGTAGCAGGGGCATTCGTCAAACCAAAAGGCATGACAGTAAATTCATAATGCCCATACCGAGTTCTAAAAGCTGTCTTAGAAATATCCTCGGCCTTCACCTTCAACTGGTGGTAACCGGACTGAAGATCAATCTTAAAAAAGACACGTGCTCCCTGTAATTGATCAAATAAATCATTGACACGTGGGAGGGGGTATCTATTCTTGATGGTCACTTTGTTCAATTCCCGATAATCCACACATAGCCTAAGTGAACCATCATTCTTCTTCACAAACAATACAGGCGCTCCCCAAGGCGATACACTAGGTCGAATAAAACCTTTATCCATAAGATTCTGCAGTTGCGCCTTCAACTCTCTCAATTCAGCTGGTGTCTTCGAGATTGGCGCGGTTCCTGGTACCACATCAATCACGAATTCAATCTCCCTATCAGGAGGCATCGAGGATAACTCAGAAGGAAAGACATCCGGAAACTCACGGACAATAGGAATATCCTCGAGTCCTGGTACAACAGTGGGCACCTCAGTCACTGTTGCAAAATAGGCCATACATTCTCTACTCAACATCTGTCTAGCCTTAGAAGAAGATATCGTCATAGCGAACAGTGAACTTCTACAACCTTCAAAAATAAACTCTTCATGTCCAGGCTCATGAAAGATCACCGTCTTGGTTCCACAATCAATCGTAGCAAAGTATCGAGATAACCAATCCATGCCTAGGATTATATCAAAATCCTGCAACTGTCTCAAAACCAATAAATCGGCGGGCATGATCCAAGGTCCTACTTGCATAGGACATCCCAAACAACCCTGCATCACCTACAAACTATGGTCGGGTACCCGCACCTCCTGTGTCTGGGGTAACGACCCTAACTCTAAACCATGATGCAATGTAAATGCTCTACTAACAAAGGAATGCGATGCACCAGTATCGAATAAAGTACACGATTTAATGCCACAAATCAAAACAATACCTGCCACCATTCGATCAGCTATCGAGGCATCCTCAATCTGAGCGGCATAGACTCGGCCGCTCGCCGGTGGCTGGTGTCGATCCGGCTGTCGTGGCATAGAAGATCGGTCCTGAGTAAATACCGGGGAGGCTCCAGATACCTGCGGTGGAGAGAAAGGTACAGACGCCATAGATGGAGCTGCTACAAGTCTGGGACAAGTCCTCCTCATATGTCTCAACTGTCCACACTCAAAACATCGCCTCTCACGCCGATCACAGAGACTAACCAAATGAGGTCCTCCACAAATCACACATCGGGGAGATCCTTTCTGCTGCTGTCGTTGCTGGCGAAATTCTCCGGACTGCTGGCGACTAGAAGATCCACGTCCCTGGAAACGCGATCGCTGGGGAGGTCTAGGCGGCCGTCTACTACTTGACTGCCCTCCATCATCAGGTACCGGGCGTTTTCTCTCCTGACCCTGAGCCGGGTCCACAAGCTGCCCCTTCGTCACAAATGTCCCTCGCTCTACCCACAGAGGCTGCTCAATAGTAGCATCCAAAGTCTGAAGTCTCTGTGAGTGGACAAATGGAAATATCTCAGGTCTCAAACCCTTCTCATACAGATAAACCTTCTGTATCTCATCTCTCGCAGCTGAAGGAACACAATTAAGTAGTCTCGTAAACTCCCTCGCATACTCCTGTACTGGACGATTCCCTTGCTTCAGATTCTTCAAATCTTCCTCTATCTTCATCTTCACACTACTGGGAAAATATGCTCAATACATAATCCCCCGAAACTTGCTCCAAGACATCTATAGAGGATTCAGGGACCTATGGTCACGGGTCATCATCCACCAGACATGAGCATCACCAGAAAGACAATGCACTGCCATATGCACCTGCTCCCGTGCTGGCACAAATAGATCCTCAAACAATTTCTCCATCTCGCAAATCCAAGCTTCCACCACCCATGGTTCTATACTACTACCATTGAATCGGGGTGGATCAAACCTACAAAAGCGAGCTAATCTATCCGCCATCCGCTCCTGCTCTTCTTCAGAAAGCACTTGACTAGGCTGAATACTTCCTTCTCTTGGTTGAGATGTAACTGGAGTGGTTGCCGCCTGAGGTTCCATAGCTCGAGGCGTATTATTCTGCTGCTGGGAGAAAGCGTCGCACATCTTCTGCAATAAAACACTCTGCTGCCTTCCTACTGCAGCTATGTCTGCTAGCTGCTCCTACAGAGCGGGCCGTTCACTAGGTCCCGTCTGCTCAGGCATCTCCGAAGGCGTCGGATGCGCTCGCGTTGACGGTCGTTGAGGAGGCATAGTAAAAATCCTGCAACAGAATACCCGATTAGGACCACAAACAATCTCACGACCCAATCTAGCGAAAGTCTAGAAGGACACTTCTTTTCTTCTCAGATTATTATGTCGTTTGCAGCCAACATAATTCATCTGATAAGAGAAGGCGTAATCCCTCAATCATTCTTCCTACACAAGGAAGGATTCAAAACCCAATCTTTCACTTTCGCAATCAATCACGTCTCTCTCGTCATTCTTAGGTCTGTCATCTTAGGTTTCCTAGGCCCTCTTGACCTATTCCTAAGCTCTGATACTAACTTAATCTGTCACGCCTCGGGTTACCAACTCCCAGACACATGACAAGATCCGCTGCATACACAGTATTTCTACCGCGTATACGAAGCGAAACAACAACAACCACAAAGAGCTAAAGGTATCAACAGAGCTGCTATATAAATATATCAAAGGATCACTGTACATACATACATCATCCATAACTATAATATACATCACTGATAATATCCAACTCACTGTATGTACAGACTCATAGCCATCTATCAAAATGGGGTATACCTCTAGCAAAGTATCCGGGAATCAACTCTACCCGACGGTCTCCTTTCCGCGCTTAGTATGCACAACTGGGGAAGAAGACTCTGCAAAAAAGGTGTCAACAACGGGTGTGAGAACTACTAACAAGTAGTCCTCAGTGGGTACCGCCACCAGCCTCAGCGGTCTGCCCACTAAGTCCTCAATCTCAAGAGATATATATAGAGGAATAAAGAAAGTAGGAGATAAACTACCACTACTATGCACAATGCTCAACTGTCAATATGAATACCAATGATTTGAACATATCAATGAGAACTATCATGAATCTATAATACAATACAATACCTGCGGCCTGATCATGCTCTACCCGTAGGGAGCCAGCTAGTACAGAAAACACCCTCTGTCCCTAGCCCTCGCACAACCCTCTGTACGGAAAAAACCCAACTCCGGAGTGGTACTCGTGGGAGCGACCCAATCGAGTATAGTAACACATATCAGCGCCAAGCACCCACAGGTATATGATCGACACGACTGGGTCAATTGATCTCACAAAAGGAATCGCTTGCCCTCGGCACCTCAAAGGATAATCAACAACAAGTATGACCCAGTCAATGCTCCAGTGCTCATAATCAAACTCAACTCTACCACAAAGAGGAGGTACAACAATATAGCACGAGCCACAACATGATCACCTACACTAGTATGTACAACAACTGGTATAAGGGATATCAACAGGATAGGTGTAGGTCAAATCATGCATCAAGGATATAAAAAAATCATGCATGCTCTTATATATATCATTAGCTCACCTAAGATCATATCATGCACATGCAAGCAATAAATCAGTCTCAACCTAACATGTCATAACTAACATAATCTCAGCATGTCATGCTAACATAATTCCAACAACATCATATCATGCTAACATAATCCAACACCATCACATCATGCTAACATGAGAGAAAATACATAGGAGGAAGTCCACTGAATCTGGCAAACATCAACCCACCTCAAGAGCTAATCCAACCACGGTGGGGAAATAACAATATCCTCAGATCCAACCCTCCAAGATAAGCAAGCTCGAGCAGTACACCGATCTGAATATATCTCCAAAGGTGTAGTACACTGAACTTTAGCAAATTGCAAGGTTCTAGTGTAGGATTAGTACTTTATACTAATCTGGAGGTTTTGGCTGTGATTCGAGGGCTTTGGAGTGTTTTCGGGACTTAAAAAGTACGAAAACGGACTCCGGAAGTGAAAATCTGTAAAACTGTAGGTTTGACATTGCGTACCGGTATCTAGTTTTGAGATACCGGAATCCAGTGAAAACTGTATTTGCGCAGCTCTCGGGTTCTGCGGAATCCTGCTGGAGATTCCGGAATTGGCTGGCATTCCGGTATGTGTATCGCATACCGGTACTGAAGTCTTTAGTACCGGTACTGGCATTTTTCATACCGGAATACTGATTCGTGGCCCTTTTGGCCGAGGCTCGGGTTTGCGGGATTCCTGGCCTGATACCGGTATGCCCATACGCATACCGGTATACAGTGCAGAAACTGCTGTTTGTGCAGTTTGCAAATGTTGGATTTTGGAGGGGTGTTAGGGCAATTGTTACAATATGTAACTTAACCCTTCACACTCCCTCACAGCCCTCATTGTGCTGAGGACTTGGAGAAGAAAGGTAGGGTTCCTTTCCCTTTCTCTCTCTAGATTTCTTGTTTCCATGGTGATGGAAACCTAGGGTTTGATCTCTTTTCCCTTCTCCTTTGCACTCAAGCTTGCTAGCTTGCTCTTGGAGGAACGTGGTGGAGGAGAGGAGAGCTTGTTTGAGGTTTATCTCCAACCCTAGCTTCCTTGGACCTAGCTTGGAGCTCAAAAGAGGTGAGTTTTCCTCTTATTAACCCTCTTTTGGAGTTTATTTGGGTTTTTGTTGATGAAACCTTGATATGGTAAACCTAGGGTTTATTTTAGGGTTTCTTGATTCTAGACTTTTGGATGGGAATTGATAGGTGTAGAATGTTATGTTAGGTTGGATTTGAAGCTTCCTAACTTCATTTTGGGTTTTGGACAAGAGATTCTTGGTCTAAGGTAATTCCACCCTTTTCCCCTCTTGCTAGTGATGATTTTTTTCGAAAGTGTTCGTTCGGCACTTCTAACCCCATAGAAATCTTCTTTAGGGTGCTAGAAATCGAGGGGGCAACTTTGCTTTCGAGTACTGCGAGGTCTCGAAGGGTCTCTGGTGGGTTTGACCTCACCGAAATGGGTGAACTCCCCCTATGTATTCCTTTTAGCTTAAGAGCTTAAATTAGTGCATATTCATACTAATTATGACATGGTAGAATTTTAGAATGTATAATATTCATGTGCTATATATATATGCAAATTATATGTCCTATGTAGTAGGAATTTTGCATGGTTTTATGCATAGTGCATCATGAGTGACTATGGGAATAGATTATTTCATTTGTATACATGTTGAAATGCTTACCTAAATGAGTAGAAACATGTGTGATATTAGATGGACAATGGATTTGGAAGTCCTTTTTGACACTTAGCTTTTCGGGCTAGTTGTAGTGTATATATGACATATAGCATGTTAAGATCATAATGTGAAGTTAAACATATGACATTCCACTTAGGTGAATAATAAGATTGACATCATGATCTAGTATTGGACATTAGTTGGTATTCCATATTTTTAGACATGACGAGTGATATTATGTGGTTGATTGTTGCTTGTTAGCCATTATGCTCATTTACACATGCTTGTGAGGGTCGCTCCCCACAAGCCGGCACTCCGGAGTTGGCCTCGCGACAGTTATTTCGCCCGTGTGTTAGAGAGAGCGCCGAAATGGAACCGCCGTGGGTAAGGCTCACCAAAGCGTGAAGGTGTTGACTACTACGGAGCCATTAGGCTCGGCACAAGTGAACATCCCTTTATTGTATTCTTTATGACTACATGTTTATGGTTATATGCAAAAGTGAACATTCATATAGTAAGAGGTGAAATATTGCATACTTACACATGTACATGAGTGGAATAGTTCATGTTTATATGATCACATCTTGAGGCATAGTAGTATGAAATTTTAAATTGTAATTATGCTTATTTGTATCTAACCTTTACTTTGCCTCAGTTGATCTAGTGGTGTACTCCGCTCCTCTCGGCGGCTTACCCACTGGGAACTATTGAATAATAGTTCTCATCCCCCTGGGGTTTGTTGTTTATTTCAGAGCCTTCCACTGCGGGAGAGGCTAGGGATCGCGGCAAGGGCAGCGCATCTAGCTAGTACGTGAGGGAGCTAGCGACTAGGTGGAGCACCTTTCTTGTATTTATTTGGGAGGTATTTTTGTATCGACCACTTTTGTAGAGACTACCCTATGTCCCTTTTTGGGTGTATTGTTGTATTAACTTATGTTGTGGCCTTACTCCTTTATTGTATTTTATACTTTCACCTTGAGACTCTACTTGGTTAGTAGGTATGCTCTGATTATCATGATAGGATTACTTGCTTTATTCCTTTCTTTCATATTTGTTATAGACGCCTTGTGTGCATTTGGGGCTTCTTGTGTACACGGCGGGTCTGTGCATGCGCCCGGGTGGGCTTCCGCTGGGGCCCCGGGGCGTGACAAAAGGACTGCTAACTCCAACAGAATAACAACTCAGAACCAGATCAGATCAACAGAGTAGAGGAGAACAAGCTAGATCACAACTAATGCCAACACATGGCCCTACTCTAGCTTTCTCTCTCTAGAAAAAAGGATACTCGAAGTGGAAATGAGCTCAAAACCATCAGGGACTCACCTATTTATAGGCTCCTAAAATTCCACATTCGGGCGCCCGAATCCAACTTCCGGGCGTCCGGAAATCCAAAACGCCAGGTGTCAACTGGCGGCCAGTCGATCGGCGGTGGTCGGCAGGCGGTGGGGTGGCGTGTCTCCGACGGTCGACACGTGTCCAACGACACGACACGTGGCTCTCCACGTCACAAGGCAAATCCGGATCCACAATCCGGGCGTTCGATTCCTGCATCCAGATTCAAAACTTGTCAGCCACTTCCGGACCATCCGAAACGTACACTGGCTCCGGAAACATTCGGGCGTCCACTTCCTAAGTTCCGGGCGCCCGAATTCCTCCAAGTCCAGAAACTCCTCGAAATGCCAAGTATTACAATAGTGGTTAAATCGGTACCTCAAGAAGAAGAAGAACCGGACTGGAATAGGTAGAAGGCCGAACCAGGATAAATCATCTGTGTTATCTGAGTTGAAAGTATCATGAAATAAAGTATCTACTTCTATTACAAATTTAAACCATTCATTACATACACTTTCATGTCCAAAATTACAATTGAATCCTTTTACATCACATTTCGTCTAATACTCTATGCCAAAATGGGCCCATCTAAAGGATCACCAAAAGTGGAGAGGATGTATCTACTCTGCTACGCCCTTTCCACGCTCTGCCGCGTCGCCCACAGAAGGACCTGTAAAATATGGGAATGAGAACTATAAAAATAATTTCCAGTGGATACGGCTACCCAAGAGAAGCTCGGCCACCAGGTCCAAAGAGAAAAACATAGTCATAAGTTAGTCCAACAAATATTACAAGAATAAATAATGCATGCTCATACAACCATATAAGATAATGAAATATCCCATGTAGGTCAACTGCCATCCTACTTACATAATTTCGTTATCCTACCACTCATCACCCCGATTCAATTTGTGTCGATCGAAAGCGGAGCACGGCCATCCTCTTGGCATAGGTGGCAAGATTGTTGCCCACCCCCGGCCACACGGTCACAGCTAGTGGATTTGCCCCAACCCATGATATTAGGTGGCACATGGCACACCCCCGATCATAGGTACAAAGGCATCAAGTCACCCCTTGGCATTAAGTGGCATTCCGCGCAGGCCTTCGGTTAGTTAGGAGTTCCGGAATTCCTTTATATTTTGATTTCGAGGGTTGGTCTCATACCCTACTATGTCACCTTTCTAGGTTCAAGTCATCTTGTTCATGTGGTCTACCTACCATTATGTTCACTCCCCATGTTCCATGGCACTACGTTTTCTAGGTTCATAGTGAGTTCTCAATGCCACTAGAGAAGTCCACAATAACATATTACAAGTCCATGACATACACATAAATCTAGCATGCATGTATCCTTTCATATTTCATGAAGTGTTCGTAATATGTAAAATAACCATGCATGCACCTCTTAACTATGAAACATAATGCTACATACCATGCATTACATGCATCTTAATCAACTTAGCACAGTTAATCTCATCGTAAACATGATGGTGACCTAATCACTTTGGTCAAGCACTAACCCACCTCAAAATATTCCCAATTGCTTGTAAACACTTGAATTGGACTTATCTTCTTGGATCTCCTAGCTAGTTTCCAAGCTTCCCTTGCCCTAGACAAGGAATCCATTCGTTACCCTTTTCGAACTATCTAATAATTTTATTTCAAGAAATCAAGTTATCCCTCTTGATTTCCTACCCTTTAATTAGGATTTTTAAGAATCAAAAGATTTGTAAACCGTTCTATGGTAAAAGCCCTCTTTTCACCTAGGGTTTTTCAAAACTAGGGCAAAACCCCAAATGTCGTAGTGAATCTCCACCATTTGTGGTCTAGATTCACCTAGGGTTTACTAAAATTTCAAAACCAAATCCAAAACTCAAAACCCTAACTCAAATCCTCAAAAAACTTATTTCTATCCCGAGCTCCCAAGCTTCTTCTTGCTCCAAGAAGCTTGCTAGGCCACTCCAAAACTCCTTCTTAGATCAAACCCTTGATCTCTTCCAAGGCTTGGAGGGGTCCTAGAGAGAAAAGGAGGAGAGAGGTTTGGAGAGTGAGAGGGAGGTGTGTAGGTTTTGGAGGGAGAAGAGCCAAAGCTCTTTTAATCAATCCCTCACACCAAATTTACCAAAATACCCCCGAATTGGGCACTATGCGGGTCTAGGGTTCGGATCCTATATTCAAGGTCCGGACCCCGAACCTGGGTCAAACTCTGCGCAGGCAAGGTCCGGACCTTACCCTCAGGGTCCGAAACTCGTAAGCAAAGTTTCCAGATTTCACGGCCAAGGTCCGGATTTTGACACGCTCCCAGCCTGCACAGTAACATTAAAGTTCGGATCCTGTTCCAGGGTCTGGACCCCACGAGTCTAGCAGCTCAAATATGTTTTTCCAAAAAAAAATTTCATTCTTGATCCTCGGAGCTCTAGCTCACTTCTAATCGTTCCGGAACCCTCGGAACTCAATTCCACGCATGTCCAACTCACTTTCCCTGGACTTTATCCAATTTGGCCAAAGTTCAGTATAGTACACTGAAATTCAGTATACTACCATTACTTCTTATTCGGTCCGATTTATTCCGGCTGCTCAGGCAGTGCCGGTGTGGCCCGCATCAGCGGTCGCACGCATTGCAGCATGCTGATCAGTTGCAACTAAGTACACGTCAGTCACACATTGAAGCACGGCACTCGACCCAGTGAAGCTAAAGTTTGGAAAGACATCTTTTTTTTCCCAGCGACATTATAGTGCGAGCTTGTTCTTTTACGCCCAAAGAGTGCGAGCTTGCCACGAGTACATGCTTAGATTCGAACGAACGAGTATTGAAACACCATGAGAGCGTTCTATTACGCCCTAAGAGTGCGAGCTTGCCACGAGTACATGCACAGATTCGAACGAACGAGGATTGAAACCCCATGAGAGCGTTCTATTACGACCTAAGAGTGCGACCTTGCCACGAGTACATGCTCATATTCGAACGAAGGAGGATTGAAACCCCATGAGAGCGTTCTGTTACGCCCAAAGAGTGCGAGTTTGCCACGAGTATATGTTTAGATTCGAACGAACGAGGATTGAAACCCCGTGAGAGCGTTCTATTACGCCAAAGAGTGCGAGCTTGCCAGGAGTACATGCCCAGATTGGAACGAACGAGAATTGAAACCCCGTTAGAGCGTTCTATTACGCCAAAGAGTGCGAGCTTCCCATGAGTACATGCCCAGATTGGAACGAACGAGGATTGAAACCCCATGAGAGCGTTCTATTACGCCCAAAGAGTGCGAGCTTGCCCCGAGTACATGCTCAGATTCGAACGAACGAGGATTGAAACCCCATGAGAGCGTTCTATGACGCCCAAAGAGAGCGAGCTTGCTACGAGTAGATGCTCAGATTCGAACGAACGAGGATTGAAACCCCATAAGACCGTTCTATTACGCCCTAAGAGTGCGTGCTTGCCACGAGTACATGCTCAGATTCGAACGAACGAGGATTGATACCCCAAAAGAGCGTTCTATTACGCCCAAAGAGTGCGAGCTTGTTCTTTTACGCCCAAAGAATGCGAGCTTGCCACGAGTACATGCTCAGATTCGAACGAACGAGGATTGAAACACCATGAGAGCGTTCTATTACTCCCTAAGAGTGCGAGCTTGCCACGAGTACATGCTCAGATTCGAACGAACGAGGATTGAAACCCCCATGAGAGCGCTCTATTACGCCCTAAGAGTGTGACCTTGCCACGAGTACATGCTCATATTCGAACGAAGGAGGATTGAAACCCCATGAGAGCGTTCTATTACGCTTAAAGAGTGCGAGCTTGCCACAAGTACATGCTCATATTCGAACGAACTAGGATTGAAACCCAATGAGAGCATTCTATTACGCCCAAAGAGTGCAAGCTTGGCACGAGTACATGCTCAGATTCGAACGAACGAGGATTGAAACCCCGTGAGAGCGTTCTATTACGCTAAAAAGTGTGAGCTTGCCACGAGTACATGCTCATATTCGAACGAACGAGGATTGAAACCCCATGAGAGTGTTCTATTACGCCCAAAGAGTGCGAGCTTGTTCTATTACGCCCAAAGAGTGCGAGAGCGTTCTATTACGCAAAAGAGTGCGAGCTTGCCACGTGTATATACTCATATTCGAACGAACGAGGATTGAAACCCCATGAGAGCGTTCTATTACGCCCAAAGAGAGCGAGCTTGCCACGAGTACATGCTCAGATTCGAACGAACGAGGATTGAAACGCCATGAGAGCGTTCTCTTACCCTCAATGAGAGCGAGCTTGACACGAGTACATGCTCAGATTCGAACGAACGAGGATTCAAACCCCATGAGAGCGTTCTATTACGCCCTAAGAGTGCGAGCTTGCCAGGAGTACATGCTCAGATTCGAACGAACGACGATTGAAACCCCATGAGAGCGTTCTATTACGCCCTAAGAGTGCGTGCTTGCCACGAGTACATGCCCAGATTCGAACGAATGAGGATTGAAACACGATGAGAGCGTTCTATTATGCCCTAAGAGTGCGAGCTTGCCACGAGTACATGCTCAGATTCGAACGAACGAGGATTGAAACCCAATGAGAGCGTTCTATTACGCCCTAAGAGTGCGAGCTTGCCACGAGTACATGCTCAGATTCGAACGAACGAGGATTGAAACCCCATGAGAGCGTTCTATTACGCCCAAAGAGAGCGAGCTTGCCACGAGTACATGCTCAGATTCGAACGAACGAGGATTGAAACCCCATAAGACCGTTCTATTACGCCCTAAGAGTGCTTGCTTGCTACGAGTACATGCTCAGATTCGAACGAACGAGGATTGAAACCCCAAAAGAGCGTTCTATTACGCCCAAAGAGTGCGAGCGTGTTCTTTTACGCCTAAAGAGTGCGAGCTTGCCACGAGTACATGCTCAGATTCGAACGAACGAGGATTGAAACACCATGAGAGCTTTCTATTACGCCCTAAGAGTGCGAGCTTGCCACGAGTACATGCTCAGATTCGAACGAACGAGGATTGAAACCCCATGAGAGCGTTCTATTACGCCCTAAGAGTGTGACCTTGCCACGAGTACATGCTCATATTCGAACGAAGGAGGATTGAAACCCCATGAGAGCGTTCTATTACGCCCAAAGAGTGCGAGCTTGCCACGAGTACATGCTCATATTCGAACGAACTAGGAGTGAAACCCCATGAGAGCGTTCTATTACGCCCAAAGAGTGCGAGCTTGCCACGAGTACATGCTCAGATTCGAACGAACGAGGATTGAAACCCCGTGAGAGCGTTCTATTACGCCCTAAAGAGTGCGAGCTTGCCACGAGTACATGCTCATATTCTAACGAACGAGGATTGAAACCCCATGAGAGTGTTCTATTACGCCCAAAGAGTGCGAGCTTGTTCTATTACGCCCAAAGAGTGCGAGAGCGTTCTATTACGCAAAAGAGCGCGAGCTTGCCACGTGTACATAACGAGGATTGAAACCCCATGAGAGCGTTCTATTACGCCCAAAGAGAGCGAGCTTGCCACGAGTACATGCTCAGATTCGAACGAACGAGGATTGAAACGCTATGAGAGCGTTCTCTTACCCTCAATGAGAGCGAGCTTGACACGAGTACATGCTCAGATTCGAACGAACGAGGATTCAAACCCCATGAGATTGTTCTATTACTCGCTAAGAGTGCGAGCTTGCCAGGAGTACATGCTCAGATTCGAACGAACGACGATTGAAACCCCATGAGAGTGTTCTATTACGCCCTAAGAGTGCGTGCTTGCCACAAGTACATGCTCAGATTCGAACGAACGAGGATTGAAACACGATGAGAGCGTTCTATTACGCCCTAAGAGTGCGAGCGTGCCACGAGTACATGCTCAGATTCGAAGAAACGAGGATTGAAACCCAGTGAGAGCGTTCTATTATGCCCTAAGAGTGCGAGCTTGCAACGAGTACATTCTCAGATTCGAACGAACGAGGATTGAAACCCAGTGAGAGCGTCCTATTACGCCCTAAGAGTGCGAGCTTGCAACGAGTACATGCTCAGATTCGAACGAACGAGGATTGAAACCCCATGAGAGCGTTCTATTACGCCCTAAGAGTGCGACCTTGCCACGAGTACATGCTCATATTCGAAAGAACGAGGATTGAAACCCCATGAGAGCGTTCTATTACGCCCAAAGAGTGCGAGCTTGCCACGAGTACATGCTCAGATTCGAACGAACGAGGATTGAAACACGATGAGAGCGTTCTATTACGCCCTAAGAGTGCGAGCTTGCCACGAGTACATGCTCAGATTCGAACGAACGAGAATTGAAACCCCATGAGAGCATTCTATTACGCCGTAAGAGTGCGTGCTTGCCACGAGTACATGCTCATATTCGAACGAACGAGGATTGAAACCCCATGAGAGCGTTCTATTACCCAAAATAGTGCGAGTTTGCCACGAGTACATGCTCAGATTCGAACGAACAAGAATTAAAACCCCATGAGAGCGTTCTATTACGCCCTAAGAGTGCGAGCTTGCCACGAGTACATGCTCATATTCGAACAAACGAGCATTGAAACCGCATGTGAGCGTTCTATTACGCACAAAGAGTGCGAGCTTGCCACGAGTACATGCTCAGATTCGAACGAATGAGGATAGAAACCCCGTGAGAGCGTTCTATTACGCCAAAGAGTGCTAGCTTGCATGGAACGAACAAGGATTGAAACCCCGTTAGAGCGTTCTATTACGCGAAAAAGTGTGAGCTTGCCACGAGTACATGCTCAGATTGGAAAGAACGAGGATTGAAACCCCATGAGTGCGTTCTATTACGCCCAAAGAGTGCGAGCTTGCCACGAGTACATGCTCAGATTCGAACGAACGAGGATTGAAACACCATGAGAGCGTTCTATTACGCGCAAAGAGAGCGAGCTTGCCACGAGTACATGATCAGATTCGAACGAACGAGGATTGAAACCCAATGAGAGCGTTCTATTATGCCAAAAGTGTGCGAGCTTGCTACGAGATCATGCTCAGATTCGAACGAACGAGGATTGAAACCCCATGAGAGCGTTCTATTACGCCCAAAGAGTGCGAGCTTGCCACGAGTACATGCTCATATTCGAACGAACGAGGATTGAAACCCCATGAGAGCGTTCTATTACGCCCAAAGAGTGCGAGCTTGCCACGAGTACATGCTCAGATTCGAACGAACGAGGATTGAAACCCCATGAGAGCGTTCTATTACGCTAAAGAGTGCGAGCTTGCCACGAGTACATGCTCAGATTCGAACGAACGAGGATTGAAACCCCATGAGAGCGTTCTATTACGCCCAAAGAGTGCGAGCTTGCCACGAGAACATGCTCAGATTCGAACGAACGAGGATTGAAACCCCATGAGAGCGTTCTATTACGCCCTAAGAGTGCGAGCATGCCACGAGTACATGCTCATATTCGAACGAACGAGGATTCAAACCCCATGAGAGCATTCTATTACGCCCAAAGAGTGCGAGCTTGCCACGAGTACATGCTCAGATTCGAACGAACAAGGATTGAATCCCCGTGAGAGCGTTCTATTACGGTAAAGAGTGGGAGCTTGCCACGAGTACATGCTCATATTCGAACGAAGGACGATTGAAACTCCATGAGAGTGTTCTATTACGCCCGAAGAGTGCGAGCTTGTAGTATTACGCCCAAAGAGTGCGAGCTTGCCACGAGTACATGCTCAGATTCGAACGAACGAGGATTGAAACCCCTTGAGAGCGTTCTATTACGCCATAAGAGTGCGAGCTTGCCACGAGTACATGCTCAGATTCGAACGAACGAGGATTGAAACCCCATGAGAGCGTTCTATTACGCCCAAAGAGTGCGAGCTTGCCACGAGTACATGCTCAGATTCGAACGAACGAGGATTGAAACCGCATGAGAGCGTTCTATTACGCCCAAAGAGTGCTAGCTTGCCACGAGTACATGCTCAGATTCGAACGAACGAGGATTGAAACCCCATGAGAGCGTTCTATTACGCCCTAAGAGTGCGAGCTTGCCACGAGTACATGCTCAGATTCGAACGAACGAGGATTGAAACCCCATGAGAGCGTTCTATTACGCCCAAAGAGTGCGAGCTTGCCACGAGTACATGCTTAGATTCGAATGAACGAGGATTGAAACCCCATGAGAGCGTTCTATTACGCCCTAAGAGTGCGAGCTTTCCACAAGTACATGTTCATATTCGAACGATGGAGGATTAAAACCCCGTGAGAGCGTTCTATTATGCCAAAGAGTGCGAGCTTGCCATGAGTACATGCCCAGATTGGAACGAACGAGGATTGAAACCCTGTTAGAGCGTTCTATTACGCCAAAGAGTGCGAGCTTGCCACGAGTACATGCTCAGATTGGAACGAACGAGGATTGAAACCCCATGAGAGCGTTCTATTACGCCTAAAGAGTGTGAGCTTGCCACGAGTACATGCTCAGATTCGAACGAACGAGGATTGAAACCCCATGAGAGCGTTCTATTAGGCCCAAAGAGTGCGAGCTTGCCACGAGTACATGCTCAGATTCGAACGAACGAGGATTGAAACCCATGAGAGCGTTCTATTACCCCAAAGAGTGCGAGCTTGCCACGAGTACATGCTCAGATTCGAACGAACGAGGATTGAAACCCCATGAGAGCGTTCTATTACGCCCAAAGAGTGCAAGCTTGCCACGATTACATGCTCAGATTCGAACGAACGAGGATTGAAACCCTATGAGAGCGTTGTATTACTCCCAAAGAGAGCGAGCTTGCCACGAGTACATGCTCAGATTCGAACGAACGAGTATTCAAACCACATGAGAGCGTTCTATTACGCTCTAAGAGTGCGAGCTTGCCACGAGTACATGCTAATATTCGAACGAACGAGGATTGAAACCCCGAAAGAGCGTTCTATTACGCCCAAAGAGTGCGAGCTTGCCACGAGTACATGCTCAGATTCGAACGAACAAGAATTAAAACCCCATGAGAGCGTTCTATTACGCCCTAAGAGTGCGAGCTTGCCACGAGTACATGCTTATATTCGAACAAACGAGCATTGAAACCGCATGAGAGCGTTCTATTACGCACAAAGATTGCGAGCTTGCCACGAGTACATGCTCAGATTCGAACGAACGAGGATTGAAACCCCATGAGAATGTTCTATTACGCCCAAAGAGTGCGAGCTTGTCCTATTACGCCCAAAGAGTGCAAGCTTGCAACGAGTACATGCTCAGATTCGAACGAACGAGGATTGAAACCCCATGAGAGCGTTCTATTACGCCCTAAGAGTGCGAGCTTGCCACGAGTACATGCTCAGATTCGAACGAACGAGGATTGAAACCCCATGAGAGCGTTCTATTACGCCCAAAGAGTGCGAGCTTGCCACGAGTACATGCTCAGATTCGAACGAACGAGGATTGAAACCCCATGAGAGCGTTCTATTACGCCCAAAGAGTGCGAGCTTGCCACGAGTACATGCTCAAATTCGAACGAACGAGGATTGAAACCCCATGAGAGCGTTCTATTACGCCCTAAGAGTGCGAGCTTGCCACGAGTACATGCTCATATTCGAACGAAGGAGGATTGAAACCCCATGAGAGCGTTCTATTACGCCCAAAGAGTGCGAGCTTGCCACGAGTACATGCTCAGATTCGAACGAACGAGGATTGAAACCCCGTGAGATCGTTCTATTACGCCAAAGAGTGCGAGCTTGCCACGAGGATGCTCGATTCGAACGAACGAGGATTGAAACCCCGTTAGAGCGTTGTATTACGCCAAAGAGTGCGAGCTTGCCACGAGTACATGCTCAGATTCGAACGAACGAGGATTGAAACCCCATGAGGGCGTTCTATTACGCCCAAAGAGTGCGAGCTTGCCACGAGTACATGCTCAGATTCGAACGAACGAGGATTGAAACCCCATGAGAGCGTTCTAATACGCCCAAAGAGAGCGAGCTTGCCACGAGTACATGGTCAGATTCGAACGAACGCCGATTGAAACACCATGAGAGCGTTCTACTACACCCAAAGAGTGCGAGCTTGCCACGAGTACATGCTCAGATTCGAACGAACGAGGATTGAAACCCCGTGAGAGTGTTCTATTACGCCAAAGAGTGTGAGCTTGCATGGAACGAACGAGGATTGAAACCCCGTTAGAGCGTTCTATTACGCCAAAGAGTGCGAGCTTTCCACGAGTACATGCTCAGATTCGAACAAACGAGGATTGAAACCCCGTGGGATCGTTCTATTACGCCAAAGAGTGCGAGCTTGCATGGAACGAACGAGGATTGATACCCCGTTAGAGCGTTGTATTACGCCAAAGAGTGCGAGCTTGCCACGAGTACATGCTCAGATTCGAACAAACGAGGATTGAAACCCCATGAGTGCGTTCTATTACGCCCAAAGAGTGCGAGCTTGCCACGAGTACATGCTCAGATTCGAACGAACGAGGATTGAAACCCCATGAGAGCGTTCTAATACGCCCAAAGAGAGCGAGCTTGCCACGAGTACATGCTCAGATTCGAACGAACGCGGATTGAAACACCATGAGAGCGTTCTACTACGCCCAAAGAGTGCGAGCTTGCCACGAGTACATGCTCAGATTCGAACGAACGAGGATTGAAACCCCATGAGAGCGTTCTATTACGCCCAAAGAGTGCGAGCTTGCCACGAGTACATGCTCAGATTCGAACGAACGAGGATTGAAACCCCGTGAGAGTGTTCTATTACGCCAAAGAGTGTGAGCTTGCATGGAACGAACGAGGATTGAAACCCCGTTAGAGCGTTCTATTACGCCAAAGAGTGCGAGCTTGCCACGAGTACATGCTCAGATTGGAACGAACGAGGATTGAAACCCCATGAGTGCGTTCTATTATGCCCAAAGAGTGCGAGCTTGCCACGAGTACATGCTCAGATTCGAACGAACGAGGATTGAAACCCCCTGAGAGCGTTCTATTACGCCCAAAGAGAGCGAGCTTGCCACGAGTACATGCTCAGATTCGAAGGAACGAGGATTGAAACCCCATGAGAGCGTTCTATTACGCCCAAAGAGTGCGAGCTTGCCACGAGTACATGCTCAGATTCGAACGAACGAGGATTGAAACCCCATGAGAGCATTCAATTACGCCTAAGAGTGCGAGCTTGCCACGAGTACGTGCTGAGATTCGAACGAACGAAGATTGAAACCCCATGAGAGCGTTCTATTACGCTAAAGAGTGCGAGCTTGCCACGAGTACATGCTCAGATTCGAACGAACGAGGATTGAAACCCCATGAGAGCGTTCTATTACGCCCAAAGAGTGCGAGCTTGCCACGAGAACATGCTCAGATTCGAACGAACGAGGATTGAAACCCCATGAGAGCGTTCTATTACGCCCTAAGAGTGCGAGCATGCCACGAGTACCTGCTCATATTCGAACGAACGAGGATTCAAACCCCATGAGAGCATTCTATTACGCCCAAAGAGTGCGAGCTTGCCACGAGTACATGCTCAGATTCAAAAGAACGAGGATTGAAACCCCGTGAGAGCGTTCTATTACGCTAAAGAGTGCGAGCTTGCCACGAGTACATGCTCATATTCGAACGAACGAGGATTGAAACTCCATGAGAGTGTTCTATTACGCCCGAAGAGTGCGAGCTTGTAGTATTACGCCCAAAGAGTGCTAGCTTGCCACGAGCACATGCTCAGATTCGAACGAACGAGGATTGAAACCCCATGAGAGCGTTCTATTACGCCCTAAGAGTGCGAGCTTGTCACGAGTACATGCTCAGATTCGAACGAACGAGGATTGAAACCCCATGAGAGCGTTCTATTACGCCCAAAGAGTGCTAGCTTGCCACGAGTACTTGTTCAGATTCGAACGAACGAGGATTGAAGCCGCATGAGAGCGTTCTATTACGCCCAAAGAGTGCGCGCTTGCCACGAGTACATGATCAGATTCGAACGAATGAGGATTGAAACCCCATGAGAGCGTTCTATTACGCCCTAAGAGTGCGAGCTTGCCACGAGTACATGCTCATATTCGAACGATGGAGGATTAAAACCCCATGAGAGCGTTCTATTACGCCCAAAGAGTGCGAGCTTGCCACGAGTACATGCTTAGATTCGAATGAACGAGATTGAAACCCCATGAGAGCGTTCTATTACGCCCAAAGAGAGCGAGCTTGCCACGAGTACATGCTCAAATTGGAACGAACGAGGATTGAAACCCCGTGAGAGCGTTCTATTACGGCAAAGAGTGCGAGCTTGCCATGAGTACATGCCCAGATTGGAACGAACGAGGATTGAAACCCCATGAGAGCGTTCTATTACGCCTAAAGAGTGTGAGCTTGCCACGAGTACATGCTCAGATTCGAACGAACGAGGATTGAAACCCCATGAGAGCGTTCTATTACGCCCAAAGGGAGCGAGCTTGCCACGAGTACATGCTCAGATTCGAACGAACGAGGATTGAAACGCCATGAGAGCGTTCTCTTACCCTCAATGAGAGCGAGCTTGACACGAGTTCGAACGAACGAGGATTGAAACTCCATGAGAGCGTTCTATTACGCCCTAAGAGTGCGAGCTTGCCAGGAGTACATGCTCAGATTCGAACGAACGACGATTGAAACCCTATGAGAGCGTTCTATTACGCCCTAAGAGTGCGTGCTTGCCACGAGTATATGCTCAGATTCGAACGAACGAGGATTGAAACACGATGAGAGCATTCTATTACGCCCTAAGAGTGCGAGCTTGCCACGAGTACATGCTCACATTCGAAGAAACGAGGATTGAAACCCAGTGAGAGCGTTCTATTACGCCCTAAGAGTGCGAGCTTGCGACGAGTACATGCTCAGATTCGAACGAACGAGGATTGAAACCCAGTGAGAGCGTTCTATTACGCCCTAAGAGTGCGAGCTTGCCACGAGTACATGCTCAGATTCGAACGAACGAGGATTGAAACCCCATGAGAGCGTTCTATTACGCCCTAAGAGTGCGAGCATGCCACGAGTACATGCTCATATTCGAACGAACGAGGATTCAAACCCCATGAGAGCATTCTATTACGCCCAAAGAGTGCGAGTTTGCCACGAGTACCTGCTCAGATTCGAACGAACAAGGATTGAATCCCCGTGAGAGCGTTCTATTACGGTAAAGAGTGGGAGCTTGCCACGAGTACATGCTCATATTCGAACGAAGGACGATTGAAACTCCATGAGAGTGTTCTATTACGCCCGAAGAGTGCGAGCTTGTAGTATTACGCCCAAAGAGTGCTAGCTTGCCACGAGCACATGATCAGATTCGAACGAACGAGGATTGAAACCGCTTGAGAGCGTTCTATTACGCCATAAGAGTGCGAGCTTGTCACGAGTACATGCTCAGATTCGAACGAACGAGGATTGAAACCCCATGAGAGCGTTCTATTACGCCCAAAGAGTGCTAGCTTGCCACGAGTACATGCTCAGATTCGAACGAACGAGGATTGAAACCGCATGTGAGCGTTCTATTACGCCCAAAGAGTGCTAGCTTGCCACTAGTACATGCTCAGATTCGAACGAATGAGGATTGAAACCCCATGAGAGCGTTCTATTACGCCCTAAGAGTGCGAGCTTGCCACGAGTACATGCTCATATTCGAACGATGGAGGATTAAAACCCCATGAGACCATTCTATTACGCCCAAAGAGTGCGAGCTTGCCACGAGTACATGCTTAGATTCGAATGAACGAGATTGAAACCCCATGAGAGCGTTCTATTACGCCCAAAGAGAGCGAGCTTGCCACGAGTACATGCTCAGATTGGAACGAACGAGGATTAAAACCCCGTGAGAGCGTTCTATTACGCCAATGAGTGCGAGCTTGCCATGAGCACATGCCCAGATTGGAACGAACGAGGATTGAAACCCCATGAGAGCGTTCTATTACGCCCAAAGAGTGCTAGCTTGCCACGAGTACATGCTCAGATTCGAACGAACGAGGATTGAAACCGCATGAGAGCGTTCTATTACGCCCAAAGAGTGCGAGCTTGCCACGAGTACATGCTCAGATTGGAACGAACGAGGATTGAAACCCCATGAGAGCGTTCTATTACGCCTAAAGAGTGTGAGCTTGCCACGAGTACATGCTCAGATTCGAACGAACGAGGATTGAAACCCCATGAGAGCGTTCGATTACGCCCAAAGAGAGCGAGCTTGCCACGAGTACATGCTCAGATTCGAACGAACGAGGATTGAAACGCCATGAGAGCGTTCTCTTACCCTCAATGAGGGCGAGCTTGACACGAGTACATGCTCATATTCGAACGAAGGAGGATTGAAACCCCATGAGAGCGTTCTATTACGCCCAAAGAGTGCAAGCTTGCCACGAGTACATGCTCAGATTCGAACGAACGAGGATTGAAACCCCATGAGAGCGTTCTATTACGCCCAAAGAGAGCGAGCTTGCCACGAGTACATGCTCAGATTCGAACGAACGAGAATTGAAATCCCATGAGAGCGTTCTATTACGCCGTAAGAGTGCGTGCTTGCCACGAGTACATGCTAATATTCGAACGAACGAGGATTGAAACCCCGAAAGAGCGTTCTATTACGCCCAAAGAGTGCGAGCTTGCCACGAGTACATGCTCAGATTCGAACGAACAAGAATTAAAACCCCATGAGAGCGTTCTATTACGCCCTAAGAGTGCGAGCTTGCCACGAGTACATGCTTATATTCGAACAAACGAGCATTGAAACCGCATGAGAGCGTTCTATTACGCACAAAGATTGCGAGCTTGCCACGAGTACATGCTCAGATTCGAACGAATGAGGATAAAAACCCGCGAGAGCGTTCTATTATGCCAAAGAGTGCTAGCTTGCATGGAACGAACAAGGATTGAAACCCCGTTAGAGCGTTCTATTACGCGAACGAGTGCGATCTTGCCACGAGTACATGCTCAAATTGGAAAGAACGAGGATTGAAACCCCATGAGTGAGTTCTATTACGCCCAAAGAGTGCGAGCTTGCCACGAGTACATGCTCAGATTCGAACGAACGAGGATTGAAACCCTATGAGAGCGTTCTATTACGCGCAAAGAGAGCGAGCTTGCCACGAGTACATGCTCAGATTCGAACGAACGAGGATTGAAACCCCATGAGAGCGTTCTATTACGCCAAAAGTGTGCGAGCTTGCCACGAGAACATGCTCAGATTCGAACGAACGAGGATTGAAACCCCATGAGAGCGTTCTATGACGCCCTAAGAGTGCGAGCATGCCACGAGTACATGCTCATATTCGAACGAACGAGGATTGAAACCCCATGAGAGCATTCTATTACGCCCAAAGAGTGCGAGCTTGCCACGAGTACATGCTGAGATTCGAACGAACGAAGATTGAAACCCCATGAGAGCGTTCTATTACGCTAAAGAGTGCGAGCTTGCCACGAGTACATGCTCAGATTCGAACGAACGAGGATTGAAACCCCATGAGAGCGTTCTATTACGCCCAAAGAGTGCGAGCTTGCCACGAGAACATGCTCAGATTCGAACGAACGAGGATTGAAACCCCATGAGAGCGTTCTATTACGCCCTAAGAGTGCGAGCATGCCACGAGTACATGCTCATATTCGAACGAACGAGGATTCAAACCCCATGAGAGCATTCTATTACGCCCAAAGAGTGCGAGCTTGCCACGAGTACATGCTCCGATTCGAACGAACAAGGATTGAAACCCCGTGAGAGCGTTCTATTACGCTAAAGAGTGCGAGCTTGCCACGAGTACATGCTCAGATTCGAACGAACGAGGATTGAAACCCCATGAGAGCGTTCTATTACGCCCGAAGAGTGCGAGCTTGTAGTATTACGCCCAATGAGTGCTAGCTTGCCACGAGCACATGCTCAGATTCGAACGAACGAGGATTGAAACCCCATGAGAGCGTTCTATTACGCCCTAAGAGTGCGAGCTTGCCACGAGTACATGCTCAGATTCGAACGAACGAGGATTGAAACCCCATGAGAGCGTTCTATTACGCCCAAAGAGTGCTAGCTTGCCACGAGTACATGCTCAGATTCGAACGAACGAGGATTGAAACCGCATGAGAGCGTTCTATTACGCCCAAAGAGTGCTAGCTTGCCACGAGTACATGCTCAGATTCGAACGAACGAGGATTGAAACCCCATGAGAGCGTTCTATTACGCCCTAAGAGTGCGAGCTTGCCACGAGTACATGCTCATATTCGAACGATGGAGGATTAAAACCCCATGAGAGCGTTCTATTACGCCCAAAGAGTGCGAGCTTGCCATGAGTACATGCTTAGATTCGAATGAACGAGATTGAAACCCCATGAGAGCGTTCTATTACGCCCAAAGAGAGCGAGCTTGCCACGAGTACATGCTCAAATTGGAACGAACGAGGATTGAAACCCCGTGAGAGCGTTCTATTACGGCAAAGAGTGCGAGCTTGCCACGAGTACATGCTCATATTCGAACGAAGGAGGATTGAAACCCCATGAGAGCGTTCTATTACGCCCAAAGAGTGCGAGCTTGCCACGAGTACATGCTCAGATTCGAACGAACGAGGATTGAAACCCCATGAGTGCGTTCTATTACGCCTAAGAGTGCGAGCTTGCCACGAGTACATGCTCATATTCGAACGAACGAACGAGGATTGAAACCTCATGAGAGCATTGTATTACGCCCAAAGAGTGCGAGCTTGCCACGAGTACATGCTCAGATTCGAACGAACGAGGATTGAAACCCCATGAGAGCGTTCTATTACGCTATAGAGTGCGAGCTTGCCACGAGTACATGCTCATATTCGAACGAACGAGGATTCAAACTCCATGAGAGTGTTCTATTACGCCCAAAGAGTGCGTGCTTGTCCTATTACGCCCAAAGAGTGCTAGCTTCCCACGAGTACATGCTCAGATTCGAACGAAGGAGGATTGAAACCCCATGAGAGCGTTCTATTACGCCCAAAGAGTGCGAGCTTGCCACGAGTACATGCTTAGATTCGAATGAACGAGGATTGAAACACCATGAGAGCGTTCTATTACGCCCAAAGAGAGCGAGCTTGCCACGAGTACATGCTCAGATTGGAACGAACGAGGATTGAAACCCCGTGAGAGCGTTCTATTACGCCAAAGAGTGCGAGCTTGCCATGAGTACATGCCCAGATTGGAACGAACGAGGATTGAAACCCCGTTAGAGCGTTCTATTACGCTAAAGAGTGCGAGCTTGCCACGAGTACATGCTCAGATTGGAACGAACGAGGATTGAAACCCCATGAGAGCGTTCTGTTATGCCCAAAGAGAGCGAGCTTGCCACGAGTACATGCTCAGATTCGAACGACTGAGGATTGAAACCCCATGAGATCGTTCTATTAGGCCCAAAGAGAGCGAGCTTGCCACGAGTACATGCTCAGATTCGAACGAACGAGGATTGAAACCCCGTGAGAGCATTCTATTACGCTAAAGAGTGCGAGCTTGCCACGAGTACATGCTCAGATTCGAACGAAGGAGGATTGAAACCCCATGAGAGCGTTCTATTACGCCCTAAGAGTGCGAGCTTGCCACGAGTACATGCTCAGATTCGAACGAACGAGGATTGAAACCCCATGAGAGCGTTCTATTACGCCCAAAGGGAGCGAGCTTGCCACGAGTACATGCTCAGATTCGAACGAACGAGGATTGAAACGCCATGAGAGCGTTCTCTTACCCTCAATGAGAGCGAGCTTGACACGAGTTCGAACGAACGAGGATTGAAACTCCATGAGAGCGTTCTATTACGCCCTAAGAGTGCGAGCTTGCCAGGAGTACATGCTCAGATTCGAACGAACGACGATTGAAACCCTATGAGAGCGTTCTATTACGCCCTAAGAGTGCGTGCTTGCCACGAGTATATGCTCAGATTCGAACGAACGAGGATTGAAACACGATGAGAGCATTCTATTACGCCCTAAGAGTGCGAGCTTGCCACGAGTACATGCTCAGATTCGAAGAAACGAGGATTGAAACCCAGTGAGAGCGTTCTATTACGCCCTAATAGTGCGAGCTTGCGACGAGTACATGCTCAGATTCGAACGAACGAGGATTGAAACCCAGTGAGAGCGTTCTATTACGCCCTAAGAGAGCGAGCTTGCCATGAGTACATGCTCAGATTCGAACGAATGAGGATAGAAACCCCGTGAGAGCGTTCTATTACGCCAAAGAGTGCGAGCTTGCCACGAGTACATGCTCAGATTCGAACGAACGAGGATTGAAACCGCATGAGAGCGTTCTATTACGCCCAAAGAGTGCTAGCTTGCCACGAGTACATGCTCAGATTCGAACGAATGAGGATTGAAACCCCATGAGAGCGTTCTATTACGCCCTAAGAGTGCGAGCTTGCCACGAGTACATGCTCATATTCGAACGATGGAGGATTAAAACCCCATGAGAGCGTTCTATTACGCCCAAAGAGTGCGAGCTTGCCACGAGTACATGCTTAGATTCGAATGAACGAGATTGAAACCCCATGAGAGCGTTCTATTACGCCCAAAGAGAGCGAGCTTGCCACGAGTACATGCTCAGATTGGAACGAACGAGGATTGAAACCCCGTGAGAGCGTTCTATTACGCCAAAGAGTGCGAGCTTGCCATGAGTACATGCCCAGATTGGAACGAACGAGGATTGAAACCCCGTTAGAGCGTTCTATTACGCCAAAGAGTGCGAGCTTGCCACGAGTACATGCTCAGATTGGAACGAACGAGGATTGAAACCCCATGAGAGCGTTCTATTACGCCTAAAGAGTGTGAGCTTGCCACGAGTACATGCTCAGATTCGAACGAACGAGGATTGAAACCCTATGAGAGCGTTCTATTACTCCCAAAGAGAGCGAGCTTGCCACGAGTACATGCTCAGATTCGAACGAACGAGGATTGAAACGCCATGAGAGCGTTCTCTTACCCTCAATGAGAGCGAGCTTGACACGAGTACATGCTCAGATTCGAACGAACGAGGATTGAAACTCCATGAGAGCGTTCTATTACGCCCTAAGAGTGCGAGCTTGCCAGGAGTACATGCTCAGATTCGAACGAACGACGATTGAAACCCTATGAGAGCGTTCTATTACGCCCTAAGAGTGCGTGCTTGCCACGAGTACATGCTCAGATTCGAATAAACGAGGACTGAAACCCAGCGAGAGTGTTCTATTACGCCCTAAGAGTGCGAGCTTGCGACGAGTACATGCTCAGATTCGAACGAACGGGGATTGAAACCCAGTGAGAGCGTTCTATTACGCCCTAAGAGTGCGAGCTTGCCACGAGTACATGCTCATATTCGAACAAACGAGGATTGAAACCCCATGAGAGCGTTCTATTACGCCCTAAGAGTGCGACCTTGCCACGAGTACATGCTCATATTCGAATGAAGGAGGATTGAAACCCCATGGGAGCGTTCTATTACGCCCAAAGAGTGCGAGCTTGCCACGAGTACATGCTCAGATTCGAACGAACGAGAATTGAAACCCCATGAGAGCGTTCTATTACGCCCAAAGAGAGCGAGCTTGCCACGAGTACATCCTCAGATTCGAACGAACGAGAATTGAAACCCCATGAGAGCATTCTATTACGCCCTAAGAGTGCGTGCTTGCCACGAGTGCATGCTCAGATTCGAACGAACGAGGATTGAAACCCCATGAGTGCGTTCTATTACGCCCAAAGAGTGCGAGCTTGCCACGAGTACATGCTCAGATTCGAACGAACAAGAATTAAAACCCCATGAGAGCGTTCTATTACGCCCTAAGAGTGCGAGCTTGCCACGAGTACATGCTCATATTCGAACAAACGAGCATTGAAACCGCATGAGAGCGTTCTATTACGCACAAAGAGTGCGAGCCTTTGAGAAATTCAGAACGGGGCCAGGATTCTACATACCATTAGCTCATTTATATTAAAATACAATTATTAAATGAAAACCCGCATTACATGCTTTCTTTTTCGAACGCCAAAGAGTGAATTGATAGGATTGCCGTTAAGTACGCATTTCAGATTCGAACGGAATATTGAGGTTGAAACCCCATGAGAGCATTTTATTAGGCCCAAATTGAGTGGCGACTGCCACGAGTACATGCTCAGATTCGATCGAACCGATAGTATTTAAACCCACATGTAGATGTCGGTAATTCGCTATTTCGCCAAGAGCGGTGAGTGCGGGTTGAGTGTTGAGTACTGTTCTCAATATGTCTATGGGGGGGGTTGTATTCTCCCCCCCTATTATTAGGGATGGGGGGGGGGGCGGGGGGGGGGAGGGTGGGGGCTGAAACGTCGGGGGGGGGGGGTTGGTGTGCATGGGGAGGGTATTTTGGGGGTGGGGACGGGGGGGGGGGGGTAGGTGATCCTGGGGGGGGGGGGGGGGGGGGGGGGGGGGGGGGGGGGGGGGGGGGGGGGGGGGGGGGGGGGGGGGGGGGGGGGGGGGGGGTAGGGGGGGGGGGGGGGGGGGGGGGGGGGGGGGGGGGGGGGGGGGGGGGGGGGGGGGGGGGGGGGGGGGGGGGGGGGGGGGGGGGGGGGGGGGGGGGGGGGGGGGGGGGGGGGGGGGGTGGGATTTAAAGTTTGGGGTGGGGGGGGGGTGGGGTGGGGGGGGGGGGGGGAAGTGGGGGGGGGGATGGGGGGGGTAAGTGTTGGGGGGGGGGGGATGTGTTGTTGGGATATGGGGGGGGTGGGGGGGGGGTGATGGGGGGGGGGTATGAAGTGGGGGGGGGGGGAGGGGTTGGGGTGTTGAGTGGGGGGGGGGGGTAGTGGTGGGGGGGGGGGGGGGGATGGTTGTGGGGGGGGGTTGTGGGGGTGGGAGGGGGGGGGGAAAAAGGGTGGGGGGGGGGGAGGGGGGGGGTGGTTTGGAGGGGGAGGGGGGGGTGGGATGGGGGGTAGGGGGGGTAGGGGGGGGGGGGGTGGGGGGGTGGGGATCGCCAGGGGTTTGGATTTATGGGGGGGGGTGGTGGGAATAGGGAGGGGGTGGGGGGGGTGGGGTGAGGGGGGGGGTTGTGTGGGGGGGGGGGGGGGGATGGGGGAGGGGTGGGGGGGGGGGGGGGTTTTGGAGTGATGGGGGTGAGGGGGGGTTGGGGTGGTGGGAGGGGTGATGAGGGGTGGAGAGGGATGTTGAGAGGGGGGTGGAGGGGGGGGGGTATGGGGGTGAGGGTGAGGGGGGGGTGGCGGGGGGGGGAAGGGTAATGATAGTGGATTGGGGGTGGTTGGTTGGGATGGGGTGAATGGGGGGTTGGTTTTTGGGGTGGGGGGGGGGGGGGGGGGTGAGGGATGGTGGGGGGTGTTTGCAAAAGTGGGTGGGGAAAGGGGGGGGGGGGGGGGGGTGGGTTGGGTATGGGGGGGGTGATATGGGGTTAGGGTGGGGGGGTGGAGGGGGGGACTTAGTGAGGATGAGGGGGGGGGGGATGGAGGTGGGGGGGGGAGGGGTTTGAGGGGGGGGGGGGGGGGGGGGGGGTAGGGGTGGGGGTGGTGGATGAGTTGGTGGGGGGGGAGGGGAGGGGGGGGGTGGGGAGGGGGAAGGTGGTGGGTGGGGGGGTGGGGGGGGGGAGTGGGGGGGGGGGGGATTTGAGTGGGGGGGGGGGGGGAGGGGGGGGGGAATAGGGGGGAAGTGGGGGGGGGGGGGGGGGGGGAGGTGGGGGGGGGGTTGTGTTGGGGGGGGATGGATTTGGGGTTTTCGGGGGTGGTTGGGGAGGGAGGGGGTAAGGTGTAATAGATAATATGGGGGGGGGGGGGGGGGGGGGGGGTGGGGGGGAATGGGGGGGGTGGGAGGTTGGGGGGGGAGTTGAAGGGGGGTGATGTGGGGTTGTTGCCGGGTGAGGGGGGGTGGGATATGGTGTAGGGGGTAGTAGGAATGCGTGGTAGTTTGTGGTGTGGGGGGGGGGGGTAGGTGTTTATTGACTGGGGAATCAATAGTGATTGGGGAGCGGTGGTGGGAAATGTAGCCGCCGGGGGGGGTGGGTTGGTGGTGGTGGGGGGGGGTGTTTTGGGGGGGTTGGGGGTAAGTTTTGGGGGGGTGTGGGGGGAGTGGGGAGGGGGTTTAAGGTGTGGAGTGGGGGGTATGAGGGGTGGGGGGAATGGGGGGGGGAGTGGGGGGGGTGGGGGAATGATGAGAGGGGGTTAGGGAACGGTTTGGGGAGAAAGGGGATATGATATTAGGCTGGTACCCAGTAGATTGAAAAATGGCGGGGGTGAAATTAAGAAATGGATACCCTGTAGGTATTGATATAGGAGGGGGGAAGGTGTATATATGGTATGGGAGAGTGATTGAATATTTTAGTGGATTTGAGAGGTAATGGAGGATTGGCGGGGGGGTGGGGGGGGATTTTTATTGGTGTGTGGGAAGAGGTGGGGGGATTTGGGGAGGGGGAGGGGGAGGTAGGAGGGTGGGGGGGGGGGGGGGGGGTGGTGGGGAGTGAGTGGGAAGTGGGAGGGTGAGGGTGGGTGGTTAGGGGGGGGGTTGGGGGGGGGAATGGGGGGGGGCGTGGTGGGGGGGGGGAATGGGTGGGGAGGATGGGGTGGGGGGGATAGGTATGTGGAATGTAAAGATTTATAGGGTGGTGGGGGGGGGGGAGTGGGGGGTGGGGGGGGGGGGGGGGGGAGGGGGGGTGGGGGGGGGGGGTGGGGGTGGGTGTGTTGGGGGGTGGGGGGAGGGGGGGGGGGTGGGGGGGGGGGGGAGTGGGGGGTGAAGATTGGGGGTTTAGGGGGAATTGTGGGGGAGTGTGGGGAGGGGGGGGGGGGGTGGAGGGGGGGGGGGGGGGGTGGGGTAAGAGGGGGGGGGTGGGGGGGGGGGGGGGTGAAGGTAAATGGGGGGGGGGTGGGGGGGGGGGGGGGGGGGGGTGGGGGGGGTGGTGGGGGGGGGGGGGGGTGGGGGGGGGGGGGTGGGGGGGGGGGGGGGGTGGGGGGGGGGGGGGTGGGGATGATAGGGGGGGGTAGGGTGGTAAATAGGGGAGGGTGAAATGGGGGGGTGGGGGAGGGGGTGGGGGGTGGGGGGGTGTGGGGGGGGGGGTGGAATGGGGGGAGGGGGGAAAGAGAGGTGTGGGTGGGGGGGGTGGGGTGGGGGGGGGAGGTATGGGGGGGGGGATGTGGGGGGGGGTGGGGGGTGGGGGGGGGGGGTGGTGTGGGGGGGGGGGGGGGGGGGGGGGTGGGGGGGGGGGGGGGGGGGTGGTTAGGGGGGGGGGGTGGTGGGGGAGGGGGGGGGGGGACTAGGGGGGTATGTGGGAGAAGTGGGGGATGTATGATTTGGTTAGCCAAGGTGGGGGGGGGTAAGGGTGGAGAGGGGGGGGGGTGGTGGGGGGGGTGGGGGTGGTTGGGGGGGGGGGGAGGGAATATATTGGGGGGAATAATGGTGAGATGGTTGGAGGGGGGGGGGTAGGGGTGGGAGGGGGTGGGTGGAGGTGTGGGGGGTGGTGGGGGTCGGGGAGGGTGGGGGGTGGGAGGGGAGTGGTGTGTGGATGGGTTGGTGGGGTTGGGGGTGTTGGTGGGTGGGTGGGGTGTGGTGGGGGCGGGGCGGGAGGGGGGGTAGGTGTGGGGGGGGGGGGGGTTTTGGTGAGGAGGGGGTGGGGTGATGGGGGTGTTGGGGTGGGGTGGGGGGGGGGGTGTGGGAGAGGGGTGGTGGGGTTGGGAGAGGGGGGGGGTGTAGGGGGGGGGGGGGGGGGGGTGGGGGTGGGGTGGGGGGGGGGGGGGGGGGGGTGGGTGGGAGGGGGTGGGGGGAGGGGGGTGGGGGTGAGGGTTGGGTGGAAGTATATATCGGTCTTTAGAGGATTGTGGCGACGTATGTGGGCAGGACCGCTGAGGCTGGGTGGCGGTACCCACGTTGGAGGACAACTTGATTGATAGTACAGGTTCTAGCGACAGGGGGCGGCACGGCGCAGGGACCCTTTGGTAACATCATATACAGGGGAGGTCTTCTTCCCACGGAGTGTTGAGTCGTGCGATGAGTGGAGAGGTCGCGTAAAGAGGGGTTGTGGAGACCGTCGGTTGGGGGGTTGGGTAGAGTGGATGGCCCCCGGACATTTTGTGGTGCTAGAGGTATAACCCCCCATTTTGGGTAGTTGGTTATGAGTCTGACATACAGAAGACAAGATAGTGAAATACCACTGGGTGTTGAGTATTTGGGGAGTTATATGGACTGTGGTTGTATATGTGACAGTGATTTTTGATATGATAATATAGCACTTCAGGTGTATAGTGGGTTGTAGCTCGGTACAGGGGGGGTGTGGATGTGGGGGGTTTGGGGGGTTTGGGGGTAGGAGAGGGGTAAATTGGAGAATAGTGAGAATGGGTGGAGGGGAAGGGGGGATGGTGGTGTATGGGAGGCGGGGGGTGTGTTGGGCGGGGGTTTGGTTGAGATGCGGGTGTTTGATGGTGGTGGTATGTTGGTGTATTTGTGTGGGGGAGTGTATGAGGGATGGAGATGAAAATATATGGGTTGTGGATGGTGGTGTGATGTGGGGAAGTGAATGAGGTGGAGAGGTGGGGCAACTTGAAAGTGATGGGTGTGGTTTGAAGGTTGAAGGTGGGGGTGGTGGGCGGTTATATTTGAAGGGGGTGTTGGGGATGGGTAATAGGGTGTAGGGGTGGAGTGAATGGGGGTGGAGGTTTATTGGTGTAGGTGGTAATTTTGGTGTTGGGGTGGGTGGGGTTTGGTATTGTGTAGGTTGGGGGGAGTAAAGAGAAAAATGAGGGAGGGGTGGAGGGATGGAATTTGTTAGGAGTGGTTTGGGGAGGTGGGCGAAGTGGGTGATTTTGCAAGGTGAGAGGGGGTTGGGAATGCGTTATGGTGTTAGTCGGTGGGTGTGTTGGAAGTGTGTTAGAAGGTGTGTTGGTTGGGTTGTGGGGGATGGTTGTGTTTTTTGGGGGGGTGGACATGATTGTTGTGGGGTATTTGATTTGGGTGGATTTGGGATGTTGGGGTGGGTGAGTGACTGATGGGTTTAGGAGTTAGGTTGGCTTTGGGGGTTTGCTTTTGTGTTTGGTGGGATGGGGAGGGGGTACGCGCTGGAATGGGAGGGTGGTGGGGTGTGAAATTGGTGGAGTGGGGGGGGTCTTGGGGTTGGGTGGAAGGAGTGGTGGGGGGTTGGGGTGGGGGGTGTGTGTGGGATTGTAGGGTGGGGTTGCTTATGGGTGATGGTGGGTTGTGATGGGGAGTGGGTGTTTGAGGGGTTCAGTGAAGGTCTTTGGAAAGGTGGGGGGCTGGGGTGATTTGTGTTGCATTGGAGGATTGGGGGGGTGGGGGTTACTATGGGTGGGAGATAAGTTTGGGTGTGGATGGGGGTGTTGGATAGTTGGGGCAAGGGGTATGGGAGTATTATTTGTTTGTGGGTGGTTTTGTGGAGGGGTGGTTAATTGGTGGGGGTGTAGAGGTTTAGTTTAGGTGTGGTTGGGGATAATGTGAAGGGTGGAGGAGGGATTAGTTTTGGGTTAGTATGGTGGGGTTTGTAGGTGGGGTTGGGGGGTATTGGAGGTAAGATGGATGGGTAAGTGCTTAAATGGGTGGGTCAGTTAGAAAGTTAGTGGAAAAAAAGGGGGAAGAGAGAAGTGAGGTTTATGGATAATGGATGGGTGGTCTGGTAAGTGTTGGTGGGGTGGTGTTGAAGGGTGTGTATGAATTTGGGGTGGGGTATGGTGCAATAAACGGGGGGGTGGTGGGGAGAAGTGGAAATGAGGTTTTGTGGGTGTGGGGGTGCCGTGAAAGGTCTGGGAGTTGGCTGGGTAGTGGGATGAGGGATGTGAGAGGATTGGGGTGGGGGTTGGGCTGGGTTTCTATAGCATGTAATTTTTGGCCGTTAAAATGGTTAAATAGGTTTGGGGAGGGGAGGTGGTGGGGGGTGGGGTGTGGGAAACCAGGAGGGGGTTAAGGTGGGTGCAGGGTGGAAGGAGTGATGGGAAGGAGTGAAAAATTTTTTGTTTAGGGGGGGGATGGTTGTTTGTTGGGGGGGGTTTCAGTTTTTGTTCTGGAGTTTTTGGAGGTGGGATGTAGTTTGTTTTGTTGACGGGTTTGTGGGCGAGGTTGATGGGGATGGGAATAGTGTCTGAGAAGGCATCTTTGGTGTTTTGTTGGGGAATTTGGGAGGGGGGTTGACGAGGTCCATGGTAGGGTTTTAATTTACGATAGGTTTTATAAGTGTTATAAGGTTTGTAAGGGGGTGGGGGTGGGATTGGTTTTGGATTGGTGTGGGTTTGGTTATTTTTTTTTGTTTGGTGGGACGGGGTGGTTTTTCAAGTTTTGTCCAGGGGTTGGGGGGGAGGGTGGGGAGTGGGGTGTTTTGGTTGTTTGGGTGGTTGATTGGGGGTAATTGGTTGGTTTGGGGGGGGGTGGCTGGGTACAGAGTTTGAGGGTGTTAAAAAGGTGGGGTGTGTTCGTGGTTGGGGGGTTTGGGGGGGGACGGTTGGGTGGGGTGTGGGGTGGTGTGGGTAGATGTGTTGTTTCGGGGTGGTTATGGATATGGGAGGGGGGGGTGGGGGTTGCTGCCGGTAGGGTGTGGCGTAGTTTGTGATTTTGGGGGGGTGAGGTTTGGGTGTTTATTTCCATGTGGGGGGGTGTGGGGGTAACGAGGGTGTGTTTGGGTGTTGGGTGGTGGCTTTGGGGTTAAGCAGTTTTTTTGGGTTGGGGGTTTTTTATTGGTGGGGTTGGGGTGGTGGGGTGGGTGGTGAGCAAATTGGGGGTGGGATAGGGGAAATGTGGCAGGAGGTGGTTGTTGGGGGTGTTTTAATTTTACGGGGGGGGGGGGTTGGGGGGTTTGGGTTAATGGAGGGGGTTTGTTGGGGGGGGGGAGGGGGGGGGAGGGGGAGGGGGTTGGGGGAGTTATTTTTTAGGCCGGGAGGGCGGTGGGGGGGGGTGTTGGTCCGTTTTTTTTATTTTCAGGGTCTTTTGGGTTTGGGTTTATTTTTTTAAGGTTTTTTTGGGGGGGGGGGGTGTTATAGGGGGGTTTTGTTGGGGGTGGGGGTGTTTTGTTTGAAATGAGGGTGGGGTCGTTTTCTGGGTAAGGTTTTTGTATGCTTTTTTGAGGGGGTAAGGGGAAGAGTTTGGGGTGGTAAGTTTTTGGGGGAAATTGGTATTGGGTTGGTTGGTTAATTTGTTGGGGTGGGGGTAATGTAGGGGTTATATGTTTTGGGGGGGGCTTTGGGTTGTGGGTTGGGTTTTTTGTTTTGGGGGGAGGGGGGGGTTTTGTTTTGGAGGGGGGGGGTTGGGTAAGTGTAAAGGGGGGGTTTGGGGTATAGGTTTTTTTTTGGGGGGGTTTGTGCTACTTCTGTTTGTAGGGGTATTTGGTTTTATGGGGAAACAGTGGTTTGGGGTGGGTGTTTTGCATTGGGAGGGGGGTGGGGGGGGAGCGTAATGGTGTGTAGTTGGTTAAGTGGGGGATTGTTTATGTTTTTTTTTTGGGGGGAGTGGTTTGATGGGGGGGCTTGGGGTTCTTTGGTTGGATGGGGAGTTTTTGTAAGGGTAGGAGTATGGGGGTTGGGGTAGGGGGTTGGGTTGGGGGTGGGGTAGGTGGGTGGGGTGGGGTGTGTAGGACTTTTGTGGTATAGGGGTTGGGTACCAGGGAGGGGGAGGGGTGTATTTGTTTTGGGGGGGTGGGGGGGGTTGGTTTTGTATATTATTTTGGGGGTGTTTTGAATTAGTTTGAGTGGGGGTTGGTGGGTTGTGGGGGTTGGGTTTAGAATTGGAGGGGGATTGTTTTGGGGTGGGGTGGCAGGTTTTTTGTGGGGGGGGTTTGGTTGGGAATGGGGGGTGTATGGTAGGGGGGGGGGGTGATTGGGATTGGGAAGGGGAAAGGGGGTTTGGTTGGTGGTGTAGTGGTGGGGTGTCTGGGGTGTTGGGGTTGGGGGGATTTTGGTGCAAGGTGGTGGTTGAAAGTGGGGGTGGGGGGGGGTTGTTTTGGGGAGGGGTCTTGGATATTTGTGGGAGTGGGTGGTTTTAGATAGATTGGGTTTTTGGGTTAGGTGGGTTTGGAAAGGGAATCGTAAAATGTTTTTTTTGATTTTGGTTAGTTTTGTTTCTGGGGGTGGGGTTTATTTGTTGGAGAGGGGGGTTTTTACTTTAGGGTATAATTAGACAGGGGGGGGGGGGGGGTATTGGGGAGTTGGGTGTTTTGGGTTTTTGTTATCATTTTTGGGTGTGGGAATGTTGGTGGAGGATTGGTTTGGGGATTTTGGATGTAGTGGGTGTTTTGGGGGGGGGGGGGGGGGGGGTTTTGGTATTAGGGCAGTTTGGGGGGTTGGTTTGGTTGGGGGGGTTTTAGTTTTTTTCGGGGGGGACTTGTTATTTAGGGGGCGGGGGGGGTTTTTTGAGGGAGGGGTTGTTTTGGTTTGGGTTTGGGGGTGATTCTTAGGTATAATTTGCTAGTGTTTTTTTTTAATGTTCGTTTTATTGTTTTGGAATTTATTTGAATTTAGAATGTGGGTGGGTTGGAGGAAAGGGGGGGAGTGGGGGTGGGGTTGTGGGACAGGTGGTGTGGGTGGGGGGGGGGATTTTGTTATTTGGTTTTTTGGTGGGGGGGGGGGGTCGTATTTTTTGTGTTTGGAGAGAATTGATTTTATTGCGAGTGGGGGGAATTTGGGGGGGGTATGGTAAAATTCGTGGAGTGGGGGGGGGGGTGGGGGGGGGGGGTGGGGGCTGTTTGGGTAGGTGGTAGGGGGGGGGTTGTTTTTTGGGGGGGGGGTTGGTGATTGGGGGGGGGGGGGTGGGGGGGTTTTAGTTGGTTTGGGGGAGGGGTGGGGGGGGGGGGGTGGGGGGGGGGTGGGGGATGGGCACGGGGGACTATGTTTGTAGGGGGGGGGGTTGGGGGTGGAGTGAATGGGTATTGTTTTTTGTACGAGGGTGTTTGGGGGGTGTAGGGTTGGGATTAGGGTGTGGGGGTTTTGCCGGGGGGATTTTTTGTATGGGTTTTGGGGGGTGGGACCAGGAAAGAAGGGGGGGGGGGTTTGGGGTGTGGAATGGTTATTCCAGGGTTTTGGATGAGAAGTTATTAAAGGGGGGTGGGGGGTTGGGGGGTGTATGGGGTTTTGGGGGGGGTTTGGGGTGGGGGGGAATTTTGGGGGGGGGGGGGGTGTGAGGGGGTGGGGGGAGGGGTATGGGGGGGGTGCTGTTAGAGTGGGTTGTGGAGGTTTAGTTTTGTTGGGCGGGGGGTGTGTTTGTTTGGTTGATCAGAGGGGGTGTTTGGATTTGGTTTGGGGGATTTCGTTTTTTGGGTTTCTTTGGAGGGGTTTTGTTGGGTACTATTTTTGTGGGGTGGTTTTTGTGTGGTGGGGTGGCTGAGTTTGTTGGGTATGGGGGGGGGTTGTTTTGGGGGGGGGGGTTGGGGGTGGGTAGTTTGGTTTTGTTGTGGGGGGGGGGTTTTCACATGGGGGGGTGGGATGGTGGGGGGGTGGTGGGGATGTTCGTTTGGGGGGTGTTTGGGTTTTTTATTGGGGGGGTGGGGATTTTTTGGGTTTATATGTGGGGTTTTGGGGGGTGTTGGGTGTTTGGGTTGGTTTTTGGGTTTTGGTTGTTGGGTTTGGGGTGGTGGGGGTGGGTGTTGTTTGGGGTGGTTTGTTGTGGTTTTGTGTTTTGGTGGTGTTTGGGGGGGTGTGTGGGTTTTTGTGGGGGGGGGGTTTGGGGTGGGGGGGGGGGTTGTTTGGGGTGTTTGGGTGGTGGGGGTGTGTGTGGGGTGGGGGGGTTGGGGGGGTGTGGGGGGGGGGGGGGGTTGGGTTTTTGGGTTTGGTTTTGGGGGGGGGGGGGGGGGTGTGGGGGGGTTTGGGTTTGGGGGGGGGGGTGTGGGGGTTTTTGTGGTTTTTGGGGGGGGGGGGGGGTTGGGGGGTGGGGGGGGGGTTTGGGGGGGGGTTGGGGTGGGGGGGGGGTTGGGGGGGTATTTTATGGGTGGTTTTTGGGTGGGTTTGGGGGGGGTGGGGTGGGGGGGGGGGGGGGTTATGATGGGGGTGGGTGGGTATTTTTGGTGTTGTGGTTTTGATTTGTTGGGATTTTTTTGGTGGTTGGTTTGGGGTGGTTGTTGGGGGGGGTTTGGGGTGTTGGGGGTTATTTTTTTTTGGGTTTTTGTGGGGGGTTGTGGGGTTTGAGGGTGGAGTTGGGTGGTGGGGTGGGGGGGTATGGGTGGGTGGTGTTTGTTGGGGGGGGGGGGGTTTGGGGGGGGGTGCAAATTTTGGTTTGGTGGGGTTTGGGGGGGGGGGGGGGGGGGGGTTTTTTGGGGGGGGATTGTGGGGGGGGGATGGTTGTGGGGGGGTTGGGTGGGGTTTTAGGAGGGGTTGGGGTTTTTTTTTTGGGGGGTTGGGGGGGGTTTGGGGGGGGGGATTGGGGTGTGGGGGGGGGGGGGGGGGTTGGATGGGTGGTTGTGGGGGGTGGGTTTTTTTGGTTTGTTTGGGGGGGGGGTTGGTTGGGGGGTTGGTTGAGTTTGGGGGGGGTGGTTTTGGGGTTGGGGGGTGTGTTGGGATTGTTGTGAGGGGGTTTTGGGATAATGGGGGTTGGGGTGGGATTTGGGTTTTGTTTGTTATGGTGTGGGGTTTTGGGTTATTTTTTTGGGGTTATTGTTTGTTGGGGGGGGGGTTGGGGTTGGTTGGGGGGGGGGGTGGTTGGGGGGTGGGTGTTTTTTTTGGGGGGTGTTTGGGATTTGGTGGGGTGGGAGTAGTTGGGGGAGATTGGGGTTGGATTTTTGGTTTTGTGGAAATTTATTGGGTTTGGGGGGTTGGGTGGGGGGGGGTTGAATGGTGGGGGGTTTGTTGGTGTGGGGTTTGGGGGGTTTTTGGGGGATTTTATTTGGGGGGGGGGGGGGGGTGGGTTAATTTTGATTTTAGGTTTTGTTTTGGTGGGATTTTTGGGGTGTTTTGGGTATTTGGGGGGGGGGGTGGGGGGTGATTGTTGGGGGGGGGGGGGTTTGGGGGGTTTGATTGGGTTGGTTGTTTTTGTTAAATGGGGGTGGGTTTTTGGGGTGGGGGGGGGGGGGGGGGGATTGTTGTTTTTTGGGGGGTGATTGGGGGGGTTGGAGGGTAGAGGGGGGGGATGGGGTTTTTGTTATTGGATGGGGGGGGTGGGGGGGTGGGTTTTTGTGGGGGGTTTTGATTGATTGGGTTTGTTGGGGGTGGAGGGATGGTTGGGTTGGTTGGTTTGTTTTGGGGGGTTTTTAGATTTTTGTTTTATTTGTGGGGGTGGGGTTTGGTTGGTTTGTGGGTTTTTTTTGGGGTGTTGGGGGGGGATGTGGTTGGTGGGTTTTTTGGATTTTTTGTAATTTTGTTTATGTTTTAGAGGGTTTTTGAGTTTGGTTATTGTTTGTGGTGGTTTTGGTAGTATTTTTTTTTTTTGGAATGGGGTTGTTTAATTTGTGGTTTTGGGGTTTTGGGGGGGTGGGTTGTGGTGGGGGGGAGTTTTTTTTTTTTGTTTTTGGGTTTGTAAGGGATTGGTTTGGTTGGGGAGTGATGGGGTTTTTGGGGGATTTTTTGTTTTTTTTTGGGTTTTGGTTTTTGTGTTTTTTTTTGTTTTTTGTTATAGGGTGGTTGTTGTTTTGGGTGTTTGGGGGGGTTTGGATTGGTTTGAGGGGTGATTATTGGTTGGGGGGGGTAGGGTGGGGGGGGGATTGGTAGGGGGGTGGGTAATTCTGTGTTGATGTGGGTGTTGGGGGGGGTTGGGGTTGGTTTGTGGTTGTTTGTTTTGTTTTTGGGAGGTTTCGGATGTGTGTGGGATTTTGTGGGTATGGATTTTTTGGGGAGGAGGGGGGTTTTTTTTTTTTTTTGATTTTTTGTTGGAGGGGGGTGAGCTTTGTGGGTGTTTGGGGGGTTTGGTTAGGGGGGTGGGTGGGGGGGTTTTTGTGGGTTGTTGGGATCAAATGGTGAAAATTTTTTTTTGTTTTGATTTGGGTTTTTATTTTTATTGTTTTTTTGTTTATTAGGTTTTTGGATGGTTAGTTAGGGTTTGTTTTGTGTTGGAGTGGGGTGTAGGGTTTTTTTGATTGGTTGTTTATGGGTGGGTGTTTTTTTAGTGGGGTTTGATGTGGGGTTTTTGAGTTTAGTTTTTTGGTGGTAATTGTTGTTGGAATTTGTTTTTTTAGGTTTTGTTGTGGGTAAATTTTATTTATTTTTTGTTTATTTGATTGTATAATTGTTGGTTTTTGTTTTGATTTATTTGATTTGTTGTATTTTTATTTTTGTGAATGGTTTTTGTAGTATATTTTTTTTTTTCTCCTACTTTCTTTCTTGCTCATTATATATCTTTGAGATTAAGTTTTTTAGTTTTTTTTTTGAGGCTGGTGGCGGTACCCACTGAGGACTACTTGATTGATAGTAGTTTTCACACCCTTTGGTAACATCTTTTTCAGGGTTTCTTTTCCCCTGTCGTGCATACTGATCGCGCGGAAAGGAGACCGTCGGGTAGAGTGGATCCCCAGACATTTGGCTAGAGGTATACCCCATTTTGGTAGTTGGTTTATGAGTCTGTACATACAGAGAGACAGAGATAGTGTTTTTTTTTCAGTGTTGTATTATGTTATGGATGTTGTATGTACAGTGATTTTTGATATATTATATAGCAGCTCTGTTGATACCTTTAGCTCTACATGTTTTGTTGTGGATGTTGTTTCGCTTCGTATACATAGTAGAAATACTGTGTGTGCGGCGGATCTGGTCATGCGCCTGGGAAGAGGTAACCCGGGGCGTGACATCACCGAAATGGGTGAACTCCCCCTATGTCTCCTATCTTGTTGTTATAGGATTAATTAGATGCATAACTATGTTAATTATGGCATGATGATAATTGTGATTGCATGAGACATGCAAGTTGTTTATGAAAAATGTATATTTCATATAGTGTGGCATTATGAGAATATTATGCATGCTAGGGTATTGGCACTATTAGTGTAATGACGCATTAGAAAATGAAAAGTATACTATGCATGCTAGGGATGAGCATCATTTTGAGACACCACTTGAGCGGTGGACTAGTGAACTCTCTTGCATACCAAAGTATGCTTGTATAGAGAAAAGAGGAATTATGGCAAATGCAATATATGTATGTTTGTATAGAGAAAAGAGAGGATTTGATATATGCAGGATAAGTTGTTGCACCTCATTTAGGTGGGCAACTTTGACGGGCATCGTTGGCTTTGGCTCGACCTTTTGGTCGTGGATTGATTCCATGTTTAAGACATGAGGAAAGGGATACTATTTGCATTTGATATTATAATTGGTTTAACATGAGTCCATTTGGTTAATTAAACACCTACATGATAGCTCTATACTCTATGTAGTAGAGGTTATTGTAGCTTATGCATGGCGTGATTATGGACCCGTTGGCATCGTAGATTTTATTGTTATAGCATCGTAGAATGCATGGATTATAGCATTAGAGTAATGCATGATTTATGGCATTAGAATAATGCATGATTTATGAACTTAGTAAACAAAGAGATGAACATTTACATGTTAGAGACATGGACATATTGGTAGGGATATACCAACGGACATATTGAGAACAACATGATATTGTTGACATTTAGCATATTGGCTATTGAATGTAGTAAACATAAAGTGATATGTTTTGACATAACGTGAAATTAAACTTATGATATTATTATGGTTGATTTGTTGCTTGTTCGCCACTATGCTCGTTTACACATGCTTGTGAGGGTCGCTCCCTACAAGCCGGCACTCCGGAGATGGCCTAGCGACAGTTATTTCGCCCGTGTGTTTGAGAGAGCGCCGAAATGGAACCGCCGTGGGTAAGGCTCACCAAAGCGTGAGGTGTTGACTACCACGGAGCCATTAGGCACGGCACAAGTGAACATCCCGCTATTGTATTATCTTATGATTACACAGTTATGGTGTATGCAAGGTGAATATTCATATGGTAAAAGGCTATTTTAACCGTAAATGTGACATTTGACACCCTAATTAATCGTCGACTGCATATACATGTAGTGTATGGACATAGTATTGGGTGGTGACCTTGTGGCATTGCATGTAGCGAGGTATTGACATGACTTGGCACGCTAGTAATTAGTGAACATAACGTATTTATAGTTTGGAAACAAGTCATACTTGAAATAGTTAAACTTGACATATAGCGAGTTTATGACATTAAGCATATGTAATTGATCATGGCATTAATTTGACATGCATATAAACCATGAAATTAATTGTTGAGCATATGACAATAGAACATGTTCATGTTCATGTAGATGATTTAGTCATTGGAGGCAAGATAGATGTAGAACTACCTGTTTAGTATTAAATGTTATTTGCTTTCTGCTTTATGTTTCAATTTTACTATCTTGCCTCAGTTGACCTAGCGGTGTAATTCGCCACTCTCGGCGGCTTACCCACTGGGAACTATTGAATAATAGTTCTCATCCCCCTGGGGTTTGTTGTTTTTATTTCAGAGCCTTCCGCAGCAGGAGAGGCTTGGGATCGCGGCGAGGGGTTAGCAGCTAGCTAGAGCCTCTACGGTGTTGTGGTTGTAGGCATACCATGGGTTTCCTTTCATTGTATTTTGAATGAAAGATGTATAGTTTTGTTGATGGTTGATTGATCTACTAGTCGATAAGATGTATAATGTTATTGTATATCTTGAGATTTTAGTTGTATGGATTTTGTTTTAGTTGTAGAACTATGTTCTCGCTCTGATTACCTTGTTAGGATGTATTCCTCTTCCTACTTGATTATTTGTTAGCATAGACGCCTTGTGTACATTGTGTTGTTTGAGGTACACGGCGGGTCTGTGCACGTGCCTGGTAGGCTCCCACGAGAGCCCGGGGCGTGACACGATATTTCCTACCATAAAGGACTTTTCAAGTCTCGGCTTGTGCCGTGCCTAATGGCCCCGTGGTAGTCAACATTCTCGCTAGAATGAGCCTCCCCCACGGCAATCCACTTCGGCGCCCATATAACCTGCACACAGGCGATCATCATCGCGAAAGGCCCACTCCGGAGTTGCCGGCTTGCAGGGAGCGACCCTCACAAGCATGTGCGAATGAGCACAATGGCATAACAAGCATGGTCAACAGCATAGGAAATACGTTCGTCATGTCTCTAACATGAAGTAGCCAACCGATGTCCAAGGATCTAACATTATGTCATAATGTCAACCTAATTATTCACCTAAGTGAAATACAATATGTTTAATCTCATACTATGTCAAAACATGTCACATTATGTTTACTACATTCACTAGCCAATATGCTAAATGTCAACAATATCATGTTGTTCTCAATATGTCCGTTGGTATATCCCTACCAATATGTCCATGTCTCTAACATGTAAATGTCCATCTCTTTGTTTACTAAGTTCATAAACCATGCATTACTCTAATGCCACATATCATGCATTCTACGAATGCCAAAACTATGCATTATACTAATGCTATAATCCATGCATTCTACAATGCTATAACAATGCATTCTACGATGCTAACGAGTCCATATTCATGCCATGCATAAGCTACAACAACCTCTACTACATAGTGTATAGAGCTATCATGCAAGTGTTTAAATAATCCAATGGACTCACGTTTAATCAATTATAATTATCAATGCAAATGGAATTTCATTCCTCATATCTTAAACATGGAATCAATCCACGACCGAAAGGTCGAGCCCAAAGCCAACGATGCCAATCAAAGTTGCTCACCTAATGAGGTGCAACAAACTTATCTTGCATATGCCATATTCTCTCTTTTCTCTATACAAGCATACTTTGGTATGCTAAGAGAGTTCACTAGTCCACCACTCAAGTGGTGTCTCATATGATGCTCATCTCTAGCATGCATAACATACTTAGCATTTCCTAATGCATCATTTCACTAATAGTGCAAATACCCTAGCATGCATAATATCCTCATAATGCCATACTATATGAAATATGCATTTTTCATAAACAACTTGCATGTCTCATGCAATCACAGTTATCATCATGCCATAATTATTATAATTATGCATCTAATCAATCCTATAATAAGATAGGAGACATAGGGGGAGTTCACCCATTTCGGTGAGGTCAGACCCACCGGATACCCGTCGAAACCTCGCAGTACTTCGAAACGAAGTTGTCCCTCGAGCTTCTCATACCCTAAGATAATTTTCCAAGGGGTTAGGGGTATCGAACAAGCAATTCGAAAACTACCCAAAATCAATGAGGTAAATGGGTGGAAATTACCTTGAGCAAGTAAAACTTGTTCTAAGTCCCATTGGAGGTTAGAGATCTTCCAATCTAACCTACAACAACATTCTACACCCATCAATTCCACCTCAAGGGCTCACAATCATTTTAAATCAAACCCTAATTTTCCAAGAAACTAGGTTTACATGCTAATCTTAAGCAAAATCACAAATAGAGGAGTTGTAAGATAATTACTCACCTCATAAGAGCTCCAAACCAAGCAAAAAGAGGCTAGGGTTGGAGATTCATCCACCAACCGGCTCTCCTCGTCCATCCCGAGCTCCCCACAAAGCGTAGAAGCACTCCTCCATGAAGAAAATGGAGGAAAAAGAGATCAAAACATGATCTAGAGAGGTTGGGAGCAAGAAAATCTAGAGAGAGAGAGAGAGAACACCCTACCTCATCTCCTCCAAGTCCTCAGCCAACAATGGCTGTGAAGGGGTGAAGGGGTACTTAAACCCGAGCAACAAAATCCACTTAGGCCCCTCACAAAGCCAAAATTGCAAAACAGCACGAAATGCAATTTCTGCACTGTATACCGGTATGCGCATGGGCATACCGGTATCCAGCCAAAAGTCCCGCAAACCCGAGCCTCGGCCAAGCAGTCTGCGCAAAGGGATTCCGGTATGCGACTTCCCCATACCGGTACAAAACGCTCCAATACCGGTATGCGCATTGCACATACCGGAATGCCAGCGTATTCCGGTATCAACTGCGGAATCCCGCAGAACCCGAGAGCTGCGCACAACCAGTTTTCACTGGATTCCGGTATACCTAAACCAGATACCGGTATGCAATGCAAAATCTGCACTTTTGCAGATTTCGACTTCCGGAGTCCGTTTTCGCACTTTCTAAGTCCCGAAAACACTCCGAAGCTCACCAAACTCAACCCAAAACTCCAGAATAGTATAAGACACTATTCTCTCACTAGAACTCCGCAATTTGCTAAAGTTCAGTGTACTACAAGTTTAATTTTGCTTATTACACAAGATGAATCCGAATTTATTACTACATTTATCCTTGCAGGACACTCAGTCTTGGCTAGCGATGGACGAGGACGAAGATTACTCACATTTTGCTGCACTTTTCCATTACGAGAGCATGCTCTTGCCATCAATCGTTTTAGTAGACCTCCTCACAATTGCAAATCCTAATTGTTGTGCATAATGCTTATAAAAATTGAAAACTGCTTCAAAATCATTGAAAGCCATTCCAATTTCTGGTGCCGGAATATTTACCTCTCTATCGTCATTGTTTCTTTCTTCATTCATCTAATAAATCTTAAATTAAAATTATCAGTGTGGCCAGACATATAAGAAAATTGGTGGCCTGTAACACATCATATATAGTCGGAATACAAAATTAGGATAATGGTCACGGGCCAAAATATTTATCAAAATCGATACTGCTAAAGTTATAATGTATAGGCACCATTCTACTAAGCCCTAAAAATTTATCATTGCGAGGACAGAAAATAATATAAGCATTTTATTATAACAGTTTAAGCAAACAAAATAATCAGACAATTAATATTTATTTTACCAAATTTTACTCTCATGCACTATTAAATAACTAAAAACAAATAAAAAATACCTATAACATAAAAAAACTTCATATCACTGTGACAGAGAGAATTGAACACAAAATCATGTAGAGAAATTACTATGTGAAAATAAATAAAATTGCTTTAATTGAAAGAAAATTAAACTTAAGAAAATTCAAAAAAGAGTAATCAATGACCTATACAGCCATAGATTCAAGAAAGTAAAATTCAGTTAATACAAAAAAATTGTTAAGCATTGAAAATTTTCAATAAAACAGAATTATAATAAAAATGCATCATCTGTTAACTAGTTGATAAGTCATCATAATTAAAAAAATATTAATTTACTAAAAAATGCTACAAAATATTAAAAAAATATGTGAAGCAATGACTTCAAATGAAGCCTAAACCCTTTTTAATTAGTTCAAATGAAGAAATGTGTTCCCATTAAAGGAACTAGTTACAATTTACTCACGGCCGCCTTCTTGTGGGGCGTACGCGCGGATAGGGTTACGGATCGCTGCTTCAGAACTCCAGCCGGAAATGGAGGAGGAGAACGTGCTGATGGTTGCACGACACGAGTTCGCCGAAGTATCAGCTACGGATGAAGGGAGAGAGAGAGAGGAAGTAGAGATGGAGAAAGAGAGGAGGGGGCGGAGGAAACCGGGAGGGAAAGAGTACTCAAAACAAAATGGGGAGTGAAGTTATTATGATTTTTTTTTTTTTCCTAAAGCCTATTAATAACAGCCGTTGGATCCAACGGTTGTAGAATATACACCCCTATAGGGGTTGTACCTGTAGCACTACTCTTAATACTTTGCTAATTTCATGCTGCAGCCACCTAATTTCACATTTGGTGGCATTTTTAACGTCAAATATTTCCTTTTGGTATAACTGATCAGTTTGGATAGTACTCGTCTATCTTATTTATAATTAAGTAAGTACCGTTGATCTCACCAATCCCCATGCATTCTTTAGAAAAAGAACCGTAGCATTGCCCCTGATCCATTTCCATTGGATATTTGAACCTACTACGTACATGAGGAACATCGATCTGCTCAGCTGAACTTTTGGATCGAACTACGTACCTTTCATAGAATTGCTTCTCCTAGCTCCCGCTTATATATAGTCACATGAGGAATTCATGCTAATTATAAGCGCACTTAAAAAAGCTTTCTCAAGAAGAAAACTAAAAGAGTAGCGTGATGTTAATTAACATAAATTTTCAATCATAACTTTATTTATTTACAGGCGGAAAAAGAGAAGCACAAGTGCAACCGAAAAGGGAACTTCACCAAACATTACTCACCCATAACTTGACTCGATCGGTAGTAGTAGTAGAACACCCAAATCTCACATATCATGTGCTTCTAATATTTGCAGTTACATGTCTTCGCACAACAAATTAACTCCATACCACATGTGCACATATTATTATTATATAATAGAAAGCTTAATTAAAAGCCCCTGGAACCAGGTATGCTGACCCATCGTAGCTGCAGTTCAACTTCACCACATTCTACATTTCTCAGCCTGAGAGCGAGATCTTGAATGACTTTTCCCTCCGAACAATATATGGCACTTTCCTCGGCCAAGCAGTTCTGCCTATTCGGAACAACCTTCGTTACGATGGTACCATTCGGAATGCCTTGCAAATTCATCTTCACAGCCTCAACAAATGGGTGGATGTCAAACTCTGCATTGCCCATCGGATCATCATTGCTGAAAGTGTCCTTGTCAAACACTTCCTGAAAGTTTAGCCCACGTTAATACGTAGTATGATAGCGATAACCTTGCTAGATTGTATCGACACTTAATTCTTCAAAACTGATGGTAATTATCATGTACAAATGTGGTAAAATATAGAATACTTGAAATAACAATTATTCCAAACATTTCACTGGTGCATAATGGGACAAACACACATCAAAATATATTATTTCTATGGATATATCTGGTCCCATACAACTTCATCACTCAACAAAACAGATAAACAAACACACTCCAGACGTTCTTAACAACTGTATCTTAGATGTAAAGGATATTCCAAAATAGCAGTCCCAGCCTATACTGGCCTAGCCACTTGAAACAATCCATTTCTGCACCATGAATCTGGGACTATGGCTTTTACTTGCATAATGGCGCCACCTAATCAAGAACCTGTTGGGAAATGATACATAGGGTCCAAACTTAAAAGGACCCAGCATATGCTACGATGCCGGAACATCTAATATGAAACATCTGTTCTGTTTACTCTAGGGCTTCTTCATAGCAAATAGTTGATGAGTAGGACTAGACATCAACAATAGCAAAGAATCTACAATATCGACAATGGTAGAGTACACACATCCTCTAAGTTATTTCCTTCAAAATACGATAAATCACAAAGTACATGGGACAAATTATCCTAGAAAACAATGTGTGCCGTGACTTTGAAAGAACTAAACACAAACTCCTAGGATGCAGTAATATAAAAGGAACTATACCGAATAAGTTATTAGTAGATAAGTTGTTCTAACATCCAAACAAACGCTCAGAGGGATTACATTAAGCGGCTGTTTGGATGCAAGGATGATAGACCTCACAATATGCTTAGAATAGCTATATGAAAGAGTACTCGTTTGTGTGTAGACACTTTTCTAAAGGTGATATATTACCACATCGAATATGTAACCTCAAAAATCGGTTAATTATCCAGAATAATATAAATCACCTGTAAAGTAAATTATCTTATATGAGGCTTAACCTATTGAGCCTCTCGGCACCAGTAGGATTATCCAGTTTGAACTTGAGTCTCGATCCAGACTCTCATATTTTTCTTCTCAGGATACATATATATATATATATATATATATATAGAGAGAGAGAGAGAGAGGGGGGGGGGGGGGGGGGGGGGAGGGGGGAGTGCCACTATATAGTCTTCGTACTCATAAGTCGTTTCCGATGATGGAGCTTCCGAATTGATGATCCATACCATTAAACATGATATAATAATTTGAAGTATCTGGAAACCGAATTTTATAATTTTTCAAATTTATAATAAGGTCCATCAAATGGATATAAAATGAACGTTTAAAATCAAACGATCTCCGAAAGATAGGAGATATGATTATTTAATTCAAGTCGGAGTTATTAATCTTGATTTCTTTCGTGAATAGAAACTTCTATCAAAAATTCAGCTGATTTCAATTCTTCTACACCATTTAGTAGAAAATGTCCATCAAATGGATATAAAATGAACTTTTAAAATCAAACGATCTCCGAAAGATAGGGGATATGATTATTTAATTCAAGTCGGAGTTATTATTAATCTTGATTTCTTTAGTCAATAGAAATTTCTATAAAAAATTCAACTAATTTCGATTCTTCTACACCATCTAGTAGAAAATGTCCCATACTGGCCATTAAAATCAAGGGTTAATTACACCATTGGTCCCCAACCTTTGCACCTATTTTAACTTTGGTCCCCAACCTTTTTTTTTTGGGCAATCAAGTCCCCAACCTTTTTATTTTATTTCAATTAAGTTCCGACCGTTAGAAGAGTGTTAAAATTGACGGAAAATGCCACGTCATCGCCATAGAGGCGCTGTGTCAGCACCACGGAGGCACTGTGTCAGCGCCAACTAATTATACAATTTAAATTTAAATTTTATATTATAAATTTAAATTTAAAATTTAAATTATATTGAATTAAATTATAAATTCAAAGCAAGTTTTTTTAATTTAAGATTTAAATTTTAAATTCAAATTTTGATTTTGGATTCAAATTTAAATTCGAATTCAAATTCCGATTTTGTATTTAATTTTAAATTCAAATTCACATTTTGAATTCTAATTCTAATTTAATTTCAAACTTTGATATGGAATTTCAAATTCAAGATGTGAATTTGAATTCGAAGTTTAAATTGAAATTTAAAATTGAAATCAAATCTCAAATTCAGATTTAAAATTTAAATTCAATTTGAAAATTTAAAATCAAATTTTGAATTTGATTTTAAATTCAAATTTTAGTTTCAAAATTTTGATTTTAAATGCAAATTCAAATATCAAAATCAAAATAAAAAATTTAAGTTTTAACTCAAAATTTAGATTCAATTTAAAATTCAAATTTAAAATTTGAATTTCAATTCAAAATTTTAATTCAGCTTTAAATCAAAATTGTAGCTTTAAATTCAAATTCAAAATTCTAATTTCTGGTTAGTTTAAAATTTTAATATTAATATTGATTTCTAATTTAAATTCAAAAAGTTGAATTTTTATTTTCGAGTACTAAAGTGAAAAATGTGCAAAGTTTAGGGACCAAAATTAATATGCAAAAAAGAGCCACGTAGGCGCTGACATGGGGATTCCGTTAATTTTAGCCTCTTTTTTAACGATTAATTGAAATAAAATCAAAAAGTTGGGGACTTGATTACAAAAAAAAAAAGTTGGAGACCAAAGTGAAAATCGGTGCAAAGATCGGGGACCAATGGTGTAATTAACCCTTAAAATCAATTCTGAGCCCTTCAATCGTAAGGTATATGATGTTAAAAAATTATGAAATTTAGTTTCTGTAAATTATTTTTAACAACATGGATTGTTGATTCGAAAACTCTATCATTGAAAACAACATATTAGTACGAAGGCAATCATATTCATAATAGTATAGTAGCCGGACTCTCTCTCTCATATATATATAGAATGCTTTGCTCTTAGAAACATGGAGGTCTTCGTAATCCTAAATCGTTTTCGATGATGAGACTTCTGATTGACGATCGGCTATGTTAGACTTGATCTAGTATTTTAAAAATATCTAGAAAACATGTGTTATAATTTTTTGATATCATTTGCATAGTGATCGAAAAGAATGAAAATTAATGGCTGAAATAAATATTTCACAAAAAGTGATCATACAACACTAAAATTTTAGACCAGAAGTATTGATCTTGCCATAAGTAATATAAAGAATTTTCCACTAAATTTCATCTAATTTGGATATTTCTACATCATTAAGTTGAAAAAGGCTCACACAACCATTAAAATTGTTAATTTTAAGCCCTTTCAATAGCTAGATAGATGATATCAAAATATCGCAAAATTCTACATACTTCAAAGACTGTAAATCAAGTCTAAACGGAGCCGAAAGCCAATTTGAAAGTCTCATTATTGAAAACAACTTAAGAGCACAATATACCACCTATATATATATATATATATATATATATATATATATATATAGAGAGAGAGAGAGAGAGAGAGAGAGAGAAAGAGAGAGATTGAGAGTTGAGCTGGATGCTTCTAGAAGCACAGGTACTTCCGTACTTTCAAGTTGTTTTCAATTATGAGACTTCCAAATCGACGATCGACTCCGCTAGACTAAATCCAGAGTATGTAAAGTATTTAGAAAATAAAATTTATATTTTTTTTATATCAATTATCTTGTGATCAAAAGGGCTCAAAATCAACGATTGAAAATAAAAATCTCACAAAAAAGGATGAGATAGTAATAAAAATTTTAGATTAGAGATATTGATCTTGTTTAGCATAGTATAAAAAAAATTCTATTAAAATTTCACTTAATTGTGATATTTCTGTATCATTAAACTGGCAAACGGTTCACATTGACCATTAAAATTGTTGATTTTGAGCACTCTCAATCACTACAAAAATGATATTGAAAAATGGCGAAAATTTTATTCTAGCCATTTCGAATGCTCTAGATCAAATGCAACGAAACCAATCGTCAATTCGAAAGTCCCATCATCTGTGAGAATTCGAATTTTGGAAATTTGAATTCTGTGTTCTCTCCCTCTACTTTGTATCTGTATACGTATATATATATGTATAGCTGTATATATATATGTATATATATTGTATTATTTGTGTATTTTAATGGTTTTCGAATTTGGTTGCGGAGAGAGGATGGATTGTGGCGCTTTTCGGAGTCCGTTTCAGACGATCCAAAATGGTAGATTCGATGTCTCGGCAGTGCTGAACGCGATGGCGCGATCCGTTTCGACATGTGTGAGAATTCGAATTTTTAAATTTTGATTTTTGAATTTGAATTCTGTGTTCTCTCCCTTTAATGTGTTTTTGGTATCTGTATATGTATATATATATATGTATAAGTGTATACATATATGTATATGTTAGGTATATAGGTGTATTTTATTGTTTTAAGTTTTTGTTGCGGAGAGTGAACGGCTTAACGGCGCAATTCGGAGTCCGATCCTAACGATCCAAAATGATAGATTCGGCAGTGCTGAACGCGATGGCGCAATCCGTTTCGACATGCGACGGACGGATTGAGAGATGTCACATGTTCTTCGCTGAGGGGTCGTAGTGTACATTTTATGGTTTCACGCACCGTTTCGCGTGAGATTACTTGTGGAGGGGTGTCTGGGCATTTTGTTCCTACTGTGAGGGACCCAGGGCTTATTTTTTGGTGTTTGAGGGTCTTTTGTGCAATTTACCCTAGTGTCTTTGTGTTGTATGTGTGAGAGAGAGAGAGAGAGAGATCTCCTCACTTTCCCTCTCTTCCCTCAGCCCCATAAGTGAGCCCCCAACTTCCCCAGCTCCCCTGCCCTCTCCCCAAGCGCAGCCGACCGCCGCCGGCCACCCCCTGGCCGGCGCAACCCCGGCCAAATCTCTCTCTCCATTTTCTTCTTCTTTTCCTTCTTCTTCTTCTTCTACTTCCATGCGGTGTGCACCCAGGGGGAACCCATGCCTGAGCTCCCCCTGAGGTGGCACGACCGCCGGCGACCTGCCCCGCCGCCGGGAGCCGCCGAGCTGCTGCCTGCTGCTGTTAGGGCAGCAGCAGGCCAAGGCTGCTGGACCCGAGCCGCCGCCGCCTCCCACCGCCTTGGAGGGTGAGCACTGCCACCCTCGGGACCTCCGGAGCCGCCCCCTACCTCCCCGGCCGTCGCCGTGCCGCCGCGGGCTCGGCCTGGGTTACTAGGGCAGCCGCGGCCGAGCTCTCTCCGCCGCTGCCACCGCCGATCTTTTTTGTCGCGGTCACCGGCAGGCCGACGTCCGGCGACCTCCTCTTGCCGGTGCTCGCGTCGCCGCCGGCCGCCGACGCCGTCCGTTGCCGCGCCTCCGTGCCCTAGCCAACCCGAGAGTGGCCCTTCTCCCCGCGCCGCCGCTTCCCGCCGCCGGCTGAGGTGAGCACTCTCTTCCTCACCTCCCCCGCATCCATTCCTGGCCGCCGCTGGCCGTGCATGTCGGCCGGCAGCCGGCCGGAGCTTGTTGCTCCGGCCGGGGTCTCTTTTTGTGTTGTTTGGGTCGCATGTGAGTGTTTGAGCTCCCTGTTGCCTCCCGAAGCTCGGGAAGGTGAGCACGATGATCGTAGCGTTGCGCTGATCATCATGCTCACCTTGGTTTCCTGTTTGGGTGTGTCGTTTCGCCGTTCGACCTTTGTCGAGCTTTGTTATTGCATGTATTCACTATTTTTATGGGTTTTCTGGGCTTGCGACTGGTCCTGTCGCAGTGGGGGTGTGAGCTCGGCTTCCGTTACGTCGTTACCTATCCGCTGGTGCTCGCGGAAGGTCGTGCGGACGAACGGATTGCTCAAACGGCCTTATTTATGCTTGTTATGTATGTATTTGTTGCTTGTTTGTGGACTTGGATGATTGTGGCAGTGTTGCGACGCTGCGGGCAGCAAGGGCTTGATCCTTGAGGCCCTGTGGACTGGTTGTCCAACCCCTTCGCCCTTCGCGGAGATCCGGATTCATTTCCGACGCATTTTTCGATGAAATAGTCGGCGAAACGCGTGTTTTTAGTCGTGCGACTCACTTGCTGATTTCGCGAGCGTCTAGACTTCGTCATTTGGCCTCGTTGGCTGTTCCTCATCGCTGTCCCGAAGTTCCGAGGACAGCGGATGAGTGACGAAGGGTTCCGGTGCCAAATCGGCATTTTTCGGGAACCCGGAAAGCCGTTTCGGGTGCGTTTGTGTTCGTGGCACCCCGAGCTTGTGCTTGCTGTCCCGTCACTTGATTTTGTGTGTTTGGGGACAGCGAGGGACTTGGTTGGCTGATTGGTACCCCTCTGGGGCTTAGTGTGGTTTCGGGATCGTCCCGGTGGGTTTTCCGGGCGATCCGTCAATTTCGGGATGTGAGAGCTTTGTGTTTTGCGTCGACTTGGTGGACCTTGACCCTGTGAGTCTTTCTTAGGTCCTGTCGCGGTTCCCGAGAGCCGTCGGTGTTAGGCTTGATCTTACCTACAGGTGGGTACTTCGATCCGGAGTCGGTTCAGTGGACTACGGTGATACCTTTCTATCCCTTCTCTTGTATTTCAGTTATTAGTTCACTTGACTCCCGTTGACTCTACTTATGTGTGCTTGGATAGTAGAGTAGTTGTGGTTTGCATGATTATTGAGACGACCCAGTTGGTCGGTAGTGATCGCCTGTTGTTCCGAGCGATCCTCGTTGTGGTTTATCAGTTGCTTCACGGCTCGTTGCCGTTCTGTGGATTGAGCATTCGCATCGATCGTCACAGCTCTTCTAGCACCTCACGTATACCAACGGTCTGATCCACCGTTTGGTCTTCTTTTCCGGAAAAGGGTCGTGTGTGTGGTACCGACCCGTGAGCCTCGACGCCGCGTGCGTTTGGGAGGTTTTGTGCCGAGAGATGAGCAGGTGACAGTGCCAGGGATACGTCCCGGTGGCTATGGATTGGGTTTACTTTGTGGTTATCTCCATTGATGCATATACTAGTTGCTTACAGTAGCATAGTTGTTCAGTTGTATGTCAGCCTCATACTTACTTGTGCTACTGTTTACCTTATCTATCTATTTGTTGACCCTCGTGCCGGTGTGTACACCTCGCCTTCGTCGGCTTGCGGTACCCACTGGGAGGGGAGACATGTTTACATGTTCTCACCCCCCGCCCTCGTTGTTGTTTTCAGGTGAGTAGGGTGGTGGGAGTCGGGACATTGCGAGGCATGCCTAGATAGTAGCTCTAGAGGTTCCGACTTGTGAGGCTACTCCCCCAGATTTTGGTTATCACCCTACCCTTATCAGTTAGATGTGATTGTGGTTCAGTTACCTCTTGGATATTCTATCTTGCATGCTTATGTTTTGTGGATTTGTTTAGTATTCATATGTGGAATTGCATGCTTGGACTATTTGGTTGTATATACTTCTAGATCTTTCATTTATCGCATATCTTGGATTTCTACCCCTTGTGGTAGCGTTTTCAAATAAAGGTTTCCGAGTGGAAAACAGTTTTCAAATGGATTTCCGATCGATCGACTGTTGGGGATTTCAAAAGAGAGTTCTCGTGTGGAGAACGGTTTTCAAAAGATCTTTAAATATTTGAGATTAGGGTTTCAAAATAAGGCTTCTGGGTAAGGAGCAGTTTTCTAGAATGATCTGTTGTTTGTGCATCGCATCATCCTTCGCCTAAGGACTTGCTTAGATTCATACAAGTTTAAGGACTGTTAACTGTATGAATCTTGTTGTGTTGTTGTGGTACGTGTGATGAATGAATGGTGGTTGTGATCCTGTTGTATGTTGTGTATGTCGTGCAAATACAGGGGAGGCTCTATCCGTGTGTGCAGTGGACCCTGTATTTGTGGCGGGTCTGCACATGGCGCGGGCTAGGCTTTCAAAAAAAATTGGCACGTTTTTCCGCTTCTAAAACTAGCCCGGGGCGTGACAGATTGAGATGGTATTAGAGCGTAAAGGGTACAAACACTCATTCATTCATAAACTTGTAACTGAACCACTGGTTAGGCTGACCCATAGGAAGACCTAAGATGTATAGGTGCGCGAGTTCGAGGGGGTTTGTTTTCGGCTTGTGTTTTGTGGGAGTTGCTGACCCCTTTCTCTTGCGCAGGTTTCTGTGTTTTGCAGATGGCTTGTGGTCGTGGTAGACCTCGTCCGGGTCGTGGTGGTAGGCGTGCGCCTGCGAAGCCGTCTGCTGGTGTTCAGACTCGGGCTATTGCGGCTGGTTCGAGTGGGGAGCTGGCAGGAGGCGGACAGCCTGATGTAGACCGTACCCTATGTGCTTGAGGCCGAGGCAACGGGTCAGCTGACGACCCTCTCCGGCATGTTCCGGCATGTTCCGGTAGTTTGAGCAGGCGACTGCCGCTCCAGCCCCTCCTCCTCCTTCGCCGAGTGCCCCGATGACTGCAGACCCTCCTGTGGCATCCACGCCGTCGTGGCCACGACCGCGACGATGCCAGCGACTATGTCGACTATTCCGCGTGTGGACGCCGACCTCGTTATTGGGGGTGGTGGCCACGTCCGAGCGCGATTGGCGGATTTCCTGAGGTTCGATCCGCCCTTGTTCGCAGACTCGTGCTTCTTCTAGAAGTGGTGGTGGATCTGTGTTGTCGTTTGGGCTGTTCTTGCCCTGGCCCCACTTTCCGTGTAGAGCACGAGGGCCACTGCGAGCGTCTCTACGGAGACGGTGCTTTGAGCGGTTTCAACCGCAAACTTTAGTGTTACTTTCTCTGTTTTGTTGGGTAGGGCGGTGAAGCCTACCCCACTGACGTATTGCTGGTGGAATCGTCAATGTTGGTCTTTCGACCTTTAGCTAGTTCTTGCGTCAAACTGATGTGTACTAGACTGGGTGGACACTGTTTGGTGTCAGGTTTTTGTTGGTGCCTACATGGTTTGCGACTATCCTAATGCCTAAATTTGTGTGTTTTGGAATTTCTGGTGATATTTGTAGGCTTTCTTGTTGTCGCGAGATCTTCCAGGTTGTTGTTGGAGGTCTCACCGCGTTTGACGTTGGTTAGTCGACGCTGGTTTTGTTTTTCCTTCGCTTTGGTTCGTGTGGTTGGCGACCCTACGTCGCGTGTAGCCGTCAGTTTGTTGTTGGAAACCGAGGACTCCTAGGGAGTTGGCTCAGGGCAGACCTTGCTTTGTGGGTCGGTTTGTTTTTCCCGTTAATTCGGTGATTCTTCCGTGTTTTTGGTCCAGCTTTGGAGTTGGTTGACCTGGTACCTTTGTGGTGTTGCCAACTGGTTGTTGGCGTTTGATCTTGGGTTATTTCGTTTTTCTTTCGATAAGTACGTTGGCTGCAGACAACGTAGTGTCAAAAGTTAGAACGAAATACCCTATTCCTTTTGAGACTGTCAGGATTGGGTCGGTGCTTTCTCTTGCAAGACAATCTCTCTGCGTCGTCTTGTGGGAAAGCTGTGTTGTGGTCATCCCTGATCACGTAGTGAGCCTTGAGCTGATCCTGGAGTGGTTTTGCGCAGTTGATTTGCCATCACTGCGGATGGTTTGACTCCGGTTGAGTTTGGTTACCTTTTAGCTCGGTAGTTGTGCCTTCACAGCTGAAAGGTTTGTTTTGCGAGGTGATCTCGGTTTTTGCCAGGTGTTTTGGTGACCTGATGTCGGGAGCCTGGTTGTTGGCTCCGAGGTCTCTGTGCGTGTGTTTGCATACGAGATTTTCGTCGCGACTTTCGTGTAATCTTGGTTTGGAGCGCGTGTCCGATTACTTGGAACTGATGTTTGGCATCACTGGTGATTTTATCGTTTGTTGCGATTGGCAACCCTGTGCACCAGAGTGATGGACTCGCAAGGTTTTACGTTGGTTTGATTGTGAGTTCGAGCTCGACGAGATGACGATGTTGATTTTGTAATCTCTACTGCGGATTGACGATCTCTTCGACCGGCTCCAGGGAGTTACGTTGGTTTGATTTTGAGCAAGCTGACGAGAAAGGGTGAGAAGTTTCTGTGGACTCCCAGCCTGTCAGATGAGCTTCCAGGAGCTGAAGGACAGATTAACGCGTGCCCCTATCTTAGCATTGCCGCAGCCTGGTGAGGATTTTGTGGTCTACTGCGATGCGTCTCGGATAAGATTGGGGTGCGTGCTCATGCAGCAGGAAAGGGTCATCACGTATGCTTCGCGCCAGCTGAAGGACTACGAGAAGAACTATCCGACGCACGATCTCGAGCTAGCAGCAGTGGTGTTCGTTCTCAAGCTTTGGAGACACTACCTGTACGGAGCGCTTTGTGAGATGTTCACGGATCATCAGAGTCTGAAGTACCTCTTCAAGGAGCTGAACCTCAGACAGAGACGGTGGCTTGAGCTTTTGAAGGATTACGACATCTCCATCCTATTTCATCCGGGCAAGGCGAACGTCGTGGCGGACGCCTTTAGCCGGAAGCAGCCTTCGGCGGAGCTGTCTCTCATGATCACCGACCAGGAGCGATTGGTGGAGGAGTTTCGTCGACTAGAGTTGGAGAATTTACCTTATGGAGCTACCGCACAGTTGTTGACTTTGGCGATGGAGCCCACCTTGTCCGATCGGATTTCCGGTGGGCAGCTGATGGATCCGCACTTGCAGAGAGTGCGAGCAGAGGCCGAGCAGGGCAGAGATGGTGACTTCACGTTACTTGCTGATGGTTTCCTTCGCTTTCGAGGACGGAGGTGTGTGCCCAGTGATCAGGATTTGAGGCGAGAGACTTTGACTGAGGCACACCGGTCGTCGTACACCGTTCATCCTGGAGGGACGAAGATGTACCGCGACCTGAAGCAGAGTTTCTGGTGGCCTGGCATGACGATGGATGTAGCTCAGCGTGTGGCACAGTGGCTGGTTTGTCAGCAGGTGTAGGCTGAGCATCAGCGACCAGCAGGGAAGCTTCAACCGTTGCCTGTACCTGTAGGGAAGTGGGAGCAGTTTACCATGGATTTCGTCACCAGGTTGCCTCGTTCTCAGCGAGGTCATGTTGCGATCTGGGTTTTTGTGGACCGATTGACGAAAGCAGCTCACTTCCTACCGGTACACACGACTTGGTCTCGGGATCGACTGGCGCAGCTCTACTTGGATGAGATCGTCAGGCTGCATGGTGTATCGTTTCTGATCGGGATTCTCGCTTCATTTCTCAGTTCTGGAGGAGCTTGCGGCAGGCTCTGGGAACGAAGCTCTTCTTCAGCTCGGCTTACCACCCTCAGAGTGATGGGCAGTCGGAGCGAGTCTTCCAGACTCTCGAGGATATGCTCCGGGCATGCATTTTGGACTTTGGTGAGGGATGGTTCAAGTATCTTTCTCTGGTGGAGTTCACCTACAACAGCGGCTTCCAAGCGAGCATTGGGATGGCACCATACGAGGCCCTGTATGGACGTCGTTGTCGATCACCGATCTGTTGGGATGACGTGGGTGAGCGTCGTGTGATCGGCCCGACAACGGTTCGGCTGAGGGAGTATCTCAGCTACGGTGAGGTGCCTGTGAGGTTTTGGGCTCGCAAGGTGAAGCAGTTGAGGAACCGGAGCTTTCTGTATGTGAGAGTGCAGTGGACGAGTCACGAGGAGCGTGAGACTACTTGGGAGCTGGAGTCTGCTTTGCCTGAGAGGTATCCGCAGTTGGTTGCGGATGGTGTGTGAATAAGTTTCGGGGACGAAACTTCTTGTTTGGTGGGAGTGATGTGAGAATTCGAATTTTTAAATTTTGAATTTTGAATTTGAATTCTGTATTTCCTCCCTTTACTGTGTTTTTGGTATCTGTATACGTATATATATATGTATAAGTGTATACATATATGTATATGTTAGGTATATAGGTGTATTTTATTGTTTTAAGTTTTTGTTGCGGAGAGTGAACGGCTAAACGGCGCAATTCGGAGTCCGATCCTGACGATCCAAAATAATAGATTCGATGTCTCGGCAGTGCTGAACGCGATGGCGTGATCCGCTTCGACATGCGACGGACGGATTGAGAGATGTCGCCTGTTCTTCGCTGAGGGGTCGTAGTGTACATTTTATGGTTTCGCGATCTGGACCCTATTTCACGCACCGTTTTGCGTGAGATTGATTGTGGAGGGGTGTCTGGGCATTTTGTTCCTGTTGTGAGGGACTGGGGGCTTATTTCCATTGTTTGAGGGGTGTTTTTGCAATGTTACACATGTGTATATGTGTTGTGTGTGTGTGAGAGAGAGAGAGAGATCTCTTTTGCTTCTCTTCTCCCTCAGCCCACCCCAACAGTGAGCCACCCACTCCCCCAGCTCCTCTGCCTTCTCCGCGTGCACCGCCGGCCGCCGCCGACCACCCCTGGCCGACGCAAACCCCGGCCAACCTCCTCTCTCTATTTTTTCTTTTTTTTCTTCTTCTTCTTCTTCTTCTTCTTCTTCTTCTTCTTCTTCGTGGTGTGCACCCAGGGTGAACCCACGCCTGACCTCCCCTGAGGTGGCACGAAAGCCAGCGACCTGCCCCGCCGTCGGGAACCGCCGGGAGCCGCCGCCGAGCTGCTACCAGCTGCAGCTTGGGCAGCTGTGGGCCGAGCTGTTTGGACCCGAGCCACCGTAGCCCGCCGCCGGCGCAGCACCCCCCGGCTAGTCCGGGAGGACCCCCGACGCCGTCCCCTTCCTCCCCGGCCGTCGCCGTGCCGCCGGAGCTCCGCCGCAGCCGCCGCGGGCTCAGCCTGGGAGGGCAGCCGCGGCCGAGCTCCCTCCGCCGCCGCCGCCACCGCCGGTTATTATTGTCGCGGTCACCGGCCACCCGACTTCCGGCGACCCCCTCTTGCCGGTGCTCGCGTCGCCGCCGGCCGCCGTCGCCGTTCGTTGCCGGCGCCGCCGTGTCCTAGCCAACCGAGAGCTCCTCTTCTCCCCGCGCCGCCGCCGCCGCTTCCTACCGCCGGCTGAGGTGAGCACTCCCTTCCTCACCACCCACGCATCCCCCCTGGCCGCCGCTGGCCGTGCATGTCGGCCGGCAGCCGGCCGGAGCAGCACAGGGTCTTCTTTTGCCTTATTTTGGTCGTACGCTTGTGTTTGAGCTCCCTGTTGCCTCCCGAAGCTTGGGAAGGTGAGCACGATGATCGCAGCGACGCGCTGATCATCATGTTCACCTTAGTTTTCTGTTTGGGTGTGCCGTTTCGCTGTTCAGCCTTTGTCGAGCTATTGTATCGCATGTATTCACTATTTTTATGGGTTTTTTGTGCTTGCGACTGGTCCTGTCGCAGTGGGGCTGTGAGCACGGCCTCCGTTACGTCGTTATCTATCTGCTGGTGCTTGCGGAAGGTCGTGCGGACGAACGGATTGCTCGAACGGCCCTATTTATGCTTGCTATGTCTGTAAATGTTGCTTGTTTATGGACTTTGGTAATTGTGGCAGTGTTGCGACGCTGCGGGCAGCAAGGGCATGACCCTTGAGACCCTGTGGACTAGTTGTCCAATCCCTTCGCCCTTTGCGGAGATCCGGATTTATTTCCGGTGCATTTTTCGATGAAATAGTCGGCGAAACGCGTGTTTTAGTCGTGCGACTCACTTGTTGTTTTCGCGAGTGACTTGGCTTCGTCATTTAGCCTCGTTGGCTGTTCCGAAGTTCCGAGGACAGCGGATGAGTGACGAAGGGTTCCGGTGCCAAATCGGCATTTTTCGGGAACCCGGAAAGCCGTTTCGGGTGCGTTTGTGTTCGTGGCACCCCGAGCTTGTGCTCGCTGTCCTGTCACCTTGTTTTGGTGTGTTTGGGGACAGCGGAGGATCTGGTTTGACTGTTGGTACCCCTGTGGAGCTTAGTATGATTTCGGGGTCGTCCCGGTGGGTTTTCCGGACGGTCCGTCGATTTCGGGATGTGAGCGCTATGTGTTTAGTGTCGTCTTGGTGGACCTTGACCCTGTGAGTCTTTTGTAGGTCCTGTCGTTGTTCCCGAGAGCCGTCGGTGTTAGGCTCTATCGTTTCGACAGGTGGGTACTTCGATCCGGAGTCGGTTCAGTGGACTTCGGTGATACCTTTCTATCCTTCTCTTGCATTTCAGTTATTAGTTCACTTGACTCCCGTTGACTCTACATATATATTGTGTGCTTGCCTTAGTAGAGTAGTTGTTGGTTGCATGATTATTGAGACGACCTCGTTGGTCGGTGTTAATCGCCTGTTGTTCCGAGCGATCCTCGTATATTGGCTTATCACAACCTTCACGGCTCGTTGCCGTTCTGTGGATTGAGCATACGCATCGATCGTCACAGCAATTCTAGCACCTCACGTATGCCAGCGGTCTGATCCACGTCTTGGTCTTCTTTTTCGGAAAAGGGTTGGGTATGGGACCGACCCGTGAGCCTCGACGCAGTGCGTCTGGGTAGGTTTTAGTGCAGAGGGTTGAGCAGGTTGTGACAGTGCCAGGGATACGTCCCGATGGCTATGGATTGGGTATATTTTGTGGTTAGCTCCATTGATGCATATACTATTTGCTTACAGTAGCATAGTTGTTCAGTTGTATGTCAGCCTCATACTTACTTGTGCTTCTGTTTACCTTATCTATCTATTTGTTGACCCTCGTGCCGGTGTGTACACCTTGCCTTCGTCGGCTTGCGGTACCCACTGGGAGGGGAGACATGTTTACATGTTCTCACCACCCGCCCTCGTTGTTGTTTTCAGGTGAGCAGGGTGGTGAGAGTCGGGACACAGCGAGGCACGCCTAGTTAGTGGTACTAGAGGTCCCGACCTGTGAGGCTTCTCTCTCCAGTTTTGGTTATCACCCTTATCTTTTATCAGTTAGTTATGGATGTGGTTCAGTTACACCGTGGTTGTTTTGTCTAGCATGTTATGGTTTTGGTACAGTTATATTTTGGATGTTCTGATCTGCATGCTTAGATCTTGTGGATTTGGTTTAGCATTCATATGTGGATTAATGCTTAGACTTTTTGGATGTCGATGTTTTTAGATCTTTCATTATGGCCTTATATCGCATATCTTGGATTTCTACCCCTCGTGGTAGCGTTTTCAAATAAAGGTTTCCGTGTGGGAAACAGTTTTCAAATGGATTTCCGATCGATCGACTTTTGGGATTTCAAAGAGAGTTCTCGTGTGGGGAACGGTTTTCAAATGATTTTTGAATGTTTGAGATTAGGATTTCAAAATAAAGATTCTGTATAAGGAGCAGTTTTCTAGAATGATCTGTTATTTGTGCATCGCATCATCCTTCGCCTAAGGACTTGCTTAGATTCATACAGGTTTAAGGACTGTTAGCTGTATGAATCATCTTGTGTTGTTGTGATTTTTGTGATGAATGAATGGTGGTTGTGATCCTGTTGTATGTTGTGTACGCCGTGCAAATACAGGGGAGGCTCTGTCCGTGTGTATAGTGGACCCTGTATTTGTGGCGGGTCTGTACGTAGCGCGGGCTAGGCTTTCAAAAAAAAAATTAGCACGTATTTTCGCTTCTAAAACTAGCCCGGGGCGTGACAAATTAAGATGGTATCAGAGCGTAAAGGGTACAAACACACATTCATTCATAAACTCGTAACTGAACCATTAGTTAGGCTGACCCATAGGAAGACCTAATATATATAGGTGCGCGAGTTCGAGGGGGTTTGTTTTCGGCTTGTGTTTTGTGGGAGTTGCCGACCCCTTTCTCTTGCGCAGGTTTCTGTGTTTTGCAGATGGCTTGTGGTCGTGGTAGACCTCCCCGTCCTGGTCGTGGTGGTGGGCATGCGCCTGCGGAGCCGTCTGCAGGTGTTCAGACTCGGGCTATTGCGGCTGGTTCGAGCAAGGAGCCGGCAGGAGGCGAGCAGCCTGCTGTTGATCGTACCCTGTGTGCTTGAGGCCGAGGCGAGGGGTCAGCTGACGACCCTCTCCGGCATGTTCCGGCATGTTCCGGCAGTTTTTGCAGTAGCAGGCTACGGCGACTGCCGCTCCAGCCCCTCCTCCTCCTTCGCCGAGTGCCCCGATGACTGCAGACCCTCCTGGGGCACCCACACCGTTGTGGCCACGACCGCGACGACGACAGCGACTACGTCGACTGTTTCGCGTGTGGACGCCGACCCCGTGATTGGGGGTGGTGGCCACATCCGAGCGCGATTGGCGAATTTCCTGAGGTTCGATCCGCCCTTGTTCGCAGACTCGTGCTTCTTCTAGAAGTGGTGGTGGAGTACCAGACAGATACCAAGTGGCAGGATGTTTTCCCCTCTGCATAACCACTCGTTGGCAGGTGGTGGCCCTATCGGGCTAGGTGACGTCACTTGGTGGATCTGTGTTGTCGTTTGGGTTGTTCTTGCCCTGGCCCCACTTTCTGTGTAGAGCACGAGGGCAACTGCGAGCGTCTCTAAGGAGACGATGCTTTGAGCGGTTTCGATCGCAACTTTGGTGTTACCTTCTCTGTTTTGTTGGGTAGGGCGGTGAAGCCTACCCCACTGACGTATTGCTGGTGGAATCGTCAGTGTTGGTCTTTCGACCTTTAGCTAGTTCTTGCGTCAAACTGACGTGTACTAGACTGAGTGGACACTGTTTGGTGTCAGATTTTTGTTGGTGCCTACTTGGTTTGCGACTATCCTAACGCCTAAATTGGTGTGTTATGGGATTTCTGGTGGTATTCGTAGGCTTTCGTGTTGTCGCGAGATCTTCCAGGTTGTTGTTGGAGGTCTCACCGCGTTTGACGTTGGTTAGTCGACGCTGGAATTGTTTTTCCTTCGCTTTGGTTCGTGTGGTTGGCGACCCTACGTCGCGTGTAGCCGTCGGTTTGTTGTTGGAAACCGATGACTCCTAGGGAGTTGGCTCAGGGCAGACCTTGTTTTGTGGGTCGGTTTGCTTTTTCCCGTTAATTCGGTGACTCTTTCGTAGAATTTGGTCCAGCTTATGAGTTTAGTTGGCCTGGTACTTTTGTGGTGTTGCCAACTGGTTGTTGACGTTTGATCTTCGGATATTTCGTTTTTCTTTTGATAAGTACGTTGGCTGTAGACAACGTAGTGTCAAAAGTTAGGACGGAATACCCTATCCCTTTTGGGACTGTCTGGTTTGGGTCGGTGCTTTCTCTTGCAAGACAATCTCTTTACGTCGTCTTGTGGAAAAGCTGTGTTGTGGTCATCCCTGATCACGTAGTGAGCCTTGAGCTGATCCTGTAGTGGTTTTGGCGCAGTTGATTTGCCATCACTGCGGATGGTTTGACTCCGGTTGAGTTTGGTTGCCTTTTAGCTCGGTAGCTGTGCCTTCATAGCTAAAAGGTTTGTTTTGTGAGGTGATCTCGGTTTTTGCCAGGAGTTTTTTTTTGGTGCCTTGGTGACCTGATGTCGGGAGCCTGGTTGTTGGCTCCGAGGTCTCTGCGCATGTGTTTGCGTACAAGGTTTTCTTCGCGACTCTCGTGCAGTCTTGGTTTGATTGTGAGTTCGAGCTCAACGAGATGACGGTGAAGATTAAGTACCCTCTACCGCGAATCGACGATCTCTTCGACCGGTTTTAGGGAGCCTCGGTATTCTCGAAGGTTGTTTTGCAGCCAGGTTATCTTTAGCTGAAGATCAAGACCGAGGACGTTGCGATGACGGCCTTCCGGACTCGTACGGGCTTTACAAGGTCACGGTTATGCCGTTCGGTTTGACGAACGCCCCGGCAGCTTTTATGGATTTGATGAACTGGGTTTTTCAGCAGTTCTTGGATCAATTTGTCGTGGTCTTCTTTGATGACATACTGATTTATTCGAGAAGTTTCCTTCTTTGGTCACATCGTGATGCAGTCTGGTTTTGCGGTGGATCCAAAGAAGGTGGACTCTGTGGTGGACTGGCCTGTCCCGACTTTTGTGACGGAGATCCGGAGCGTCCTCGGCTTGGCTGGCTATTATCGGCGATTTGTTGAGGGTTCCTCAAAGATCGCCGCCCCTTTGAGCAAGCTGACGAGGAAGGGCGAGAAGTTTCTGTGGACTCCAGCTTGTCAGATGAGCTTCCAGGAGCTGAAGGACAGACTGACTCGTGCCCCTATCTTACATTGCCGCAGCCTGGTGAGTTTTTGTGGTCTACTGCGATGCGTGTTGGATAGGATTGGGGTGCGTGCTCAGTCGTGTATGCTTCGCGCCAGTAGATGGACTACAAGAAGAACTACCCGACGCACGATCTCGAGTTAGCAGCAGTGGTGTTCGCTTTCAAGCTTCGGAGACACTACCTATACAGAGCGCATTGTGAGATGTTCACAGATCATCAGAGTCTGAAGTACCTCTTCAAGGAGCTGAACCTCAGACAGAGACGGTGGCTTGAGCTTTTGAAGGATTACGACATCTCCATCCAGTACCATCCGGGCAAGGCGAACGTCGTGGCGAACGCCTTTAGCCGGAAGCAGCCTTCGGCGGAGCTGTCTCTCATGATCACCGACCAGGAGCGATTGGTGGAGGAGTTTCGTCGACTAGAGTTGGAGATTTTACCTTATGGAGCCACTGCACAATTGTTGACTTTGGTGGTGCAGCCACCTTGTCTGATCGGATTTCCAGTGGGCAGCTGATGGATCCGCACTTGCAGAGAGTGCGAGCAGAGGCCGAGCAGGGCAGAGATGGTGACTTCACGTTACTTGCTGATGGTTTCCTTCGCCTTCGAGGACGGAGGTGTGTGCCCAGTGATCGGGATTTGAGGCGAGAGATTTTGACTGAGGCACACCGGTCGCCGCACACCGTTCATCCTGGAGGGACGAAGATGTACCGCGACCTGAAGCAGAGTTTCTGGTGGCCTGGCATGACGATGGATGTAGCTCAGCAAGTGGCACTGTGACTGGTTTGTCAGCAGGTGAAGGCTGAGAATCAGCAACCAGCAGGGCAGCTTCAACCATTGCCTGTACCTGTATGGAAGTGGGAGCAGATTACCATGGATTTCGTCACCGGGTTGCCTCATTCTCAGCGAGGTCATGTCGCGATCTGGGTTTTGTGGACCGATTGACGAAAGCAGCTCACTTCCTACCGGTACTCACGACTTGGTTTCGGGATCGACTGGCGCAACTCTACTTGGATGAGATCGTCAGGCTGCTTGGGTTGCCAGTGTCGATCGTTTCGGATCGGGGTTCTCGCTTCGTTTCTTAGTTCTGGAGAGGCTTGCAGCAGGCACTGGGAACGAGGCTCAACTTCAGCTCAGCTTACCACCCTCAGAGTGATGGGCAGTCGGAGCGAGTCTTCCAGACTCTCGAGGATATGCTCCGGGCATGCGTTTTGGACTTTGGTGAGGGATGGTTCAAGTATCTTTCTCTGGTGGAGTTCGCCTACAACAGCAGCTTCCAAGCGAGCATTGGGATGGCATCGTACGAGGCCCTGTATGGACGTCGTTGTCGATCACCGATCTGTTGGGATGACGTGGGTGTCGCCGTCTCGAGGGATCAAGCGGTTCAGATTGCGGAGCAAGCTTAGTCCGCGATTTGTGGGGCCGTTCGAGATCCTTGAGTGTGTGGGTCCGGTGGCTTATCGGTTAGCTCTTCCTCCTAGTCTTGCTCGGGTGCACAATGTCTTCCATGTGTCCGTGCTTCGGAAGTGCATCCCCGACCCTTCTCACGTGATCAACCCGACGACGGTTCAGCTAAGGGAGGACCTCAGCTACGATGAGGTGCCTGTGAGGATTTTGGCCCGCGAGGTGAAGCAGTTGAGGAACCGAAGCATTCCGTATGTGAAGGTTCAGTAGACGAATCACGAGGAGCGCGAGGCTACTTGGGAACTGGAGTCTGCTATGCGAGAGAGGTATCCGCAGTTGTTCGCGGATGGTGTGTGTGTGTAAGTTTCGGGGACGAAACTTCTTGTATGGTGGGAGTGATGTGAGAATTCGAATTTTGTAAAATTATTTTGTGAAATTTGAATTCTGTGTTTTCTCCCCTTTACTGTGTATTTGAGCTGTATGTGTATATATATACATGTATAGGCATATATATATGTATATATATAGTATATATATAGTATGTATTTTAGGGTTTTAAGTTTTGTTGCGGAGAGAGAACGGCTTAACGGCGCAATTCGGAGTCTGTTTCTGACGATCCAACATGGTAGATTCAATATCTCAGCAGTGCTGAACGCGATGGCGCGATCCGTTTCGACATGCGACGAGCGGATTGAGAGATATCACATGTTCTTTGCTGAGGGGTCGTAATGTACATTATGGTTTCGCGATCTGGACCCTGTTTCACGCACCGTTTTGCGTGAGATTGATTGTGGAGGGGTGTCTGGGCATTTTGTTCCTGCTGTGAGGGACTGGGGGCTTATTTCCTGTGTTTGAGGGGTGTTTTCGCAATGTTACACATGTGTATATGTGTTGTGTGTGTGTGTGAGAGAGAGAGAGAACTCTTTTGCTTCTCTTCTCCCTCAGCCCACCCCAACAGTGAGCCACCCACTCCCCCAGCTCCTCTGCCTTCTCCCCGTGCACCGCCGGCCGCCGCCGACCACCCCTGGCCGGCGCAAACCCCGGCCAACCTCCTCTCTCTATTTTTTCTTCTTTTTCTTCTTCTTCTTCTTCTTCTTCTTCTTCTTCTTCTCCTTCCCTGCGGTGTGCACCCAGGGTGAACCCACGCCTGAGCTCCTCTGAGGTGGCACGACCGCCGGCGACCTGCCCCGCCGTCGGGAACCGCCGGGAGCCGCAGCCGAGCTGCTGCTTGGGCAGCTGTGGGCCGAGCTATTTGGACCCGAGCCACCGCAGCCCCCCGCCGGCGCAGCACCCCGTGGCTAGCTCCGGGAGGACCCTCGACGCCGTCCCCTTCCTCCCCGGCCGTCGCCGTGCCGCCGGAGCACCACCGCAGCCGTCGCGGGCTCAGCCTGGGCAACTAGGGCAGCCGCGGCCGAGCTCCCTCCGCCGCCGCCACCTCCGATTATTATTGTCGCGATCATCGGCCACCCGACGTCCGGCGACCCCCTCTTGCCGGTGCTCGCGTCGCCGCCGTCGCCGTTCGTTGCCGACGCCGCCGTGCCATAGCCACCCGAGAGCTCCTCTTCTCCCCGCGCCGCTGACGCCGCTTCCTGCCGCCGGCTGAGGTGAGCACTCCCTTCCTCACCACCCCCGCATCCCCCCCTGGCCGCCGCTGGCCGTGCATGTCGGCCGGCAGCCGGCCGGAGCTTGCTGCTCCGGCCAGGGTCTTCTTTTGCCTTATTTTGGTCGTACGCTTGTGTTTGAGCTCCCTGTTACCTCCCGAAGCTCGGGAAGGTGAGCACGATGATCGCAGCGACACGCTGATCATCATGCTCACCTTAGTTTTCTGTTTGGGTGTGCCGTTTCGCTGTTCGACCTTTGTCGAGCTATTGTATCGCATGTATTCACTGTTTTTATGGGTTTTTTGTGCTTGCGACTGGTCTTGTCGCAGTGGGGCTGTGAGCACGGCCTCCGTTACGTCGTTACCTATCTGCTGGTGCTTGCGGAAGGTCGTGCGGACGAACGGATTGCTCGAACGGCCCTATTTATGCTTGCTATGTGTGTAAATGTTGCTTGTTTATGGACTTTGGTGATTGTGGCAGTGTTGCGACGCTGCGGGCAGCAAGGGCATGACCCTTGAGACCCTGTGGACTGGTTGTCCAACCCCTTCGCCCTTCGCGGAGATCCGGATTTATTTCTGGTGCGTTTTTTGATGAAATAGTCGGCGAAACGCGTGTTTTAGTCATGCGACTCACTTGCTGTTTTCGCGAGTGACTTGGCTTCGTCATTTAGCCTCGTTGGCTGTTCCTCATCGCTGTCCCGAAGTTCCGAGGACAGAGGATGAGCGACAAAGGGTTCCGGTGCCAAATCGGCATTTTTCGGGAACCCGGGAAGCCGTTTCGGGTGCGTTTGTGTTTGTGGCACCCCAAGCTTGTGCTCGCTGTCCTGTCACCTTGTTTTGGTGTGTTTGGGGACAGCGGAGGACCTAGTTTGACTGTTGGTACCTCTGTGGAGCTTAGTGTGATTTCGGGGTCGTCCCGGTGGGTTTTCCGGACGGTCCGTCGATTTCGGGATGTGAGCGCTATGTGTTTAGTGTCGTCTTGGTGGACCTTGACCCTGTGAGTCTTTCGTAGGTCCTGTCGTGGTTCCCGAGAGCCGTCGGTGTTAGGCTCTATCGTTTCGACAGGTGGGTACTTCGATCCGGAGTCGGTTCAGTGGACTACGGTGATACCTTTCTATCCCTTCTCTTGCATTTCAGTTATTAGTTCACTTGACTCCCGTTGACTCTACATATATATGTGTGCTTGCCTTAGTAGAGTAATTGTTGGTTGCATGATTATTGAGACGACCTCGTTGGTCGGTGTTGATCGCCTGTTGTTCCGAGCGATCCTCGTATATTGGCTTATCAGTTGCTTCACGGCTCGTTGCCGTTCTGTGGATTGAGCATACGCATCGATCGTCACAGCTCTTCTAGCACCTCACGTATGCCAGCGGTCTGATCCACCGTCTTGGTCTTCTTTTCCGGAAAAGGGTCGGGTATGGGACCGACCCGTGAGCCTCGACGCAGTGCGTCTGGTAGGTTTTAGTGCAGAGGGTTGAGCAGGTTGTGACAGTGCCAGGGATACGTCCCGGTGGCTATGGATTGGGTATATTTTGTGGTTAGCTCCATTGATGCATATACTATTTGCTTACAGTAGCATAGTTGTTCAGTTGTATGTCAGCCTCATACTTACTTGTGCTACTGTTTACCTTATCTATCTATTTGTTGACCCTCGTGCCGGTGTGTACACCTCGCCTTCGTCGGCTTGCGGTACCCACTGGGAGGGGAGATATGTTTACATGTTCTCACCCCCCGCCCTCGTTGTTGTTTTCAGGTGAGCAGGGTGGTGAGAGTCGGGACGCAGCGAGGCACGCCTAGTTAGTGGTACTAGAGGTCCCGACCTGTGAGGCTTCTCTCTCCAGTTTTGGTTATCACCCTTATCCTTTATCAGTTAGTTATGGATGTGGTTCAGTTACACCGTGGTTGTTTTGTCTAGCATGTTATGGTTTTGGTACAGTTATATTTTGGATGTTCTGTTCTGCATGCTTAGATCTTATGGATTTGGTTTAGCATTCATATGTGGATTACATGCTTAGACTTTTTGGATGTCGATGCTTTTAGATCTTTCATTATGGCCTTATATCGCATATCTTAGATTTCTACCCCTCGTGGTAGCGTTTTCAAATAAAGGTTTTCGTGTGGGAAACAGTTTTCAAATGAATTTCCGATCGATCGACTTTTGGGATTTCAAAGAGAGTTCTCGTGTGGGGAACGATTTTCAAATGATTCTTGAATGTTTGAGATTAGGGTTTCAAAATAAAGCTTCTGGGTAAGGAGCAGTTTTCTAGAATGATCTGTTGTTTGTGCATCGCATCATCCTTCGCCGAAGGACTTACTTAGATTCATACAGGTTTAAGGACTGTTAGCTGTATGAATCTTGTGTTGTTGTGATTTTTGTGATGAATGAATGGTGGTTGTGATCCTGTTGTATGTTGTGTACGCCGTGCAAATACAGGGGAGGCTCTGTCCGTGTGTACAGTGGACTCTGTATTTGTGGCGGGTCTGTACGTAGCGCGGGTTAGGCTTTCAAAAAAAAAAATTGGCACGTATTTCCGCTTCTAAAACTAGCCCGGGGCGTGACATATCTTCCATATTCTAAATCCAAAAATAGAATTTTCAAAGTTAAAAAAAAAATTGTAAATCTCATACCCAATGCTAGATTTATCCAAAATATTTAAAAATCGGACTACATAATGACTTAATCAAGTAGATTTATTTTTAAATTTTTGTAAACTATAAATAATATTTGGGTAATTTCAAATTTCTTCAATATAAGAAGTTATTCGAGTTAAAAATACTCAAAATGTATGAAAAAAAATTAAAAATTGTAAACTTTATGTATTTACCTAATAAGTACATCTTCGACTTGCTATTTTTTTGCCTTTTCTCTTAAGGTCGAAGTGATCAAAGTAGAAACAAAGTAGAAATAGAAGGGATTGAAAGAAGAAGTTTGAGAAAAAAATTGTAATAAGAAAAGAAAAGAAAGGAAAAAATATAAAGAAAAACAAAGAGAGAAAGAGGTGTGAGAAGAAAAAGAAAGACTGAGCGAGTTGAGGAGAAGAAAAGGTAGAAGAGAATGAGAGAGAGGGATGTGTTTGGGGCAAAAAAAAATTTAAAAAAAAAATGCAAAAGTAGGCCCAAAGCAATAAAAAGAGGGTTAAAATATTGTGTGCCCTTATACGAATGCAACGACACTCTGCCATGATACCCTTTGGGTATCGTGCTATCTCGCATGATATCCTTTGTGTATCGCGGCACGGGAGGGTCCAGGAGAGAAGCCCCCTCTGTAAAGTGCCCCTTAATTGGGGGCACAGTACGTCGCCCAGTGCCGATCGGTATGGGGCGATACTTTAAACCTTGCTTGCAAGGACTTGAACATTCGGAGAATCACCTTCCAATGCATCACCAGAAACAAAACATGAACCCCAATCTTTTACTTGTTTTCTTTTCGGTTCTTTAAAACTAACATTTCTTTCATGAATTTTGACCCGACAATCTCACTTCATATGCCTTATTTTCCCCCGTCGGTAGCATTTTACATTTTCTCTTCTTGGAACCGCATTCTTGCTAGATGAGCTTTCACCTTCATGTGCTCTTCGATAATTTTTGGCTTTTTTGGATCCCACTTTTTGCCTTTAGTGAGCAATGCTTCTTCACCTCATCTTTATCAGAGATCGAACATTCCGCCATTTGCTTTGCCAAGGCCTATTGATTACTAAGCAAATTTTCGAACTCCACCAATGTAGGTTGTGTCGCCCAACTCCACCAATGTAGATAACAGTTCTTTTTCATAAATAGCTTCTCAAAAATATCTCATATTTCTTTTGGTGTCTTAGCCTTTCTAATATGATCAAACAATCCTTGAGAATTGATAGCTTTAGGGCAAACATTGCCTTACTGCTTCTAGCAAGCCATTTCTTTCTTTTCCTTTCCTTTTCCTGTGCTTCCTCTAGTATTTCGGTGTCATTCCCATTCACCGTGTCCCATAACTCTTCGCGTTGTAGGTATGCTTCCATGCATGACTTCCAAATTGGATAATTTGAACTTGTGAGCCTTTTCTATCACAAGATGATTGAAGCCTCCGACAGAATCCATCATAGGGGAATTTCAACAAATATCTTGTATGCACTACTTGCAAAATACCTCCCTCTTACTTCCCAAGTACATAGGATCTTCAATCTCATGTAGCTCTGATACCATGAAGAGAAAAGCACAAAAGCCTCCAACTCGAGCAACCCTTTTCTTCAATATGTAGAAACCGAAAATTCAAGTTTCCTACACGCCCAAGATCGCACAACCACCGAAGAAAACAAGAACGAAAAAAATAGAAAGCTCACAATAATAATCTCAAACAACTCTAAAGATGAGATCAATCAACTTCACCAAGAGTATCAAAACACCATATAAAAGGAAACCGAAAACTACCAAATAAAGACTTCAACCAAAACCAACTTATAATGAATGTTCACAAGAGAAGGAAAGAGGTAGATTAGAGGTCACCCACCTCAAACCTAGCAAAATTCCACAAGTTTTGGTCCCTCTTTCCCACTTCTCTTGCTCTTAAAAGAAACACCACACAAGGGAATGAAGAAGAAAGAGAAGCAGCTATTTTTTCTCACACCAATTTTTTATTTTACCCTCTACTTGATTATTTTATTCTTTTGACCCCCAACTAAACCCATGTGGCCCAACTTGACTCAACCCAAAATAAGCCAAATGACTCAACTAAACTCAAAAGAACAAAAAAGATCTATTTAAACATTAGATCTGTAGTACACTGAATTTCAGTGCATCGTACTGAACTTCTACAAATTGTAGAGTTCTAGTGAGAAAATGGCATAAGAGGCTATATGTGAGGCTTTGGCCAAGTTCGGAACTTGTGCGAAGTGTTTTCGGCGCAAAAGAGGCGTGAAAACGGACTTCGATAAGTTAAAACTGCAGAATTGGTAAAGTCTGCACTGGATTCCGGTATGTGAACTCTAATACCGGAATTGGAGCTTGGTATACCGGTATGTGAAATGGTATACCGGAATGCTGTGTTAAACCGAGAAACCCAGCTCTCGGGTTTGCAGAATTTTCTGAGGTATACCGGTATGAGAAATGGTATACCGGTATACAACGTGCGAAACAGTGAAATCAGCTCTCGGGTTCTGCGGAATCCCTGAGGTATACCGGAATCAGCACCCGTATACCGGTATGCAAATGCACATACCGTATACAATGTCCAGATTTGGCTGATTGTTGTGTTGTTTGTGGAGAGGGGTATTAGAAAGGCTGAGAACACTTCCCTTTCACAGAGATCATCTTCTCCACTTCTCCTCTCCATCTCTCCCACTTTCTCTCTCTAGAGATCTCTCCAAAACTTGGAGAAAAGGTGAATTGATCTTGGAAAAAGCTTCCAAAGGAGAAAAGAAGCTTCTTGGTGCAAGAAGGAGCTTGGGAATTTCGTGATTAAGGTTAGTACCTCACGTTTTGGGTTCAAACCTTGGATTTAATCCTTTGAAATGAGGTTTTTGGGAACCCTTGGCAACCTAAACCACAAATGGTGGGTGTTTGGCCATGAAATCTAGGGTTTGGCTTGCATGCATGCAAACCCTAGGTAGAATGAGGGCTTTTGCAATGTGAGGTTCTAAAAATATTTGGACCTTCGATAATTGCAATTGAGGCTTGGGAAATCATGTTGGAACACTTGATTTCACTTATTGAGTTGAATTTAGGGTTCGTAACGAGTAACGAACCGTTTCTTGTAGAAGCTTGGGTTGAAGCAAGAACTCAAAGCTTGGACACTTAGGAGCTTGAAGAATACAAGAATTTGAAAGCTCTTGAGGTGGGTTTGTGTTTACCGAAGTGATTAGGTCACTTCCATGTCTAGGGTAATTATCCATTTAAAAATAAAATAGTATGTGTTGAGAACCCTAGCATTTTGCATGTTGGCAAAGGTAAAATCATGATAGGTAGAACAATGAACTCCTATTGCATGATGGATATTTCAAGTACAATTCAATTATTTATACTTGTTGCATGGTTGCATGTGAGATTTAAACCTAGTGTCGTTGAACATAGGTTGGAACATGTGAGATTTAAACCTAGTGTCATTGAACATAGGTTGGAACGTGTGAGATTTAAACCTAGTGTCATTGAACATAGGTTGAACATGTGAGATTGAAACCTAGTGTCATTGAACATAGGTTGGACATGTGATTGGAACCTAGAGTCATGGAACCTAGGTTGGCAATGAGTAAGTAAGCCTAGTGTTATCAAACATAGGCGAGACTTAGTGACTTGAACCTAAGATCATGAGATTTAGGTTGGCAAGTAATGTAAAGAATGGGATGTGCGACGATTTTGCTATCCCGGGTATGCGACGATTTCGCTACCATGCCACGAGTTGGCGGTGCCGACATGGGATAGGTGACGATTTCGCGATCCCGGGTATGCGACGATTTCGCTACCGCGCCACGTGTTGGCGGTGTCGAGGGGGATGTGCGACGATTTTGCTATCCCGGGTATGCGACGATTTCGCTACCATGCCATATGATGGCGGTGTTGAGACGGGGTATGCGACGATTTCGCTATCCCGAGTATGCGACGATTTCGCTACTCGAACTAGGAGGTGACAAGCTCACTCCTTGAATGTTGGAACAGATATGGTGAGACGGCGATTCCGAAACCATAAGTAAACGACAAGTAAAAGAACTTGGTCATTGTGAGACATAGGATGAACCTAGGAGAGAATGATAGATTATATTTCATTTGGTTGCATCCTTTATGTTTATTTACTAAGCATGTAAATAATTGTTGCATAGTTATATATGATCTAACTTATGCATATGGTGTTTCTTTGGACCTGGTGGGTCGAGCTTCTCTCTTGGGTGGCCTTACCCACTGGGAACTATGTTTATAGTTCTCACCCCACATTTTCCAGGTCCTTCCGCGAGTGAGGCGGCGGAGCGAGGCAAGGGTTTGGCTCTTTAGATAGCGGCCCTTCCATTTTAGTGATGCATAGAGTTGTACCCCTATTTTGGACTATGATAGCATAGGGTATTTTCATTCTTGTATGAATGTTGTATATTCCATAGTTTTGGAACATGATGTATGGAATGAAAGTGAAAGAAAAGAAAAATTTGGACATGTATATTGTGCCTTGTGATGTAATAGAAGTAGAACTTCTTTATGTTGATGCTTTCCTTGTGCAACTCTTGTACTCCGTTCCTAGTTGGAACATTGTGGATAAGCTTGTGTTGTGACGCCTTGGCCGGGTAGAAAGGACTCTATCCGTTCGGCGGGTCTGGGGCATGCGCCCGTGAGGTTATCCTTTCCACCTAGTTGGTGTTAAAGGGCCGGCGGGGCGTGACAAGATCAAATAGGCTCCCACGAATACACTAATTCTAGTAAACCCACAAAAAAAAAAAAACAAGAAACAAGTTTAGCACTGATTTTTAACAATAACTACACTTCCAAATGCTCCTCACTTCCCTACAAATGACTTCTCCCCATCCATAGGGTACCCATCTTCCTCTATTCTATAGGCTACACCTTAACTTAAAAATGATAAAAGTTTATTCTCTCCGTCAAAAACAACTAATCAAATTCATTTTCAGACCAAGTTCTATAAAAGCAAACAACGAAAGTCCAAAGCACCTGACTTTCAGTACTAGTGGCTTTTGTCCTGCATTTCGTGGTGACTTTGTTAGTGGGATATTGTTCTTTGATTTTCTATTACCTGTTGTTTGATTGCTCGCATGCCTTCTGCAATTTGATTACGTTTGTTGTTTCTACAATGAAGTGTCTTCTCTTTTTCTTTTCTTTTTTTCTTTGGCAATCCTTCAATGGACAATTTCATAGGCAAAGCTGGTATACACAACATTTAGCAGGTGTTCTTTTTTCTATATTATGGATGTACTCGAGGGATTGGGAATCTGAATTTCAGCTATACTAGAGACTACAAAATCATCTATTACCTATTGCCCATAATACTACAAAGTTATCTTGCAATGGTTGGTCACCATCTCTTTTTGCTTTCCTAAAGAACAATTTCAAACTGCAGAGTTACATAGGAATGTCCTTCTAGTAAGATAAGGAAAATGACTATAAAGTGATAAGATGTTGGAAACTTTACTTGAAAGAATTATATGTCATAGATAGTGAACTTCCTGCTAAATCTTCAAAGAATTCTCTTGGTTGCTAAATCTTAAGCTAGCTTCATGGCATGTAAATAATAGTCCATTTTGTAAAAATTTCACATATGTTGGTTAACAAGGCTTAGAAAGCCTTCTGTACACATGAAAGGCTTTTAACTATATCAGCTTATCTTTTCATAATGGCATCTTCCTTATAGCAGCCTACCTAGATTTGGTCTTAATCATAAAGTTTATTTAATATCAGCACTAGTATGCTTTTTGACCTCTTTTTGAGATGACTTTCATATGAATTTTTATCAAGCTTACTATGTTTAACATTCAAATATGTATTTCTTGATCATGGTTATCTTTACATTACATTATTATGTACTTAATGCTCTTCAACCCTCTATTTATATACTATATTTCTCGGTTCAAATAAATAGGTAAATATGTACGGCAGCCCATCAGCTACAGGCCCTCTGGAAATATCGCCCTGAACCTTACTTTTTTAGGTTGACACCTCTCCAACTTTCTTTTATTTTCATTTGAGTTATTTTCAACAAATGAATTGGGAGTTCGTCAAAATCAACGGGTCAATTAGCTACAGGTTGTCAGTGGTAGAAATGAAGTCCACACTTTCTTTAGCTAAAAACACCAGTTAGATCAATAAAATTTGCTAAAAAATGGTTAGATCTATGAAATTCAATAGAATGGTAAAATATTAGTGTAATTTCAAGATTGTGTAGAGAGAGATCAAAGGAGATCAAAGACACAAAACTTGGACTGGGAAAACGAGAAAGAGCTAAAATATGACAAATTAAATTCAGATTGAAATGTATTCCATCCACCCCCACTAAACCCTACGTATCCAAGGGCTAAATAGTCTATAGGACGCACTAGTCACGTCCTCATAAGAGGATAGTAGCTGGAATATATATCTATGTGATTATCTTAAAAAGTGAAAAACCTACTACAACCCTAAAGTACTAATCTAGCCCAAGATCCATATATGTGAAGCCAAGTTTGAGACGCATACGAGATAGATCGAGCCCGGCAAGACTGTTTAATTGAATTATATTAAATTATAGTTAGATTTGATAGCTTAGATTGAACTTCAAGGCAATTCAAGACAAATTTGCTGATTAAAAGGGATATCCACTGTTCATTACTTATGTTTGGCAGATGGTAAGTAGTTGGCCTTTCGATTTTTTATACTAATTCAAATTTGAATTCAATTTTTGAATCAAATATGAATTTAATTTAGTTCAAATTTTTTTAAGTTTGATTTATAAATTTAATTTAAATTTTGAAATTCAACTTGAGTGTGAAATTGAATAGTGAAAATCAACGATTACGAATTCAAATGTGGATTTTTCATTTGAATGTAAACCAATTTAAATTTATTTAAATTTAAATTTAAGTCTATAAGAGAGAGAGAGAGAGAGAGAGAGAGAGAGAGCAAAACCTTCATTGTTAATAAATGTAGTTTTGATGCACGCTGCGAAGGGACCAAATATGCATATGTGGGCCGTAATTTGTTTCCATGAACTTCACATTCTAACTATCACAAATCGTGGTTCCACTAAAATAACCTAGACTCAAACTAGTTGTAACCTTATTAGGAGCAAGTAGAAGGCAAGGATAATTTTACCTTTTCTCTTCATTAATAAATAACCAAGTATCCATGTGCTCTGCAGAAGATCTATTTTCTTCAAAACTGTGACAAAAGAAACATAATATAGAGAGCTCTTACTAGTTCAGAGTTAAAACTCATTAAACATTTCACTCGTACTTACATTTCGTTATGACAACTAGTAACTTAGTAAGTTCCTCTACACATTCAAAAGTCAAAGAATGGATTATACGTCAGAGACTCAAAATTGAGATTATCTTCATATTACTGAAAAAAAAATTTCTTCTTCTTCTTCATTTTACTGAAGAAATTTAATGGACTTTATATTGCTAATGGTTCATTTAGGCGCAGGAAACTAAAAACACACATCCGCTTATGTAGTCAATGTACCATTGAGTTAAGAGGAGCTTCCTCCACCAGTGGCAGCATTATATACAAAAAATAATAATAAGAGTAATAATAATAAATAAATAAAATAACTTGCACAATATCTTGGAATATTTACCTTTTGCATATAAATTCAAAACAAAGAAAGTTATTGAAATGTCTGTTAAAAAGAGGTAGGTACATACAAGCCTAACCGGGAGAGCAGGATCCTCAACAGAAAGAGTTAAATCTTCATTCCACTCTGGATTCGTGTTCTTCTTTATTACTCGAGTCCTGAGCTTCTGCAGAAATGCATATAAGGATAAGAGATACAGATATGAAGAGCTGAGAGAACGACAGGATGAACTCTTCACAATCAAGTGATATCCTTTCCTACAGTAAGAGTCTATCAGAACAGTAATAGTTTCTTATCATATCACTTAAATTAACCAAAGGTACAGATGACATGGCATATAGTAATTCTTCAAGATGGTTATTCTTTCACAGGAAACAAAGAAAAAGTTAGTGCAAGAACAAAATATTGTCAAAATTCGAGCTACTTTAATACCCAATTCAACTAACAGGCAGCTTTGGATAGATAACATTCACTCTGCATAACTGATACGGTCTTAAAGAGCACAAATTCTAAAGTGCACCTCAAATTCTGTCTAAATAGTGACTGTAGGTGGAGAGAAGGCTTTGTTTGCTTTTGACCAGCATATAAAGAGGCTTAATTACACTATACTACACCGTAGTTTACAGGTTTTTCACTTTCTCCACTATACTATTTTTTTTTTTTTTTTCAAATCCACCATTCAACTATCCCTTTTTTTCAATCCCTACACTCTAAGCAATAAACAGATTTTTTTTTTATTTCAATTTAACCAAAAAATTTATAATTTGCCGAATGATTTTGCAAAAATTTTATTTGGCCAAATAACCCTATTTTATCAAACTCAGCGCAAACGTGGAAAAACAATTGGACAACGGTGAATCGTTCACCGTCTTTAATAAAATTTAGAAGACAATAAATCATTTACTGTCTTTCCCTTAACAAAAAAAAATAGTGAATGATTTACCATTTCTTTCAATTTCCCATATATAATCATAACAACCACATAAAAATTACAACAAATCACACACAATTCTAACAACCTTAAAAAAAATAACAACCTACTGATACAAACCTCACAATCAAAAAAAAATTCTAGTCATCGATATACAACCTAACAGCCTCACAAAAATCCTCACTACCGATACAAAAAAACTATAACAATCTGAAAACGGTGAATGATTCACCGCTTTCTAAAGACGGTGAACGATTTACCGTCTTCCTCATTTTTGTCCAACATGGCACTGAGTTGGCAAAAGAAGGATTAGTTGCCCAAACAAACTTTTGGAAGGGTCATTTGGCAAATTAGAAATTTTTATAGGATTATTTTTTAAAAAAAAGTCCTCAATAAATCTATATCTATAATTTAACATGAAAGCTCCTAAAAAATACTGGTTAAAAGTGGCAGGGCATATATTCAACTCATTTTGACATTAAAAATAACAAAATTTATAAAACAACAAAAAAGTAATTAAAAATAAGGTAAACTTCAAATTACCCTCCTGTGGTTTAGCTCATTTTCACTCTGCCACCCCATGGTTCAAAAAGTTTCAGTTTGCCACCCCTATGGTTTAGCTCATTTTCACTTTCCCGCCTCATGATTCAAAAAGTTGCACTTTGCCCCCTATGGTTTAGTGCATTTTTCACTTTGCCACCTATGTTTTTCTAAAATTTTTTATTTGTCACCCTATTTCATATAGAATTTTTTGATAAAATAAAAATTAAACCACAAAAGGGAAAGTGAAACCTTTTGAACCAAAGTGGCAAAGTGAAAATGAGCTAAACCACAGGGAGGCAATTTGAAGTTACCCTTAAAAATAATTTGATAGAAGTTTTCAATGAGTCTATCACGGAGATTCATTTACATTTTTTCTACTATTTAACCAGTGCCTCTTAAATAAAGTTGTTAGATTTTATTTAAAATAATAGGTTTGTTGACGGTAATGTAGAGATTGGCGAGAAAAAAATAGTTCAGTGATATCTATGAGAAAAAAGTATAATGTAAGGTAGAAAGATGAAAATAAATCTAAAATATAGTGTAGAGACTGATAAAATATAATAAGACAATAGTGTCTTTGAAAAAAAATAAAGTATAATGTAGCAAATGAAAATAACACTAAAATTCAGCGTAACAATGTAATTAAGCCAAGTAATAATTTAAAACTGACACTAGACAAATGGTCATTTGCTCTTGCACATCAGCTTACGGAGGGTGAGTCACGAAACACAGTATAGTAGACACTGTGTTAGCCTTAACTAACAATGCGCAAAATAACACACAGAAACACGGTTAACTAAATACCGTGTTCTATACATGCTATTTCATTTACTGTCTTTGTTTTACATTTACTATGCAAAGGTTGGCAAGTAACAAGTCAAGAAACATGATAATAAAAATATCATATGGAAAACAATATGTCGTTGGCCATATTAGGGGCCTGGCAATTGGTTTACCGTGTTTCAAACGCGGCAACTAATTTACCTTGTTTGCTGAACTTAAAATAAAAAGGTGACAATATATGGAGACACCCCCAACTATAAGGCCATCTTGAAACTGAATCCTCAACTAAATTTTTTTTATCGGAACCCTTTAGCTTTTAATTTAACTATAGGCCATTTTGAAGCCGAATTCTCAACTATTATTTTTCCGATTGGGACCCCTTAGCTTTTAATTATTTTGGAGTTGAACTAATTTTAGTTCAAAAAATTGGGGATTCTAATAAATTCATTGGGAATTTTACCAAATTTAGTAACTTTAGTTTTATTTGTACAAATAAAACTAGGAGTAATAACAACTAATAATTGATGGAGTCATTAATATCATGAGCAAGCAATGCTGTTCGCAAAAAAACAGGTAATGAAGGATGAAGAAAATTATTTGCAATATGTGATATTTGAATATGTACGGTCATAGACATATATAATAAGTACATTAATAAACAAGAAGTAATGCACATAGAGAAACAAATTATGAGACTTATTTTTATTTGTTCCACTTTTATATTTCTCCCGTTTCGTCTAATGCAAAAGTAGCAATCGCATATCCTTAGAAGAAAGGGAAAACATCATTGGAAAATGGCTTATAGAGTTTTTTTTTTTTTTTTTTTTTTTTTTTTTTTTGAGAGAGAGAGAGAAAGGTAGCAAACTATCCGCTTTGATCAATTTTTTTTTTTTAAGAAATGAACTCAGCTAGAAATGTGAAGCAACTGGATCAAACCCTTATACAACGACGCTAGGTATGGTCGGTGACTCGGTGCTTATAGAGATAGTTGAAGCGGATTTTGTTGGGTACACCCTAGGAATGAAAATGAGATGGACGATCAGGCGAGAGGCCCACATTACCTCATGCCCCACAAAGTAACCCGCCCAACCTTTGTGACAAGGTAAATTAGCAATCCCCATAAGTAGAGATGTCAAACGGGCCGCCCGGCCATTCAGACTATGAGCTTGGCTAGAGCACAGCACGGATGCTACAGTATACGTGCAGATCCGATCTGGCCCGGCCCGTTGTTTTGAGCCGTGCTGGGCCGCTGCCCTTGGACTCGACGACCCAGCATGGCCCGGCCAACGTGGGTCGTGCTAGGTGGGCCCGCACAGCACGTCCCGAGCCCCAAGGCCCAAGGCTCTTCTCCCAAGGTCTAGAAGAGCGGGTATGGACCAAAACACTTTTGGCCCATTGGACCACAACACCAAGTCCTTTTTTTTTAAATTTCACTTTTTTATAATTTTTAAAAAATAATAATAATTTTTGTTATTCTACAATCTATAGTATAATCTATTTGACAATAACATCACATCACCAAAACGGGCTCTCATGAAGCCACATTGGGCATTAAGGGCTGAACCAATAAGAAATTGCCACACATCTACTGAAAATTTTGGGCGCGCCTGTTTCACCGTAAACCGACTCTAAAATATGCATCAAAAATAAAATTTTAGTCGTATAATAAATTATTTAAATATTTTATATTATATCATATTTCAGGATTAATCATCAAATACTTCATCAATTATATAATATTCTATATGGTGTATGAAATATTAGTATGCACCGGGTGCGCAAATATTTCTTTTCTCATCACCAAAACAAACTCTTCTCAAGCCACGTTGGGCATTAAGTTCTTAACCAATAGGAAATTGCCACGTCTTGAAAATTTTGGACGTGTCCATTTCACCGTAAACCGACTCTAAAATGTGCATTAAAGGTAAAATTTCAACCGTATAATAAATTATTTAAATATTTTATATTATATCATACTTTATTTTATGGTATTAATTATCAACTACTCTATCAATCATATAATATTTTATGCGGTGTATGAAATATTAATACGCACCAGGTGCAAGAAAATATTTCTCCTCTCATTTGAAAGTGACAAAGCCATCTTTATTACGTATTAAGTCACTAACTAATGGGGGACTACCACATGTGTACTAAAAATTTTGGATGTGCCCATTACAGTGTAAACCTGTTCTAAAATATATATCAAAAATAAAATTTTGATAACATAATAAATTATTTAACTATTTTTTATTATATTATATTTTATTTTATCGTATTAATTACCAAATGTTCTATCAACCATATAATATTCTGTATGGTATATAAAAAATTAGCACGCACTAAGTGCAAGCAAATATTTCTCCTCTTTTTTGGAAGTGATAAAGTTATACCCATTAAGTCAATTAACTAATGGGGAATTACCATAAATTTACTAAAAATTTTGAATGTATTCATTGCACCATAAACCTACTCTAAAATATGTATCAAAAAGAAAATTCCAATGGCCTAATAAATTATTTAAATATTTTTATTGTATCATATTATTATAATTAAGATGGGCCTCTTTATATATTATAAAGACCCGGCCCACTAGCAATAATAACTCGTTGGGCCCAAACTACCGGCCCAAAATGCTTAAGCCCCGTTATTATTACTAGTGTCCATGGTCTCTTATATATCCAATCACAATCCCATTCCCATCCGATGTGGGACTATTGGGGTGTCACATATATAAACATTCAATAAAGTCTTCCAACTTTAACTTTTTAGTTGAAAATTTTATTTATAAAATAACTACTAAAACTATTAGATTTGATTGAATTTTAAAATAACTACCCGCAGCATCGCACAGATCTCTTAACTAGTTATTCTTATAAATTTTAAAAAAAATTATCAAAACATTAGTTTAAATAAAAATATTTTGATCTTTCACATTTTTAAATTTCATAGATTTTTTTAAAAAAAAATAGAAATATAAAATATAAAAAAAATTAAAGGACCAGCCTGAGACACACCCCGGCCCGACACGGTTCGACGTGTGCCTTCCAGGCTAAAGGGCCGTGCTAGGCCGGGAGCCTGGAATATCTAGCCCAACACTGCGGCCTGGCCCGGCCTAGCCCGAGCAAGCCCCTAGCCCGTTTTGGCCCGAATAATGTGGGCCGTGCCGATGGGCCGTGCCGGCCGAGCACGGCCCACATTACACCCCCATCCACAAGTCACAACCCGCACCTAAAAATCAGCCTCTCTGAAGCCCCAAATCCTCCCTACCAACTAACTACACATACCGACCGTCCCTAGTGCAAGTGGCAAAGGACTTGGTGGTTGGTGGTTGGTACCCGAGGTCTCGAGTTCGAATCCTAGTTGATTCACATTTTCAGCTAAGTTTATTTCTAAGAAGAAATAAACGAAGCGGGTAGCGTGCTACCTTCTCTCAAAAAAAACTAACTACACATCTTTATATTATATGAATTCTGACCCAAATAATTCAATCTACATTGTTTGACTCAAAACGAAAATAAAATAAAATAAAATATCAACAATGCAACTAAATCTCAAAATACATTCATGAAGAAGCAACTAAAAATCCAATATAAGCTTGGGAAAAGTCCAAAGAAATTCATAAAATTTAAGTAATAATACGGACAAATTCGAGGCAAATTCGCAGTGGAACTTGGCGGTAGATTAGGGGCAGGTTAATTTTCTCCCCTTACCTGCCCCAAATCGTTCTCGGATCATAAAATCGGTTCGCCTCGTGGACCATATATTAAGTAGTAATACTAGATTGGTAATAAAAAGAAAAAGAGTAGCTCTCATTGCTTCAAATCCTCACCGAAATACTCATAATTTAATATGGTTAAACAAAAAGAGCAATAATGAATGAATACTTTGGATAAGTCGACAATTATCAATTTAACTCGGCTCAGAACCATTTGTCAAATTTTCTTTTTTTCTTTTTTTCTTTTTTTGAGTAAAACCGTATGGCATTACAAGCTCTGTACATACAAAGCGAAAACAAACAAACAAACAATCAGGTAAATACGATCGGATAAAAAGGAAGCCCTGTTACGGGTTTCCCCTTCAGCATATATAAGAGCAAAAAAAAAAAAAAAGAGGGGGGGTTACCTTATGGGTATCTGCCAAAGTATTAATCAAAAGCGCCCACCAACCAAAATTTTACAACTCCATCATATCCAACTGTCAATATTTTTCGACTAATCTTATAATCTCTTTTGTTTATTATTAAAGCTCAAAAAAAATTAATAATAAACCCTAGGCCCTTTTTGGTTATAGAACTTAATATTGCTCTCATCAAGAATTCAAGACTAGGTATGTTTTGTTTGGAAGGACAAATAGCACAGTCGTCGTGTCAAGAAGGGGAAAAGAATCGGAAAAGCTTTTTTTTTATAAAAAAAAAAAAAAAAACACTTGGATATGAGTAGAGGAGGGAGTGACAGAGATAAACGCAAGAGGGGTAGCGAAAGTCGAAGAGGGATGAAGTAAAGCAAGTAAATAACCTGTTTACCCATCCTGAGGATGACATAGGGGTCGCTGCTCCTGACATCTCGGATGGCGAGGTTGACGCCTCTCACCACCTTCACCTTGAGAAGCCCCAGCAGGTGCTCCACCCTTCCTTCCTTCATTTCTCCCCCTTGATCGGAATCCTCCTCTCTTTTCTTTCTGCTTTTTTTTTTTTTTCTCTTTTTTCTTTTTTCTTTTTTTTAATTTCCCTTCCCTGTCTAGCTCTCCTCTCCCCACCACCCACCCTACTTTTTTTTCCTTCCAGCTCTTCTTTTCTGTTTCTAGGGAAGTGCTGCAAAGTCAAGCAGCAAATCATCCCATCCCACCCGATACGCCAATACTTCGACCTCAACGCCCGCCATTCTTGTTCTTGCTTTTTTATTTCCCGTTAATTGCGGGGTCGTCGATTGGTTTTCTGCAGTACGACCACCGTTTCCGGGCCCTGCTAGTAAAACGTATGCGCGCACACACAAAAAAAAAACAAAAATAATAATAATAATAATAATAATAATAACAACATCGTATGTAAGCAGTGATTAACTGGGCAGTCCCCATCTTCCTTTTAATAATTTGACTTAGACAGCACGGACTAGGACCAGGACCAGACAAAAGGACTGCACTTCTAGGCCAAACGCCCTCTTAAAAGTAAAATCACTTTGGTCCTAAAATCTAGGCTAAACACCCGCTTAAAATGAAAAAATTCAATCAGTCCATTATTGTAATGCATTGAACTTTCTCAAATAAAGGAGTTTTAGTGAGAAATAGTAATTGATACTATTTAGATAAATCCAATGGTGTTTTGGTAGTATTAGAGTGGTTTCGACGCGAAAATGGAATTTAGAGAACTAAATCTATAAAACTACAAATTTTCATTTAGTATCGGTACTGAACTGGGGTACCGATAGTCAACTGTGAAGAGGGTAGGAGAGTTCTCGAGTTTTGCAAAACTCTCCCAAGTACCGACATTGATTCGCTGAGGATCGGTACTGATTCGGACGGGCACCAGTACACAATAGGAAACAAAAAATCCAGTATTAGGTTCTGCAGAACTGGTAGGGAGTATTGGAACTCCTGAGTGGTGTATTGCTACTGGAACCCGTGTACGATACTCAACTCTACGAACAGAAAATTTTGGCTGGTTACAAATATGAATGTTTGAGGGGTTAAGTTGCAATTGTGATCTTTCTATATATATCCTCTTCGCAGACAAACAGTCCATTTCTCTCCCTCACACACTCTCTCTTCTTTCTCTCTCTAAAAGAGGAGAAACTATAGCTTTGTCCCCATTGTTGGATCTCTTAATCCATCACTTTGGAGGCTTGGAGAAGGTCTAGAGCTCCAAAGAGAAGATCTAGAAGGGAGAAGGCAATAATCCCAATCCACGTTTCTCTAGCTAAGAGGAGGAGAGGTGAGTTGATATTTAGGGTTTGGTTTTAGGGGTTTTTCCAAATAGGAGATTTTGAGATTCTAACTTGGTTAAAACTCTTTCTTTAGAATTTTTGGTGTTCTAAAGAGATCAAGAGCATATCCTAAAAAAATTTAAGCACAAATAGGGAATATCACCGAAATGAGTTTGATCTTCCCTTTTTCTAAAGTTTTTTTTGGTTCAAATGTATGTATAAGTAAAGTGCAGACTAAAATATGATTCATATGTTGGATGTGGCCTACGTGATTTATTCAAGTCGATCCATAAAGATACAGTCAATCCATTTAAGTCGATCTATAAAGATATATTAGATCTTACGGTTAGGATGTATCTGGACACGTCCTTGATGGACGGACGTGATTTAACATCCTTATATTAAGTTGTATATAAATACATCATACGGGAGTCCCGGTCTAACCCTAATCCAAAATACCTGTGACGGCTCCATCTCCATCTCCGGGGATAAGGGAATTAGACTCGAAACGTCCCGTTGTTTTGCAGATCGCGATCGAGGACGAACCACAAGGGAGAATCGTCGACGACAATTCCGGTAAAGAAATCGAAATCATGGCAGAAGGTACGATCCTAATTTTCTGATAAAGTTTATAACATGTGGTATCAGATCCACGCCTTTTGCCGGATATTCGTTTCTTTTTCGAATTTTTCGTTTGTCTTCTTTTTCGTTAAAAATAAATAAATAAATAAATTTTTTAATTGGTTTGCGTTAATCGTGACGTCGGCCGGCCTCAATCGAGATCGGCGTTCGGAGGAACGACGTCGCGCGTCCGCAACCGAGATCGCCGTTCGGCGAAATTGCAGTGCCGTCCCGGCCGTGCTAGCGGGGCCCACAAGTGGCCGCGGCTCCATTAAGGGCCGCGTAATACGGCCGCATTAGGATCCGTACGGTCAAAAAAAAGTTATTTATTTATTTATTTAATGAAAAGAGAATATATATATATATATATATATATATAATTTTGGTTTATAATTTTCTTTGAACCGTGACTCGTTCTTGAAGAAGTCTCTCTATATATATAATTCATGTATGACATTTGGTTTTTGTTATATATGATTTTTGATGCTACTCATTAATTTATTTATTCATGTTTATAAAGTAGTGTGTTTAGTTTAATTTGTTGGTATAATTTTTATGCTATTATTCTAAACACACATAAAGTGATCATGAAAATTTAGAGTAGAATATATAGACTTCATACAGTTTATAGATTTTGAGTCACATAAGGTTGTTAAGAAAATTACTCAGGATCTTTATTTTACTTCCGCTTCGTTTTAGAACAATATAGAATTTTCGGTCATTCAATATCATATAAGGTTTGGTGAAATTAACTATGTCTAGGAGTAGCCACAGCATCCTAGTCATGGTATATTATCACTTACGGTATTTTTACAAGATGATATTGAACTAAAGTTAATCCGAAAATTCATACGGATTTCTAATTTAATTTTAATAGTCATTCAACATCAAATAAGGTTATTTGTATTTTTCATTATGCTTAGGAGTAGCCACAGCATCCTATAGATAATGAAGAATATATAAGGATTTACTGATGGTTGGATTAAGGTTTGACTATTTATTGCGGTCAAATAAAGAATAATTTATTAAATTTTGACTGGAATAGGATAGCGGATTGAATTTTTAGATAGCGAGTTTTCTTATGCCCACAGGTACAGAAATCTTGTTATTTAGAAATTAGGTTTCCGCTAGTCTTATTATTAAAGTAGATAAATTCTATGCGTGTAGCGCCTCTGCCCACATGAAGGTAGAATTTATCTAATTTAAAGATTATTGCCTTATAGTAAGTGATAAAGTTTTATATTTCCTTTGTGCTTGCAGCATCTTCCTCTACTGCATTTCTTAATGATATTTCTCGTATCCCTATACTTACTGTGAACAACTATTCTGATTGGAAAGAAAGTATTGAAACTATCTATATTTGTTATGAATCTCATTTAGTTAATGTTCCTAAAAACACATGGTGGATTGACTCTGGTACTACTGTACACATCTCAAATACCATACAGGGTTTTCACAACCTAAAAATGTTGAAGCCAAATGAAAAGATTTTAATTACTGGAGAAGGCAAAGAATCTCAAGTTAAAGGCATTGGAAATTTTATTTTAGAACTTAGTACTGATTTTGTACTTGAACTTGAGGATACTTTTTATGTTCCTACGTTTTCTAGAAATTTAGTTTCTGTATCTAAACTGAGAAATAAAGGTTTCAAATTTTTATTTGAAAATAAATCTTTTACTATCTTCTCCGATAATGTCTTTGTTGGCGATGGTTGTTTGGTAGATGATTTGTACAAATTTAATTTGAGTCAATCTTTTGAGAATAACTTTAATATTGGTGTTAAAAGGAACATTCTTAAAGAGAACTCATCTTGTTTATGGCACAAACGTTTGGCTCATATCTCCTTAGAGAGAATAAAGAGATTGGTGAAGGAAAAGATCTTACAAGATCTTGACTTTACTGATTTTGGTACTTGTGTGGAATGCATAAAGGGAAAGCATACCAACACAAATACCACTAAAGGTGCCAGAAGGAGTTCTGAAATTCTTGAAATCATACATACAGATATCTGTGGACCTTTTCCTACTCCTTGCTTTAATGGTCAGAGATATTTTATCTCATTTATTGATGATCATTCTAGATACATGTATCTCTATCTCTTATTTGAAAAAGCTGAAGCGCTCGATGCTTTCAAAGCTTATAAGGTTGAGGTAGAGAAACAATTGGATAGGAAAATAAAGATTGTTAGGTCCGACAGAGGGGGTGAGTATTATGGAAGACATACGGATAAAGGTCAGATGGCCGGTCCATTTGCTAAATTCCTCGAAGGTGAAGGCATCATTGCTCAGTATACGATGCCTGGCACGCCCCAACAAAATGGTGTTGCCGAAAGGAGGAATAGGACACTCATGGACATGGTAAGGGGCATGATTAGTGGCTCTTGTCTTCCATCTTCTCTTTGGAGTGAAGCACTAAAGACAGCAGTGTATGTTTTAAATAGGATTCCATCGAAGGCTGTTACCAAAACTCCTTTTGAGTTATGGAAAGGATGGAAACCTAGTTTAAATCACCTGCATGTATGGGGATGTCCAGCTGAAGTGAGGGTTTATAATCCACATATAAAGAAGTTGGACTCTCGAACAGTCAGTGGATATTTTATTGGCTATGCGGTAAACTCCAAAGGATTCAGGTTCTATTGTCCAAATCACCCATCCAAGATAGTTGAGGCTAGGAATGCTAAATTTCTTGAGGACTTTGAAGCTAGTGGGAGTGTCGTTCCTCAAAAGATGGATTTTGAGGAAATAAGGGATTCAACTGGCTATCCATCAACAGATAAAGATTTAGTTGTTCTTTCAAGAGATCAATTTGATCATATTGGAGATCAACTAATTCCGGAGCATGAAAATGCTGAACCAGTTGAACTTCCCCATGAAGAGCTGTTTCAAGAGGAACAGATAATTATAGAGCCAGCTGCACAGAATAATGAAAATCTGCTGGAAGAGGTTGGCTTAAGAAGATCCTCAAGACAAAAGAGATCGGCAATTCCTAGTGATTATGTAGTCTATCTCCAGGAGTCCGACTATGATGTTGGACACCATAAAGACCCATGGACGTTTTCAGAGGCCATGCAGGGAGATAAATCCTCCCTTTGGTATGATGCCATGAAGGAAGAGATGAAATCTATGGCGGATAATAAAGTTTGGGATCTCGTTGAGTTACCACAAAGAGTCAAAGCCGTTGGCTGTAAATGGGTCTTCAAGACCAAAAGGGACTCTTTGGGTAATATAGAACGATATAAGGCCAGACTTATTGCCAAAAGTTTCACTCAAAAGGAAGGCATTGATTACCACGAAACCTTCTCTCCGGTATCCAAGAAGGATTCATTAAGAATTATCATGGCTTTGGTAGCTCATTTTGATTTAGAGCTACATCAGATGGATGTAAAAACGGCATTCCTAAATGGGGATATAGAGGAGATAGTCTATATGCAACAGCCCGAAGGTTTTAGCACAGATGAAAATAGTCACCTTGTTTGCAGACTAAAGAAATCTATATACGGACTCAAACAGGCCTCCCGCCAGTGGTATATCAAGTTTTATAATGTAATTACTACATTCGGTTTCGTAGAAAATATTGTGGATCAGTTTATATACCTTAAGGTTAGTGGGAGTAAGTACATTTTCTTAGTCCTGTATGTGGATGATATTCTGCTTGCAAGTAGTGATTTAAGTTTGCTCAAAGAGACTAAAGTTTTTCTTTCTAAGAATTTTGAGATGAAGGATATGGGTGAAGCTTCTTATGTCATTGGCATAAAAATTCACAGAAATAGATCTCAAAGAATTTTGGGTCTATCTCAGAAAGCCTACATCGAAAGAGTTCTAGAAAGATTTAATATGGCAAATTGTGCACCTACAGCTGCGCCTATTATAAAAGGTGACAGATTCAATCAGAATCAGTGCCCACAGAATGACTTAGAACGAGAATATATGAAGAGCATACCCTATGCTTCTGCAGTAGGGAGCTTGATGTATGTGCAGGTCTGTACCAGACCTGATATAGCTCATGCAGTAGGGATGCTGGGTAGATACCAGAGCAACCATGGCCTTGATCATTGGAAAGCTGCAAAGAAGGTTATGAGATATTTACAGGGAACAAAGGACTATATGCTCACCTACAGACATTCTGATCATCTTGAGGTGGTTGGATATTCGGACTCTGATTTTGCTGGATGTGTGGATTCTAGAAAATCCACATCAGGATATATTTTTCTCCTTGCTCAGGGTGCTATATCTTGGAGAAGCACTAAGCAAGATACAGTTGCTACATCCACTATGGAGGCAGAGTTCATCGCTTGCTACGAGGCATCGTCACAGGCTTTATGGCTGAGAAATTTTATCTCAGATTTAAGAGTTGTCGACTCTATTGCAAGGCCAATCAAGATTTATTGCGACAATTCTGCTGCAGTGTTTTTTGCCAAGAATAGTCGAATTACAGACCGCAGCAAACATATCGATATAAAGTATCTTGCTGTGAAGGAATATGACAAGAAGATGGTGGATATCCAACACATTGGGACCGAGATGATGATTGCTGATCCTATGACTAAAGCATTGCCGGCAAACAAATTCAAGGATCATGTTCATCATATGGGTATCTTGAGTCCATTTAAAGTTTAAGTGTTTTCTTCTTGTATAAAGACATTAAAGACTATTCTTATTTGAATAAGAACATATTTTGTATTTTGCACATGCGCATAAAGTTATTTTTGTACATTAAGGTATTATTGTGCACTAAAGAGGGACTCTGAGTTGAACTTACAATAAGTTCATACGGTTGTGACTCATAAAGTTATTTGATTAAGAAATATATGCTTTTGATACATGGAAGGGAGTGTTCATCTTTTGGGACATAACCGCTATGATCAAAGTATTGTGATTTCTTAATCGAGTGGGAGATTCGACTGTATAATTTAGTTGGTACCTAATAAAGTTTTATTTCGGCTATATGGTAATGAATATATCACTAGGCCAAGTGGGAGAATGTTGGATGTGGCCTACGTGATTTATTCAAGTCGATCCATAAAGATATAGTCAATCCATTTAAGTCGATCTATAAAGATATATTAGATCTTACGGTTAGGATGTATCTGGACACGTCCTTGATGGACGGACGTGATTTAACATCCTTATATTAAGTTGTATATAAATACATCATACGAGAGTCCCGGTCTAACCCTAATCCAAAATACCTGTGACGGCTCCATCTCCGGGGATAAGGGAATTAGACTCGAAACGTCCCGCTGTTTTGCAGATCGCGATCGAGGACGAACCACAAGGGAGAATCGTCGACGACAATTCCGGTAAAGAAATCGAAATCATGGCAGAAGGTACGATCCTAATTTTCTGATAAAGTTTATAACATCATATGCATGTAATGAAATTTAACAGGTCATGTGGGCTTAGGGGCATTTGACCCTAGAAAATGGGATTCTCAACCCATTTGCCATGTTAAAATAAGAGCACATGCTATTTATAAATAGAGTATTATGTGAACTTTGAAACATACATGACATCATAGTGGCATTAAACTTAGGATGGAACTTAGGGTGTGGAACATAGTAATATATAGACATTTAGGCAAACTTGATCTAGAAAATAAGGGGACTTGTGCATAAACATAGTGGATGACCCTAGAAAATCATGAGAACCTACGATGGACTAAGATTAAGCTGTGACCTTCCAAAAGTGTCAAAACAGGATATGCCGATTCTCCTTGACTCCCTACCATACTTGGAGATGTCAAATTTCTTCGCCTACTGATTGAACAGATACCGATTGCCTTTGATTCTCTATAAGCTAATTAGCAAAAAGGTGGAATTAAAATAAATGATTGGTTAGTGATAAGAAAATATTGAGATAATCTTGTAGGCCAATGACATAATAAATCATTATGACATATTGTTTATATTTGAGGCAAAGTACTTTCCGTTCGTGCATCACTATTGTAGTAATTTTAGATTTCATTTATTGCTATTATTCTACTAATGCCTCCTTTAGGCCGAGTGAGTGTAAAACGTACTTTTGGCAGTTGCACTCACTGAAAATTTATTTCAAAATTTTACTCCATTGTTGTTGATGTGGCTGTTTGGCCTAACTTTTGAAAAATGATTTTAAGCCCAAAAGTGATTTTCTGCTCAATAGAGTGTTTGGCAACCTCGTTTTCAAAATCTGATTCTAATTTTTTAGAATCAGTTTTCTAATTTTCAAGGCCCAAAATCAGAAACAGCTAAAGCCTACTTCTAAAAATCTAATTCTGATTTTGGACTCAAATTTTACTTTTTTCATTTTAGATTCAAAATTTAAATTTAAATTCAAATTTTAAATTTTAGATTTTATATTTAGATTTTAAATTTTTAAATTTAAAATTTAAGATTTAAAATTTAGATATTACATTGCAAAATTTCAAAATTTTAAATTTTAAATATTAAATTTTAAATTTGAATTTTAGGTTTCAAATAAAATTTTAAATTTCAAAATTCGAAACTGTAAATTTCAAATTTAAAGTTTAGATAAAATTTAAATTTTAAAACTTTAAATTTTATATTTTGATTTTAATTTTAAATTTAAGTTTTAAATTTTAAGTATTCAAATTTTAAATTTTAAATTTCAGTTTTCAAATTTTCAAATTTTAGTTTTAAAAGTTTCAAATTTCAAATTTCAAATTTCAAATTTAGAAATTTAAAATTTTAAATTTAAAATTTAGGTTTTAAATTTGAAATTAAAAATTTAAATTTAGATTTGAAAATTCAAATTTTAAATTTGTAAATTCAAAATTGAAATTTATATCAAATTCTAAATTTTGTGTAAATTTCAAATTTCAAATTTTAAATTTCAATTTAAAATTAAATTTAAAATTATTTAAAATAATATTTAGTAAAAAAATTATTATTTGCAAACAGTAATAATCTTTACAGCTTTAACCAAAATCAATTCTCCAACAATTTTACAAAATCACTTCAGAAAAATCGCTTTTCATCTAAACTTAGCCGAACGCTCTTCAGTTTTTAACCAAAATTAATTCTCCAAACCAAAATTATTTCTGCAAAAATTATTTTTTTATAATCTAGGCCAAACATGCTCTATATCTTTTTTTAAAGCTATATACCACCGATGAGGCATAGGATCGCGACAAGGGTATCATGAGTTAGCTAGATCATGCATGAGTTAGTCTAGAGGGTGCCTTTTTGTATAAACATAAACCATGTAATATTCTGGATAGTTATGGTTGTAAACTTAAGAGAGTTGTAATTGAATAATTCTAATTTAGAAGTTAAATACTCTGATGCTTTATTTGTATCCAAATTATGTAGTGTTATACGAGTTAATGTATATTTCCGCTTCATGCGAGTATGTTAAACCTTGCCCTTTTGGCCGATCTGGTGCACGTGTGTCACAGATACAGAAATCTCTCTGTCCACCCTGATAGAGTCTTTCCTGTATCTGCACGGCGTACCAATATAACATATACAACAACTCCACTCCCCCCACTCACACAAACAACAAACATCAACTCAACCGCGTGTCTCAAATAAATCACATATATCACCATGAATCATTGAGAATAAACAAGCATTCACAATATTCAAAAACCACCAAAATAACTGAATAACTGAACCACATAAAAATCTAATTTATTAACCAATAAGAGAAGGGTCAAGATATAATAACCGAAAGCTTACAGGTCGGGACCTCTATAGCTCGCTAGCTATCGCTTCTCACACACCGTCCCGACTCCCACCACCGAGATCACCTGAAAAACGACGGGGGTTGAGAACATGTAAACATGTCTCCCCTCCCAGTGGATACCGCAAGCCGACGAAGGCGAGGCGTACGCACCGGCAAAGGAGAAACAAAAGATAGATATGTATATATCAAGTGCAGTAATGAATAAAGGAGAACAGGTATAAACAGGTATGAACAACTACTGCTACTGCAAATAATGAACATATGCATCAACTGTAGATAAACTGAAAACCCAATCACTGTGCCCTATAGATCCGAAGATCGCACGCTATGTCACAGTATGCTCACCCACCGGCACACAACCTCTGCAAGCACCTGGTAAGAGGCTCACGGGTCGAGAAGACGACCACTTTTTCGAAAAAAGACACCCCCACGGTGGCCAAACCGCTGGTGTACGTGAAGTGCTAAATGAGCTGTGACGATCGATGCGAAATGCTCAATCCACAGGATGGCAACAAGCCGGGAATAGCAACAACTAACATATGTCCAAGAGATCGCTCGGATCATTGAGCCGATCAATACTGACCAATCAGGTCTCACCATAAGATCATGCAAGATACACCACACCACTCTACTATTATCATATGCAAGGATGAAAGTAGAGAACAATAACTGGAAGTCGAGGGGAAACACGCTTATCCATAACATGCAAGGAAAAGAAAAAAGAGAGATATCACCGAGCTAGTCCATTGTACCGACCCCGGCTCGAAGCACCCACCTAAACTGGAGAAGAGCCTAACTCTCAAGGCTCGCAGGAACGTCGACTGGACCTACGAAAGACCCACCAAGTCAAGGTCCATCGAGTCGACTCGAAAACACAACACTCACAATCCCGAATCGTCGGAACTTCCAGAAGGTCCAGCGGAACGATTCCGAACTCAAGGAAATACCCCGGAAGGTACCAATAAGCAACCCAAGTCACCCGATGTCCGTAAACACACCAATTTAGGTGGTCGGACAGCAAACACAAGTCCAGGGTGCATAAAATATAAACGCACCCGTAAAGACATCCCGGGTTCCCAAAAATGTCATTTTCGGCACCGGAACCCTCCGTCGCTCATCCGTTGTCTCCGAAACTTCGGGGCAGCAAGGTAAACCAGATTACAAGGCTTAGCGACGAAACTAAGGCAACCACAACTCCACAAAGTGAGTCCCACATCGATAAACGCGTTCCGTCGACAATTTCGTCGGAAAAATGCTCCGAAACGCGATTCGATCTCGCGAGAGCATCGAGGACTTGGACAATCAGTCCAGAGGGTCACACAAGGTGGTCTCACGCTGCCCAAGGCAGCCCATGCTGTCACAATTGCATGGAAGCCCTCAAACAATACACAATTTGCATAAAATCATGAATTTACACACTAAAAGGCAACATCACCGCTATCGCGCAATTTCGAGACCAACCGAGGGCACCAACAGTAAGGTCTCATCGCAGCGAAGCCCATGCTCCCTGTCCGAGGCATCAAAAATAGCCGCAGAGCCACCGGGCCCATGAATAAATCTAGAATACAATGCCCAAAGGAGCGACATCGCCGAAACAGCGAAACGAAGCCTTCCCGACAGAAACCGAGGTGAGCACGATGATCAGCGATGAGTCACGATCATCGTGCTCCCTTCCTCAAAGATCGGGAGGCCTCGGGTTGCTCGGAACAGTGAACAACCCCAAAAATGCCCCATTTCGGGCTTGGCCGGAGCAAGCTTGCTCCGGCCGGCTGCCGGCGGCACGGCGACGCGCGCGCGGGCCAGAGGTGGATGAGGGGAAGGTGAGGAACACCGTGCTCACCTTGGCCGGCGGCGGGGAGCGGCGGCGGCGGCGCTTCAAGGATGCTCAGTGGCCACTGCCAGGGATAATGTCAACCTGCAGAGCGGCGGCTGTGGCGGCTTTCCGACGGCACGGGGATGGCCGGGGAGGTGCGCCGGAAGTCCAGGAGATGGGGGAGAGGGAGATCCACCCGCGCACAACTTCCCTTGTTGGCCTCGGGTCCAGAGAGGGAGAGATGGAGAGGGATAGCTTGAGGAAGAGAGAGAGAGGGAGGATGGCAGCAGGTTAGGCCGGCCGGGGGAGGGTCGCCGGCGGTCGGGGGGTGCGCGGCGCCTCACAGAAGGAGGTGGGGTGCGGCTAGGGTTAGGTGGCTGAGGAGAGGGGGGGCTAGGGTTAGGGTTTCAACATGGAAAACCCTAGGTGCCAACTAAATAGCATTCGTACAAATGCAGAAAACCCCTCGAAACCTCGGCCAATTAATCCAGGTCCTTCACCATTCGCGTAAAACGTGCCAATGCCCCTCCACGAGCGATCCCTCACGAAGCGGTACATAAAATATTGGGTATTTTACAAAAATACCCGTTTCGCAAAATCGTCCCATCCTCGATAAACGCACAATTTCGGACGATCGATTCGTTGGATTTACGAAGGATCGCGCCAGCGCTTCCGGCACTGCCAGACCATCAAACCTGCAATTTTGTTTCATCGAAAACGGTCGCTGATTCACGACAAATCGAGTCCTCTTCCAACCCCTCTCAAAACAACTCATATATATATATATATATATATATATATATATATATATATATATATATATATATATATATAAACTATATATATAAAGAAAAGGATTTAAATTAAAAATTCAAATTCAAATTTCAAATCCAGTCCCTCAAGATTCACAGATATTACATCATCCCCTCCTTACAAGAAGTTTCGTCCCCGAAATTTAATCACACGCCTTCCGCAAACAACTGCGGGTACCTCTCACGCATAGCCGTCTCAAGCTCCCAAGTAGCCTCACGCTCCTCGTGGTTCGTCCACTGAACCTTCACATACGGAATACTTCGATTCCGCAGCTGCTTCACCTCACGTGCTAAAATCCGCAACGGAGCCTCATCATAGCTCAGATCCTCCCTCAGCTGAACCGTCGTCGAACTGATGATATGAGACAGATCTGATATACTTCCGAAGCATGGACACGTGGAAAACATTGTGCACTCGAGCAAGGCTCGGAGGAAGAGCCAACCAATACGCCACTGGACCAATACGCTCAAGAATCTTGAACGGTCCCACAAATCGCGGACTAAGCTTATTCCGCAATCCGAACCGTTTGATCCCTCTAAACGGCGACACCTTGAGCAGCACATGCTCACCGACCTGAAACTCTAGGTCACGCCGTCGCTGGTCCGCATAGCTCCTCTGTCGACTCTACGCGGTCAGTAGCCTCTGTCTCGCACCGCGAATCTTGGCTTCCGCGTCCTCCAATTAGTCAGGCCTGATCACTAGGCGTTCACCAACATCGTCCCAATAGATAGGAGACCGACATCGATGCCCATACAAGGCTTCATACGACGCCATCTCGATACTCACCTGATAACTATTGTTATAGGCGAACTCCACCAATGGTAAGTACTTGAACCATCCCTCACCGTAGTCCAAGACGCATGCTCGGAGCATGTCCTCGAGAGTCTAGATGACTCGCTCAGACTGTCCATCGCTCTGCGGATGGAAAGTCGTACTGAAGTTAAGCTTTGTACCCAAGGCCTGCTGCAAGCTCCTCCAAAACTGGGATACAAAGCGAGTGTCCCGATCCGAGACGATCGACACTAGCACTCCATGGAGTCTCACGATCTCATCCAGGTAGAGCTGTGCTAGTCGATCTCGAGACCAAGTAGTATGTACCGATAGAAAATAGGCTGATTTCGTCAGTCGGTGCACAATGACCCAGATCGCATCGTGGCCTCGTTGAGATCGAGGCAAACCGGTGATGAAATCCATGGTGATTTGCTCCCACTTCCACACAGGTACCGGAAGTGGTTGCAGCTTCCCAGCTGGTCGCTGATGCTCAGCCTTCGCCTGCTGACACACAAGGCATTGCGCCACGTGCTGAGCTACATCCAGCTTCATGCCAGGCCACCAAAAATTCTGCTTAAGATCGCGGTACATCTCAGTCCCGCCAGGATGCACTGTGTACGGAGATCGATGTCTCGGACAAGATGTCCCTCCTCAAATTCGAATCACTAGGCACACACCTCCGTCCCCGGAAACAAAGAGAACCATCGGCGTGGATCGTGAAGTCACCCACTTTACCCTGCTCGACCTTTGCCCGAACCTTCTGCAAATGCGGATCCGACAGCTACCCACTAAAGATCCGATCCGTCAAGGTAGGCTGTATCACCAGGGTCAACAACTGGGCGGTAGCCCCAGTGGGTAGAAACTCCAACTCCAGTCGACGAAACTCCTCCACTAAGCGCTCCTGATCGGTGATCTTGAAGGACAACTCAGCTGAAGACTGCCTCCGGCTCAAGGCATCAGCCACCACATTCGCCTTTCCCGGATGATACTGGATCGAGAGATCGTAGTCCTTCAAGAGCTCGAGCCACCGCCTTTGCCTGAGGTTTAACTTCTTCTGGGTGAAGAGATACTTCAGGCTCTGGTGGTCCGTGAACACTTCGTAGTGTGCCCCGTAAAGATAGTGCCTCCAAAGCTTAAGGGCGAACACCCCTGCTGCGAGCTCGAGATCATGAGTAGGGTAATTTCTCTCGTAGTCCTTCAACTGGCGCGAAGCGTAAGCAATGACCTGCTCTTGCTGCATAAGAACGCACCCTAATCCTATCCGTGAGGCATCGCAATAGACCACGAAATTCTCGCCGGGTCACGGCAATGCTAGGACAGGGGCACGGGTCAGCCTGTCCTTCAGTTCTTCGTAGCTCCTTTGACACTCAGGAGTCCACAATAACTTCTCACCCTTCATCGCCAGCTTGTTCAGAGGGGTGGCGATTTTGGAGAAGCCCTCGACAAATCACCGATAATAACCCGCCAAGCCGAGGAAGCTCCAGATCTCAGTCACAGTGGTCGATCTGGGCCAATTGACCAGTGAATCCACTTTCTTCGGGTCCACCGCAATACCCGATTGCGTCACGATGTGACCCAAGAAGGATACTTCACGGAGCCAGAACTCGCACTTCTTGAGCTTAGCGTAAAGCTTGTGCTCTCGAAGCGTTCGGAGAACCCGCCGAAGATGGTCCTCGTGCTCAGCATCGCTCCGTGAGTAGATCAGTATGTCGTCAATGAAGACCATGATGAACTGATCCAGAAACGGCCTGAAGACCTTGTTCATCATATCCATGAATGCTGCCGGGGCGTTAGTAAGCCCAAACGGCATCACCGTAAACTCGTAATGGCCGTAACGAGTTCGGAAGGCGATTTTCGCCACATCCTCAGCCTTGATCTTGAGCTGATGATAACCCGACTGAAGGTCGATCTTCGAGAAGACCGAAGCTCCCTGAAGCTGATCAAAGAGATCGTCAATCCGAGGTAGGGGATACTTGTTCTTCACCGTGACCTTATTGAGCTTCCGGTAGTCAATGCACAAATGCATACTACCGTCCTTCTTTTTAACGAAGAGGACTGGCGCACCCCAGGAGATACACTAGGTCTGATGAATTTCTTATCCAGAACATCCTCGAGTTGAGCCTTCAGCTCCTTCAGCTCGGCGAAAGCCATTCGGTAGGGAGTCTTCGAGATTGGTGTAGTGCCGGGAATCAACTCGATGAAGAATTCAATCTCCCGATCTGGAGGCATTCCGGGTAGCTCTGCAGGAAAGACATCGGGAAACTGCCGAGCTACCGAAATCTCTTCCAAAGCTGGTATCGCTCAATGGACGACATCCACCGAAGCCAGGTAGGCAGTACACCCACCGATCATCAGTCTTCTTGCTCTAGCAGAAGAGAGTCATGACGAAGAAGGAACTCTTACATGCACGGTAGATGAATTTCTCCTCGCCGGGCTCCGCAAAGGTCACCGTCCTTGTAGTACTCGGAAATTTTCATGATTTAGGGTTTCTGGACTTGGCGGGATTCGAGCGCCCGGAAGTGGTGAAGTGGATGCCCGAAAGATGTGGACCCTGTTGCACTTTGTGGACGATCCGGTTGTGGCCGACGGAAATCGGATCTGGATGCATGAACCGGACGCCCAGATTGAGGATCCGGTTTGAGTTGTGACGTGGAGAGCCACGTGTCGCGACGCAGGACATGTGTCGATCGCCGGAGACACGCCGCCCCACCGCCTGCTGACCGCCGACCGACCGCTTGAGCACACGACGACACCTGGACTGCAGCATTTCCGGACGCCCGGAAGTTGGGAAGTGGGCGCCCGAATGTGGGATTTTGGGAGCCTATAAATAGGCGAGTCCCTGATGGTTTTAGGCTCATTTCCACTTCGAGATCCCTGTTTTTAGAGAGAGAAAGTGGGGTTTAGGGCCATGTGTTGGCATTAGTTTGTAACCCTGCTTGCTCTCCTCTACTCTGCTGATCTGATCTGGTGCCGAGCTGTTATTCTGCTGGAGTTAGCAGTTCCTTGGAGGTTTTGACAGATCGGGGTGCTGCCGGAGTGCGTTATCTGGAGGGTTGGATCTGAGGATTCTGTTCTTTCCCCACCGTGGTTGGATTAGCTTTTCAGGTGGGTTGATGTTTGCTAGATTCAGTGGACTTCCTCCTACGTGTTTTATCTCATGTTAGCATAATATGATATGATGTTGTTTGGATTATGTTAGCATGATATGATGATTGGATTATGATATGTGGATATTGGATTATGATATTGGGATTATGATAGTATGCCATGCTAAGATTATGTTAGAAATGCCATGTTAGATTGAGACTGATCTATAGACCGCATGGGCATGTTATGATCTTAGATGTGCTAATGATATATATATATGAGCATGCATTTCCTTTGTATTCATGTTGCATGATTTGGACCTACACCTATTCTGTTGATTCCTTGTACCAGTTGTTGTACATGTAGTGTAGGTGATCATGTTGTGGCTCGTGCTATGTTATTGTACCTCCTCTTTGTGGTAGAGTTGAGAGCCTCCTCTTGTGATAGAGTTGAGATTGATTGTGAGCACTGGAGCATTGATTGTGCCAAGGGCACGTGATTCTTTGTGAGAGCATTGATTGGGTCACACTTGTTGATTATCCTTTGTGGTGCCAAGGGCATAGTGGATTGGGTCTTACTTGTTGACTATTCTTTGAGGTGCTGAGGGCACATGATCCTTTGTTGACCCAGTCGTGTCGATCATATACCTGCGGGTGCTTGGCGTATACTATGGTTGTACTTTGCTCGGTTGGGTCGCTCCCACGAGTACCACTCTAGAGTTGGCATGTTCCGTACAGAGGGATGTACGAAGGGCTAGTTACAGACGGGCTTCCTGTACTAGTCGGCTCCCTGGAGGGTTGAGCAGCTCCCTGGAGGGTTGAGCGTGATCAGGCCGCAGGTATCGTATTGTGAGGTATCGTATTGAGAGGTATTTTATGGCGAGAGCTAGGTACAGATGGGGTTCCTGTACTAGCTGGTTCGCAGGTATTGTATTGTGTATGATAGTCCTCATTTGGTATATTCAGTCTATTGGTATTCATACTGACAGTTGAGCGTTGTGCATAGTAGTGGTAGTATATCTCCTACTCTTTTATTGCTCTATACATATCTCTTGAGATTGAGGACTTAGTGGGCAGACCGCTGAGGCTGGTGGCGGTACCCACTGAGGACTACTTGATTGATAGTAGTTCTCACACCCATTGGTGACATCTTTTTGCAGAGTCTTCTTCCCCAGTTGTGCATACTGAGCGCGGAAAGGAGACCGTCGGGTAGAGCTATTCCCCGGATACTTGGCTAGAGGTATACCCATTTTTGGTTAGATGGTTGAGTCTGTACATACAGTATGACTGAGACATCAGTGTTGTATATGAGAGTTATATGTGAGAGTTATGGATGATGTATGTACAGTGATCTTTTGATATATTTATATAGCAGCTCTGTTGATACCTTTAGCTCTGTGTGATTATTGTGGATGTTGTTTCGCTTCGTATACATGGTAGAGATACTGTGTATGCGGCGGATCTGGTCATGCGCCCGGGAAGAGGTAACCCGGGGCGTGACAGTCCTCCGTTCACAGTCGATGGAGGCGTGGTGCTTGGTGAGCTAGTCCATCCCAAGCATCAGATCAAACTCCTTCAGCGGCAACAAAGCTAAGTTCGCCAAAAATGCCTTGTCACCTAGCAAGATATGGTAAGATCTGATGCACCTATCAGCTCCTAGGTCTTTTTCGGGTGTCTGAACCCGAAGTGATACAGATAGCGGACTCGATTCGAAGCCGTGGTCGCTTGCAAATGAATATGATATAAATGAGTGGGAAGCTCCAATATCAAAGAGAGTTCTTGCACGAGAGCCAAAGAGGGAGGAAATACCTGCAACGACGTCTCCGCTTGCGTCTCCCTCGGGGTGAGACATGCTAAAAACACGCCTATCGGATGCCTGGCGCGTCCCCTCATTCTGGCGCGAAGTAGAGGAACGTCCAGACGAAGCTGCAGTAGTTGGAGGAGTCTTGCGGTTCTAACACGAGGTGGCCGGAGAAGAAGCAATGCTCTGGAGCGGTCCCAAAGTACACTCGTGTTGCAGGTGTCCCTTCTGGCCGCAACGAAAGCAATGATCCCGACATTGAGGGCATGTATACACCCGATGCCCTTGTCCGCAGATAATGTAGGTCAGATCCTCCTGTCATTTGTTATGGATTGTATATTGACATATTTTGTGAAGTGAGTCAGAGTCTTGAAGGTTCGAAAAAGAAAAGATGAAGTTTGAAGGCTTGGAGACTTGATATTCGAATTCACGATGTCGGTAAGTTTAAATAAAGTTAGTGGTGATTTATGAACATTTACAAGTGTTTGGAAGAAATTAGAATAGGTAAAAAATAATTAAAAATACGAAAATTAAGTTTTCCAAGTTTCAGGTTCCGGACCCTGCATCCAAGGTCCGGAACTCATAAGCCTTCTTGACTGGTAGGCTGTCAAGGTCAGGACCTTGGCAGGCAAGGTCAAGACTTTGAAATTCTGAAAAACTTCAAGGTCCGGACCCTGCATCCAAGGTCCGGATCTTGACCCGTCGCGATTTTTCGAAAACATATTTTTTCAATCCTACTCTAATTCTAATGTCTCCTAAACCTATAAATAAGATATGGGGGTGTCTCTAAAACGTGGTAAAGCATATCTTATCTTTTAGAAATTCTAGAAGCTTGTAGGGAGCTGTTTTTCTCATCTTCTACAACAAGCTTCTCTCAAATTGATTCTTTGTGTCCTAATTCTTAATATTCTTCTAGAATCAATTTGAGAATTGCTTAGAGATTATTCCCACATATCTTTCATGATATTCTAAGTAAGGAATCACCACCAACGTTATTCGTTTTGCTCCTAACGGAGTGGCGTCGTGGATTCGGCGTGATCAAGACGGTTCGTGGATTCGAATTGTTGGTGCTCAAGGATTCGAGTGGCGTCCGTGGATTCGGACGTGGGGCGTGGACAACCCGGTGACGTGCACGAGATCTGAAGGAGGTAAAAGAGAGGTCGAGTCCGTGGAGTCGGTAGTCACCTTGTAATCTTTTACTCTTAGTGGATCATTTTTTCGCGTGTTGGTCCCGTGGGTTTTTCTCCAAAGCTCCTGACGGAGTGGCGTCGTGGATTCGGCGTGATCAAGACGGTTCGTGGATTCGAATTGTTGGTGCTCAAGGATTCGAGTGGCGTCCGTGGATTCGGACGTGGGGCGTGGACAACCCGGTGACGTGCACGAGATCTGAAGGAGGTAAAAGAGAGGTCGAGTCCGTGGAGTCGGTAGTCACCTTGTAATCTTTTACTCTTAGTGGATCATTTTTTCGCGTGTTGGTCCCGTGGGTTTTTCTCCAAATTAGAGTTTTTCCACGTAAATCTCGGTGTGCTGATTTTTATCTTCCGCATTTATTTTTATTGCATCGAGATTTGTAGTTTGGCCGTTATACCTATTCACCCCCTCTAGACATTGATAGTATCTAGATAGATCCTAGGGTTCCCTATTGGAGTCTTGAGGTATCATAACTTACAAGTGGTATCAGAGCGGGATCTAGATTTATCTATCATTATGGGTGAAGGTGGTAACATTAATCGACCTCCGCTCTTTGATGGCACAAATTATGCTTATTGGAAAGTTCGCATGAGAGCTTTTCTAATAGCCATCGATGAGCGAGTGTGGCAATCCATAGAATTTGGATGGACTCATCCCACTCAAATCGTCAATAATGTTAACGTCCCCAAACCTCGGAATAAGTGGAGTAAGGAAGAGATTGATTTATCTTCTTACAATGGTAGGGAAATTAATGCCTTATTTAATGCTCTATCTCAAACCGAGTTTTCACGCGTCTCGGCGTGTGAAACAGCTAAGGAGATTTGGGATACTCTCCAAGTTACGCATGAAGGAACAAGCTTGGTAAAGGTTCAAAAACTCCTAATGCTAACGAGCAAATTTGATTCAATTCACATGGAGAAACATGAAACCTTTACCGAGTATTATACTCGTCTTGAAGACATAGTTAATACATGCGCAAACTTGGGAGACAAAATCTCGGAATCCAAAATTGTAAGAAAAATTTTGAGAACTCTTCCCGAAAGATTTCGTCCGAAGGTTGCGGCGATCAAAACCGTCAAGCATCCGGATGAGATGAAAGTAGAGGAATCAGTAGGCGCTTTACAAACGTATGAAATAACTTTTCCTACTAATCAATTTTCTTCCAAGTCTTTTTTCTAAAAGTACAGGTGTTGCACTCAAAACCACAAAGGAGGAAAATGACGACTCGGATTCCGACGAAGATATTTCGCTCGTCGACTTTGAACACCAATTGGCGCGTCCCACGAAGAAATTTCGTCGAAATTTTCGGAAGAACAAGACAAATAGATCTACATCCAAAACTTCTACAAAAGAATCTTCAAGTTCAAATTTCTTAAAAGAAAAGAAACTTGCAAAACCTGCTAAAGAAAAAGATAATTTTGAAGGGAAAATCTAATGTTACAAATGTAAAGACTACGACCATATTCTACGGATTGTCCAACTAAAAAATCCTATAAGAAGAAGGCTTTGTAAGCAAAAACTTGGGACGATTCTACTTCTGATGAATCGACCTCAAGTGATGAAGAGAAAAATAATGTTGCTTTTAGTTCTCATACTTCTTTGCCATTAGCTATATATTTTTCATCTATTATTTCTGACTCTTCTCTTTCTCCTTCCTTGCGTGAAACGTCGACGGACGATGACGAGAGTGAGGGGGAGTCGGACGATGATGACTTAGCCGAGGTATACAATCAACTACTAATTGAATCGAAAAAAATGGCTAAGCACAACAAAAGGCTAAAGAAGCGATTACTCGATGTTGAAGATGAGAACAACAACTTGAAGATCGCGACTAAAGCTCTTGAGGAGGAAAGGGAGTTGACATTGACAAATAATAAGATCCTCCGAGAGAAGCTAGACCAATCGGAATCAACCGTTAAATCATATTTAGAGAAGATTGGTTATCTAGAACATCAATTCAAGGAAATTCATACTTCCAATCAAGTTTTGACCAAACAAGTCCACCAACTCAAGTCCGACATACAAAAATTCTCCTCCGGATCGAAGAAACTGGATGATATGCTCGGATTGGGTCAAACAAACAAGCTTGGACTTGGATATAAGCGGAAACATGTTGAGAAGGTTACAAATTCAGCACCTAAAGTCTCAACAAATTTGAAGGAGAAAGTATGCCATAGATGTGGAAAGAAATGTCACATCAAGAAGACATGCCGTAGAAAAGATAAGAAGATTCAACCGGCATCTTCTAAACATTTATCGGCATCAACTTCAACTCGACAACCTTCACGAAGTCAAAAGCGACATCAATCGAGTCGAGTTCCCCGGGTCAACCGAAAGTCAAAGCCACAACAAACAATTTCTACAAAGCCAACAGCAACGTGGAAACCCACGGTTGATCGGAAGTCAAAACAAACGGTGCCCAACGTCAACAAACCAAGACAACCAACAATCCGACAAGTTTGGGTTCGGAAAGGTGATATCTTTCCTTGTCTTAAATCTTAATTTGTTTTGACCTTGTGTAGTGCGTTGATTGGTTCTTATTGCATATCTCTTGATCATTGCATTACACGTTTTGGTATTTTCATTGTTACGATTTTTAGATTTTTCTTGCTTATTGTTTTCAAGCTCATTGGATAATTACAACATTAAATAGTGCTTTGAACATCAATAGGTTCACTTTCATTCACTCCTACTTAACTTCATATTAATTATTAGTTTTACTTCATTTTCATCATTTATGAAGATAATTTATTATACGAGTTCTTAACTCTCATATTCATCAAATTTAGGCAATCATGTGTGATCTTTAGGCACTTAACCTATCTCGGTTGTGTGTGTTGAATTTGATGAATATAAATTTGCTAATAGACTAAAATTTGTCAAATTTTCTATCAAATAAGAGATTGCTTAATTGAGGGGGAGTTATCTAATAGTGAAAAATGCTCATAAGCTTTGAAAGATGTGAAAAGAGTTATATCCCTAAGGGAGTGTGAAAACTACCACCACATGTAGGAAAGAGCTACCATCCCGGTCGTCCGGTAAGTGTGTGAAGTTACCACATGGATATTAAATGTATAACCGAGAAGGTTGAAAAAGAGTGCATATTTTTTTAAAAAAATCGGAGTTATAAGGTGGTACATTGGAAAGATGCTCAAAGAGCCACACCTGGTGCGTTAGTTGCTTAGTCTCAAATTTGAACGTTTATGGGACAAATTTATGTCATTTAGTGAATCTCCATAAGTCATGTTTATAAATCGTTACATCTTTATAGTTTTTGAGCCTTTAGATTATTTTTTATGACTTATTTTTGAAGTATATATGAATTAAGAAATCGTATAATATTTTATCTACATCATGCTGATTGTGCAGTAAAATTCTTAATTCTTATGAAATTAGTAAGGATTGAAAGAAGTCAATGTGAACTTATATTTTTCATGCACTAACATTGCTTGAAATTTTATCACAAGTGGTTTCAATATTTAAATTTTTTTAAACTTGTGTGTCTTGTGTACAACATTCCACCTCTTCTCTTTCTCTCTGAGCTCTTTCTTGTTTTGGTGTTTTTCTTTTGGCAATTTTTGACAAAAAGGGGAGAGAAAAAATTTATATAAGAAAAGAGGGAAACATTTTGAACTTAGACGCATGAACAAAGGGGGAGAGATTTCAATTTTTTTTACTAACTTTGTTCGTGGAGAAAGAAAACTTTTTGCAGGTCTTTGAAGACTTCAAAACTCCAATTGTGTCTAAGTCATAGAGTTTGTTTAGGAGTTACAAAGTTATAATTTTGTATTTTGTTTGGATATTTCACGCGAGAAGTTCATTGTTTTGGTGATGGCAATGAATTTTTATTTTACTTTTTGGAGAGTTGAGCGTTGTGAGGATTTTTATGTAATTTAGATTTTGTCACGAAATTGCCAAAGGGGGAGATTGTTACGGATTGCATATTGGCATATTTTGTGAAGTGAGTCGGAGTCTTGAAGGTTCGAAAAAGAAAAGATGAAGTTTGAAGGCTTGGAGACTCGATATTCGAATTCACGATGTCGGTAAGTTTAAATAAAGTTAGTGGTGATTTATGAATATTTACAAGTGTTTGGAAGACATTAGAATAGGTAAAAAATATTAGAAATACGAAAAGTAAGTTTTCCAAGTTTCAGGTTCCGGACCCTGCATCCAAGGTCCGGAACCCGTAAGCCTTCTTGGCTCGTAGGCAGGCAAGGTCAGGACCTTGGCAGGCAAGGTCAGGACCTTGGCAGGCAAGGTCAAGACTTTGAAGTTCTGGAAAACTTCAAGGTCCGGACCCTGCATCCAAGGTCCGGATCCTGACCCATCGCGATTTTTCGAAAACGTATTTTTTCAATCCTACTCTGATTCTAATGTCTCCTAAACCTATAAATAAGATATGGGGGTGTCTTTAAAATATGGTAAAGCATATCTTATCTTTTAAAAATCCTAGAAGCTTGTAGGGAGCCGTTTTCCTCATCTTCTACAACAAGCTTCTCTCAAATTGATTCTTTGTGTCCTAATTCTTAATATTCTTCTAGAATCAGTTTGAGAATTACTTAGAGATTATTCCCACATATCTTTCATGATATTCTAAGCAAGGAATCACCACCAACGTTATTCATTTTGCTCCGGACGGAGTGGCGTCGTGGATTCGGCGTGATCAAGACGGTTCGTGGATTCGAATCGTTGGTGCTCGAGGATTCGAGTGGCGTCCGTGAATTCGGACGTGGGTCGTGGACAACCTGGTGACGTGCGCTAGATCCGAAGGAGGTAAAAAAGAGGTCGAGTCCGTGGAGTCGGTAGTCACCTTGTAATCTTTTACTCTTAGTGGATCGTTTTTTCGCGTGTTGATCCCGTGGGTTTTTCTCCAAATTAGAGTTTTTCCACGTAAATCTCGGTGTGCTGATTTTTATCTTCCGCATTTATTTTTATTGCATCGAGATTTGTGGTTTGGCCATTATACCTATTCACCCCCTCTAGACATTAATAGTATCTAGATAGATCCTAGGGTTCCCTATTAGAGTCTTGGGGTATCATAACTTACATCATTGACTCCCAGACGGAGCACTCCTGGCTGACTGTGAGGTACGCGAGTGCTTCGATGGCCTCTTACTGGAGAAAGAGCCACCACCGGACTTAGAGTGGGAACGCTTTCTGTCCCCATTCTTTTCTGACGAGTCCCGCTCGATGCGCGCCTCCTCCATATCGCTCTGAATCATTTGGGCACGCTCGTAGCCCTCATCAAAGGTCATCACTCCATGGGAAGCAATCAGAATCCGGATGTTCGGCCTCAGTCCTCTAGCAAATAGCCACGCCTTATGGAATTCGTCCCGAACCGTGAAAGGAATCAATCCGATGATACGGGAGAAGTCTCGCTCGTACTCCTCCACAGTACGGCTACCCTGCTTGAGGCGCTCTAACTCGCGCTCCAGGTTCTGCTTGGTGCTCGCCTTGAAGTAGTGGCCGAAAATGAGCTCCCGAAACTCCTTCCAGGATGGATAGATCGCAGCGTACTGGTTTCACAGAAGGCGCAACCACCAGTCGTAAGCTTCATCTTCCAGACAATGGGCGGCCAAGGGCACTTTATCCTACTCGTCAATGTAAAGGTCGCGAAACAATTTCTCTATATGAGCGACCCAACGCTCGACCGCCCACCCATCGTCTTTTTTTCCCGCGAACTTCGGCAGATCAAACTTTCGGAACTCCGCCAGTCTCGCCCGGATGTGAGCCCCATCCGCTAATAGAAGGTCGGCTTCCCCGACAGGAACAGTCGTCATCGTAGTCGCGGTCGTAACCGCGATCGGTGTAGGTGCCGCACGAGGGTCCGCGGTCGCCGGGGTACTCTGCGGAGGAGGTGGGACCGGAGCGGTAGTCGTTACAGCCTGCTGCTGCAGAAACTGCTGAAACATGCCGGAGAGGGCCGTCAGCTGACCCCTCATATCGGCCACCTAAGCCTCGAGCTGCTGGGTACGATCAACACCCGGCTGCTCAACTTTCGCCTGGTCCTCACAAGCACCATCCGTAGATGCACGTGTCCGTACACCGCCGGACGTCTCCGCAGGCACACGTCCACCACCACGACCTGGACGAGGGGGTCTACCACGAGTCATCTATACCAATAAAGAAACACTGTCAAGTAATAAGGGTCGGCATCACACAACGGAACACAAGCCAAACAATCTCGTACTCGCGTACCTATACACCTTAGGTCGTCCTATGGGTCAGCCTAACCAGTGGTTCAGTTAAACATTAATGAGTGGGTGTGTGGTTTCAACCTTTTGCTCTGATACCATCTTAATGTGTCACGCCTCGGGATCCTTTTTGTAAAGCCTTTTTTGAATAAAAGGGCCAGTTTGAAATAAAGCCAGCAAAAAATGCCCATATTTTTTTTTGAATTACAACTTGTCCCCAAGGCGTAACAGACCCGCCACAGATACAGAAATCTCTCTGTCCACCCTGATAGAGTCTTTCCTATATCTGCACGGCGTACCAATATAACATATACAACAACACACTCATCCACTCACACAAACAACATACACAATGCGAACATACACAATGCGGATGTCAGAAAACCATTCAGCTAACTATCCTTACGATGATGCATGCTCTAAACACTCCTTAGGCGAAGGATGATGCCAATGCACATTACAGCAAGCATTCCTATTCTTTTAAAAGTGTTTCGCACCCGAAAACTCTATTTAAAAATACTAAACATCGATAAATTCTAAAGTAATTTGAAAACTGTTTCCCACACGAAAACTCACTTTTGAAAAGCCAGCTACCACGAGGGGCAGAAAACCACGTATGATAAAACCATCAACCGCGTGTCTCAAATAAATCACATATACCACCATGAATCATTGAGAATAAACAAGCATTCACAATATTCAAAAACCACCAAAATAACTGAATAACTGAACCACATAAAAATCTAGTTTATTAACCAATAAGAGAAGGGTCAAGATATAATAACCGAAAGCTGACAGGTCGGGACCTCTATAGCTCGCTAGCTATCGCTTCTCACACACCGTCCCGACTCCCACCACCGAGATCACTTGAAAAACGACGGGGGTTGAGAATATGTAAACATGTCTCCCCTCCCAGTGGGTACCGCAAGCCGACGAAGGCGAGGCGTACGCACCGGCAAAGGAGAAACAACAGATAGATATGTATATATCAAGTGCAGTAGTGAATAAAGGAGAACCGGTATAAACAGGTATGAATAATTATTGCTACTGCAAATAATGAACATATGCATCAACTATAGATAAATTGAAAACCCAATCACTGTGCCCTATAGATCCGAAGATCGCAAGCGATGTCACAGTATGCTCACCCACCGGCACACAACCTCTGCAAGCACCTGGCAAGAGGCTCACAGGTTGAGAAGACGACCACTTTTTCAAAAAAGAACACCCCCACGGTGGCCAAACCGCTGGTGTATGTGAAGTGCTAAATGAGCTGGGACGATCGATGCGAAATGCTCAATCCATAGGACAGCAACAAGCCGGGAATAGCAACAACTAACACATGCCCAAGAGATCGCTCGGATCATTGAGCCGATCCACACTGACCAATCAGGTCTCACCATAAGATCATGCAAGATACACCACACCACTCTACTATTATCATATGCAAGGATGAAAGTAGAGAACAATAACTGGAAGTCGAGGGGAAACACGCTTATCCATAACATGCAAGGAAAAGGAAAAAGAGAGATATCACCGAGCTAGTCCACGGTACCGACTCCGGCTCGAAGCACCCACCTGAACTGGAGAAGAGCCTAACTCCCAAGGCTCGTAGGAACGTCGACTGGACCTATGAAAGACCCACCATGTCAAGGTCCATTGAGTCGACTCGAAAACACAACACTCACAATCCTGAAAACGCCGGAACTTTCGGAAGGTCCAGCAGAACGATTCCGAACTCAAGGAAATACCCCGGAAGGTACCAATAAGCAATCCAAGTCACCCGCTATCCGTAAACACACCAATTTAGGCGGTCGGACAGCAAACACAAGTCCAGGGTGCATAAAATATAAACGCACCCGTAAAGACATCCTGGGTTCCCGAAAATGCCGTTTTCGACACCGGAACCCTCCATCGCTCATCCGTTGTCTCCGAAACTTCGGGGCAGCAAGGTAAACCAGCCAACAAGGCTCAGCGACGAAACTAAGGCAACCACAACTCCACAAAGTGAGTCCCACATCGATAAACGCGTTTCGCCAACAATTTCGTCAGAAAAACGCTCCGAAACGCGATTCGATCTCGCGAGAGCATCGAGGACTTGGACAATCAGTCCAGAGGGTCACACGAGGTGGTCTCACGCTGCCCGAGGCTGCCTATGCTGTCATAATATCATGGAAGCCCTCAAACAATACACAATTTGCATAAAATCATGAATTTACACACTAAAAAGGCAACATCACCGCTATCGCGTGATTTCGAGACCAACCGAGGGCACCAACAGCAAGGTCTCATCGCAGCAAAGCCCATGATCCCTGTCCGAGGCATCAAAAATAGCCGCGGAGCACACCAGGCCCATGAATAATGCTAGAATACAATGCCCAAAGGAGCGACATCGCCGAAACAGCGAAACAAAGCCTTCCCGACAGAAACCGAGGTGAGCACGATGATCAACGATGAGTCACGATCATCGTGCTCCCTTCCTCGAAGATCGGGAGGCCTCGGGTTGCTCGGAACAGTGAACAACCCCAGAAATGCTCCATTTCGAGCTTGGCCGGAGCAAGCTTGCTCCAGCCAGCTGCCGGCGGCACGGCGACGCGCGTGCGGGCCAGAGGTGGATGCGGGGAAGGTGAGGAACACCGTGCTCACCTTGGCCGGCAGCGGGGAGCGGCGGCGGCGCCGCTTCAAGAATGCTTGGCCGCCACTGCCAGGGATAATGTCAACCTGCAGAGCGGCGGCTGCGGCGGCTTTTCGGCGACACGGGGATGGCCGGGGAGGTGCGCTAGAAGTCCAAGAGATGGGGGAGAGGGAGATCCACCCGAGCACAACTTCCCTTGGTGGCCTCGGGTCCAGAGAGGGAGAGATTGAGAGGGAGAGCTTGAGGGAGAGAGAGAGATGGAGGATGGCAGCAGGTTTGGCCGGCCGGGGGAGGGTCGCCGGCGGCCGGGGGGTGCGCGGCGCCTCACAGAGGGAGGTGGGATGCGGCAAGGGTTAGGGTTTCAACATGGAAAACCCTAGGTGCCAACTAAATAGCATACGTACAAATGCAGAAAACCCGTCGAAACCTCGGCCAATTAATCCAGGTCCTTCACCATTCGCGTAAAACACGCCAACGCCCCTCCACGAGCGATCCCTCGCGAAACGGTTCATAAAATATTGGGTATTTTACAAAAATACCCGTTTCGCAAAATCATACCATCCTTGATAAACGTGCTATTTCGGATGATCGGTTTGTCGGATTTACGAACGGATCGCGCTAGCGTTTCCGGCACTGCCAGACCATCAAACCTACAATTTTGTTTCATCAGAAACGGTTGCTGATTCGCGACAAATCGAGTTCTCTTCCAACCCCTCTCAAAACAACTTTATATATATATATATATATATATATATATATATATATATATATATATATATATATATATATATATATATATATATATATATATATATATATAAATATAAACTATATATAAAGAAAAGGATTTAAATTAAAAATTAATATTAAAATTTCAAATCCAGTCTCTCAAGATTTACAGATATTACAACGTGCCTGAACGGGTGCATTGGGCGGGACTCGGGGCATGACAATTGTAATTTAACATATTTTATTTTACCACAAGTATAAGATGTTTGGTTGATCGAAAGTGAAGCAATGAAAATAACACTTTAAGAACGTAACATCTTATTGGTTATTTGGTTTGTAGAAATGAATCTAAAAATCACTTTATAAAATAAGATGGTTAAGTGAGTTATAAACTTATAATTAAATCTCATTATTTTAATTACAGCTCAAAAAATTTCAAGGTTACTGGAAGTGAAGAGTCCATCTCAAAGGAGATGTTTGTTTTAACTTTAATATTTGAATCTACTTTTTAACTTGAGTTTTAACTTAAATTTGAATCCAAATTATGAGTTCATTTACTTTTTGAATTTTAATTGTGAATTCAATTCAACATGAATTTTAAATCCAAATTTGTGAATTTGGATTTTGGATTTAAATTTTTAATAAAATTTGAAATTGAGTTTTAATTTTAAATTTAATTTGAATTCACTTATTTAAATTTAAATTTATCAAATTAATTTTAGCAATGAACTTCAACTTAAACTTTGAATTCAAATTGCATATTCATTTTGATGTTTTGGAATTGAATTATGAATTTAAATTTAAATTATTTTTAAATTCAAGTTTTAAGCTTAAATTGAGCATTGATATTTAATATAAGGGTTAATTGCATACAGCTCCCTGTAAACATATTGAATAGCAAATATATCACTACAAAGTACACTTTTTTATTTTTATCCTTACAGAAGTCCAGTGATATTCATATTTGCCCTCTAGTTTGTTACCGTTAGAGCACTATTTATTTTTTTAACACAGTTAAGTGAAATGATATTTTTGCCTTTACAAAATATCGCTCCGAAACCCCCAACCGTTAGAATTATGCAGAAATGTCCTTTCAAAAAAGTATTTTACCTAATAATATAAGAGAGGTAAAAAGGTCAATTTAACTCATTCACTAACTAGGGTTAAGTAATTTACTACTCATGGTTAACTATATATTTCTAATGGATCCTAACAGTAGGGATATATTTGAAAACGATAGGACTTTTGCAGGGATAAAATAAAATTTTGAATTTTGTTGGGATATATCTATTATTTGATATGTTTACAGGGAGCTGAATGCAATTAACCCTTAATATAATGTACCAGATTTTGACTAAATTGCAAAATACGAATTAAATCATGCTAGATATGATTGAAAAGGATTTTGAGAGGTTTAGATCAATTTTGGATTGAATTAAAATTAATCTGGATCGAAATAGTGCTTCAAAACTAAAAAAATTGAGTTTCAGACCAATTCGGACGCCCATAACAGGTTCAGTCATCCAGAAATGATTTTGGAGGGCCCTTTGTTGTGCCCGAATCTTCCAAACGCTTATCTAGAGAGAGGGATATGTGAGAATCCAGGATTCAAACGCATGGAATGTCCTGTGGCCCAGATATTGATTCGACCCCACCCGTTGACACTCGGATAACTTTCAGACTTTCACCCCGAGAGTAGATGTTACTGGACATGAGACTTCGGATGCCCAAAATCCCTTGTGGGCGCACGAAATAACTCTTGGGCAGTTTACTGTGGGCGCCCGCTATCACATTTGGATGCTCAAACCGAGAGCACCTCTCACACGGAGGAATAAACAATCGGATGCCCCAAGCATGCTTCGAGCGCTCGGATTGTGAAGCGGGTGCGCGGGCTCTCAACCTAGTGTAGCTACGATCGATTCGAGCGCCCGAAAATTTGAGCGGTCATTCAAAACGTGCGTACAAACTGTGCCTAGTTTGTTTGTAAATAAATGGAGTTGGGGGACTTAGTTGCTATTGTAGCACCCTATAAATAGGGTTGTCTCACTAAGAACCCTAACCACAGCCACTTTCCCTCTCCCTCACTCACATGCACCAGACCCACCAGACGGACAGAGTTTCTTCTATCTGCCCGAGGCATCATAACCAGTATACATCTCACATTTCAAACAGAAAAAGAATATATAGATTGTATAAGAAGAGTATCACATAATATAAAGTAAAAACTACTTCTATTATATTACTTGTACTATTCAATTACATATACAAGTTTTTCAAATACAATTTCAAAATGAGCTTTATATTTTTTCTTTTCAAATACAAATTCAATTACATATACAATTTCAAATAAAACTCTTATATGCTATGCTGTGGGCTTGGTTAGCCGTTTTTAGTCCAATCCGGGATTGGACCACTGGAAGGCTGTTAAGATTAGCACACGTACATATATATCCTATATTATTGTAGAACATATTGATAGTATGTCGCAGGCTGATTGGCCCTCTCATACGGGCAATCATTCTTTTCGGTGCTGTAGATAGCGAGCGAAAATTGAGGCATTAATGGAAGCCGCCTTGGTTGGCACCAAGATGAGGTCATAAGCGAGACCGCATACGGATAGTCCCACGATTCGTATAGCCTGTACATTTAGAGCCGGATGTGAGCTCACTGTTTGGCGCTTGAGATAGCGAGCAAATGGAGAACTCAGGCTAGACACTCCGGGAGTGACTGAGCTAAGATCCATATGACATTGAGAAAGACATACGCTCATTGAGATTCTCTGTCATAGCATGTATTTCATACTACATGTGCTAGGCGACCAAATGAAGAAGGTGAGTGAATGGATCCCTGCTTCCTCATCATGTGAGTTCTTATGAACATCATTTTGAGGCGATGTCCCATATATGTCAGATGCCCTTAGTGACTTTTGACTATGTCATTTAGGTGAAAGAATTGATGTTGCTACTTTGGCATGTTTCCTACGGCTATGAGTGATGCGGCTTTACGGGGCATTACTGGAAAAGCAATCAGTTCTCAACTTAGTGGCATGAGAGCTCAAGGAAGACCAGTTGGATTACATTGAGACACTTAGACTCATTGTCGACAAGTTGTGTCGCTTCAGCATAGCGAAACAATCATGAGTATAGAGTGTCATAATGTGCGCAACAGAGGTTAGCATGGCTTTTTGAGGGATTAGAGATGCTGAACCTAATGTAATCCAATGGTCTAGGGCATCACGAGTCTAATATTCTCTTTTGAGGGTTGATGTCTCTATGCTGGCCGTATGTGGTTTCTAGTATAGAGCTCCTAAAATGTAGGTTGACTTGGCGGTCGCACTGTTCATTTCCCTGTATGAATGGAATCAATAGGTGTAATGTTGAGGAAGTGGTTACGATGGCATCGATCCCGTTATGTGCGAGTGGGAGATGTTGGCATTCAGTTAAACCGAATCGGGTGAGCCCATGATCGGGCTCGATCTGACGGTTATTATGTTGTCTAATTGGATTAGGATCAATCTCGCTTTTAAATTGGAAAGCTAATATTGAGATATATCCTAACTATATTAGGATAACAATTATAAATCGATTAGGCCTAATCTTTTACTTATTAGGGTTTTGGAACCCCTTATAAATATACGGGCTATCTCTCATAAGATACGACAAGAAATAATACAAGAAAAATTATAGTCACAAATTTGTGAGAAATTCGTGAGCCGTCTTGTAAGAGAGAGAAACCACATCCTCCATTAACCTATTATTCTATAGGGTCTTAAACGGTGGATTAGAGATCGTGCTCGTTTGTAGTTCGATCTACTGTGGGTTTGGAGCGATAGAAGACCTTCGTGGACGATCCGAGGACACGTGAATCAACCTCTACGATCTAGGCTCATCGCGTTCTAGCGCGAGTCGCTTTTGCAAAAGGTACGAACGAATACTTCCGCTGCGTTCTACAGTTCCCAAACATGTTACATCTATGAAAATACTAAAATAAAATGGAAGGACTCTATCTATTAAGTTACGCCCTTTCCTCTCTCTACCGCAAACATTTTAGATGGATCTGGAAAATAGTGGGTGAGAAATATAAACATAGTTCCCAGTGGGTATGGCTACCCAAGGTAAAAGCTCGACCCCACCAGGTCCAAAGGAGGCAACATAAGCGTGGATTTGTACAACATATATAATCAGGTAAGCGTATAAATTCCTACTATATGCAACTGAAAGTAAGCGTGCTTATGCCTCTATTCATGATAATGAGACCTACTCATGTGATATAAATTACCTTTTACTCACTAGTTTCGTTATCCTAATCATGTCACTCGACTCTATCTTGAGTCAATCACATGCGGAATCGCCACCTTTATCTTGATATTAGGTAGCGAAATCGCTGCACCACTTAGCCATAAATCCACAAGTTGCAAAATTGCCGAATTCATTGGGTGCCGGTGTGAGTCTGAGCCTGAGAGGACGTCAGGGCTTAAAGGGGGGGAGAATGTGAGACCTCATGTAGTCCTATTAATGAGATAAAATAGGGCTAAAAACTCTTAACCCGGCTATAGCATTTTGGGTGGTGACTAGGCTCAAGAGGTTAAGAGAGTTAAGCATGCTGGGGCTAGAGTAGTCCTAGGATGGGTGACCCCTTGGGAAGTGGGGCGTCACAGCCGGAAAATTGAACCGCCATCCTGTTTTTGTCCCAAGTCCATAGGTAGCGGAATCGCCGCTTTCGTAGTCTCGTCAAAGGTCCATATGCCTCATCCTACTTTGTCAACCTTTCTAGGTTTAATGCCATTCATGTCTAAGTGTTCATCCTATCACTATATTTTTCATTTACATTCGATGGCACTATGTATTTGAAAGTTCACATGTTGAGTTCTCTACCAATCCGAGAGAATGTCAACCTACATCTACTCCATAACATAGGTATGTAATATAACAATGCATGCATTACTTGTCCAATGAGAATTAATTATCTTAATTAACATTTATCACATGTATGCACGTTTACTCATGCATAGATAGTAAAATTAATTATTCCAAGTAACATATGCCTTATACATGCATTATTAATTAAACTACCATGCAACATGTATAACATAATTTAGTTATTTACTCTCTAGACATGAAAGTAATCTATTCATTTCGATAGAGCACAACCCAACATAGAATGCTTCGAATTGCTTGTAGTCACTTGCAATCAGGCTTTCGTTAGCTACTTGCTTGGTTCCAAGCTATCTTGCCCTAAAAACACCAAAAATGGTAGTGTTTATCTCAAATCAAACCCCAAACCTTTTTCGCTTCTTGAAAATCAAGTTTTTCCATGTGTTTTCCTAACCTCCAATTAATGTTCTAAAAGGTCAAATAATTTTTAGACCCTCGAACAATAAAAGTCCTCTTTTTACCTAGAATTTTTTCAAAAACTATACAAAATCCAAATTTCATGGCAAATCTCTACTATTTGTGGTCTAGATTTGTCTAGGGTTTGATAAAATCCCAAATCCAATAACTAAATCCAAAATCCTAAATCAAAACCCTAAAAACTCACCTTTGCCTCAAGTTATCCAAGCTTCTTATTGCTCCAAGAAGCTTGTTTCCCTCCTCCAAAAGCTAGTCTAAGATCAACTCTTCCAAATCTCTAAGTATTTGAGAGATTTCTAGAGAGAGAGGAGAAGAGATTGAGGGAAAGGGTGAAGAGTGCATGTGCACAAGTGAGGGAGAAGTAGCTGGGGTCGTCTTTTAAAAGGGTATTGTAACACTTGCACAAAAACCCCCCGACTACACTTTCAGCCTGCTTTGGGTCCGGATCCTCCAGCAGGGTCCGGATCCCGAACCTAAATTTTAGAATTTTCGCAGCAAGGGTCTGGATCCTCCCTCAAGGTCCGAACTTCGATACTCTAGACCAGTACAAAAGTATCAAGGTCCGAATCCTCGAGTAAGGTCCAGATGCTGAGAATTTGATGGCCTAGAAACATTGTATCTAAAAATTTTCGTTTTCGCTGCGTGGAGCTCTAATTCACTTCAAATCGTTTTGAAACCCTCAGAACTCTTTTTAAGCATGTCCACAAGTTTCTCGGCTATACCTTGCCCAATTTGGCTAAAGTTCAGTACGGCAATATCGAAATTCAGTACACTACGGGGACGGTGCGTGAAGACAGCATAGATAGATGTGTCCCGAGCAGTGTTATGGATGATTCTTCATGTTCCCATATTCGATTCGGTTACTTCTAGTTTAGTTGATTGTTTCAGCTCTGTTGGATGAGTTCTTTGATTCAGATCATTTGGTTTAGTTTAATTCATTACCTGCTGATTATTAATGTTGATATGAATGTGGATTTAATTTATTAGTTTAGTTGATTCATAAAGTGGATTATTAGTGTTCTTTGATTATCTCCCTTTTAGATGGTTAGTTGGTTGTATCTTTTACCTGTCTTGGATAATTAATTGCTCCCTATCTTAGTCGTAGTTATTGTTGTATTCTATGTGGTTGTAGTCATTGTTGGTATTGTATTCAGATGCTATGCCATATGTGCGTATACAGGGGAGACTCTGTTCGTTTGTATAGCGTAACCTCTATCCATGTGGCGGGCCCGTATGCATTCCGGGGTGTCTTTGAAGGTGTTTTAAAAAATATTATATGCTTTTCCGCTGGCTTTCCTAAAAAAGATTTTTTAAAAAAACTCCAGGGCATGATAGTGAGATAATTAAACTAAATGGAATCCTAGTAGCATGCTAGGAAAACTAGAGTTTTGGCCCCTTTATATGATAATGAGATAAATGGACATGTGTATATATGTGCATTGAGAACCTTGAATATAGATTAAACAAGCGGCAATTAAACTTAGATCAATATCTAAGGTGAAACATAGTGACAAATGAATTTGAGGATAAATGCGCACTAGAGAATAATATGTGCAAGTTGAGAATGGTTGATAACCCTAGAAGTTATGGATTTAGGGTGTAATAGTAAAATATGTGCGACCCTCCGAAAGTGTCAAAGGAAAAGGAAGGTGTGCGAGCAATCGAATCCCTATGAGGTATTTGGGGGCGTCCGAGAGGAGTGTGAGCACTCGACTCGACATGAGGTGTAATAAGAAAAGAAACTAAACCACCAAGTTGGTTTAAGGAAATGTATGACTGAGAGACATGAGATGGTTAGAAACATGAAGTGAATTGGGTAAGCTTATAACCAATGACATAGCGAATCTTATATATTTGAGGCATTATAGTTGTAATTTAATTATTGCATTTCTATTATAGAAATATGTTGTTTATCACTTTTATTTACTAATACCTCCTTTGAACTGAGTGAGTGTAGAGTGCCACTTTTGACGGTTGCACCCATTGAAAACTAACTGTAGTTCTCAACCCTTTGTTTTTACCCTTTTCAGAGCCTACGATCACCGATGAGGCGCGTGACCGCGACAAGAGTGTCGCGGAGTAGTGGACCTAGAGAGAGGTCTAGTTGTACCTTTTTTGTAAACAAGGAAAGACTTGTAATTTTGAAGTTGTATGATTTTAGTTTAGTAGTACTCACTCTGATGCTATATTGTAACCATATCGTGCATGCTATTGTACAGTTTTGTATGTGATTCTGCTTTCGTGCTGTAAGGGAAGCCTTTCGACATGTCTGCTGCACGTGCCCGAGCGTGTAATATACTAGACTTTGTTAAATTGACAAAGTTATAGATTTGACTACTAGTTAGCATGTTATTGGAATGCTGGACTGAGCTAGATCCATTTTGGCATGAAATTGACATGAAAATGGACGTTGAAATCAAGTTCTGGCTCAATCTGAGGTTTCAGCCACTTTCTGGATGCTCGAAAGATGATCTGCACGCCCGGACATACTGTTTTGGGCTGATTCGATTCTGGATCTCATTTTAGACAGCCCAGAACTAATGAAGGAGCATCCGAATTGATTCTAGACCCTGAATTCAAATGCTCGGTATTACTGTAGCAATCCAAAATTTGGTCAGTGATTAAGTCAGTGAGTTTGATAATTCAGCATGCTGAGTCATCAAACCAAATTGTTGAGGTTGCAGATACAGGAACCGGGCGCTCGAAAAAGGGATTCAGATGCTCGTACGATGAGTTCTGAACAACAAGTTGTAAGAGGAAACGTCTGAAATGGCTTAAACATGAGGTTTTGGATGCTCGAATCATGAAATCGGGCGCTCCAATTGTCGGGTTTTGGTGAAAATAAAATTTTTATAATTTTAAGGGCTTATGTGTAATTGTTATAGTTAAAATTTGACTGAGAGGTTCCTTTCTCTGGTATGCATGTAGAAATAGAGAGAGAGAGAGACTAGCAGAGATAAAGAGAAGGAGAAAGAGAGAAAGAGCATGAGGCGAGTTTGTGATCGACGCAGCGATTTCGGGAACACAATTCACGAGGTAGGTAAAATATGAAATGTAATTCGATTTCGATTTTTGTAACTATGATTTTTGCAATAATGAGACCGATACAATTGTGCTTTAGGAGTAGGTTTTGCTGCGCTTTTGTGTGAAACTGGTGTTGAGCATCCTTTTTCCTCGATTTTCTTTGGAGACACAGAGTTAGGTGGGTGCCTTATCGCCGAACACGGTGAACTACATTATATCTATTTTTCCATCTATTGTATCTTTGTTAACATTATTCTTGCAGTAGCCCTCTTCTTATATTTTCATGTACTTATATTTGAGATTATTTGGTATTGTTAGCATGATGACTATGTAGATTGTGGCTCTTTATCCTTGTTGTATATCATGTTTATTGCAATCCTGCCATACATACAAAACTATAAAATTGCTAAAAAGACTATAGACATATAGTGAGACATTGGACATATGCCTATGATTGAGGACATTGAGATATTATTCTTATGATCTGTTTGATCATTGCACCTAACCATAGCCTACATTGGGTCGATTGAGCTCCATTGCGAGTGGTGAGATATTATGATACTCGATGGAGTCACGCCCCACGAGTGCCCCTCCGGAGCTGTGGCAACTGACTAGATGTGCTAGGTGTACTGATGCAGCTGGTCCAGCAGGTCGGTATGGTTACCGGGCATGTGGCGGCACAGGCTTGGTCGGACCTATGAGACAGCAGGTGCAACTCGGTCTTAAGACTTTACTTATCTGATATCCAGTTGACGCATGATGACTCTTTGTTATTACACTACTTCGTGTAGAGATATGGTTATGGTAGTGATATTCTTGTTGTTCATTTACTTCTATCACCACTATAGAGGTATAATAGTATCGTATTCATCAGTTTATTTTATCAGTTTATTCCTTAGTTTATTTCATCGCCCATACCCACTGAAAATTATTGATTATATTTCTCACGCCCTCCTTTGTTGATTCTTTTTCAGAGCCTTCAGCACCAGTTGTAGCTGTAGATCGAGATATGGAGAAAACGGGCTAGATAGTATCTCCTACCCTAGTGATTATTGATAGAGGAGGACCTTGTGGATAGTATATGTATAGCAATATTATGTATGATGTACTGATGAGACTAGTAGGTGATGTATCTGTAAATTTTATATGGGATGTCAGAAGTGATATATATGTATGATTTATGTGATATTATGAGATAGTGGTTATGTTTTCAGTGGATGCTGCTATACCTGTTACTGTTTTGTATACTCTGATACCTACTTAATTGGCGACCCCTAGGTACTATTGCATACTAGTTGTGGACTCCTAGGATTTTTGACAGGTGATTCAATTGTAGGCTTCGGGTGTACAGGGTGCATCCCGTGCATTAGGAAAAGTCTTAAGTGGTTTTGGTAAACAATAAGCATTAGGAAGACTCTAGGGACTTAGGACGCGAGTGAGCGTGAATCTTAGGAAAAGTAACTTATGGGGTCTTACAGTGTTCTCAAACTGGATGTTGGGAGATGATCTTTCATGCCTTAGATAATTATGTTAGTGGCCGACAACATAATATCAGGAATAAGAGGAAATGTTCCTTAAGAACTTTCGCTTAGGGGCTGTTTGGTTCTACATAAAACTGCGAAAATTAGTTTTCGGTGGAAAAAAAATAGTTTTCCATTACGGTTCAACCATGAAAAGATAAATGGATGAAAAACTATTTAATATATATTTTATTATATATATTATTTATATATAACAATTACTATACTACATATATTATTATTATAATTTATATTTGTAAATTAAAAATATTTAAAACTATATTATATAATAAACATATAACATAATATATACTAGTTATGTATTTAAGGGTATTAACAAATAATTACATCTTTATAAATAAAATAATATATAATAATATCTCCATATAAAAATAAAATATTATATATATAATAAATATATATATATATATTTAGAAATAAAATTAATATATATACATATGCATATATAAAATGAGAGAGAGGTCCACCATGGACCTTCCTCTCACGCAATCCACGAGGCCAAAGTGGCCTCGTGGACCGAGCCGCGTAGTTTTCGCTTCTTCGTTTTCGTTTTCCGCCGCTCTCACGAGTAAAACGAAAGGAGGGCCTTTTCCCAAAATATGTAAAAAATGCTTTTTGCTGAAAAAAATTTTACGACGAACCAAACGATCCGCAAACTATTTTCTGACCGAAATTTTTTTTTTCAGCCCTCTTTTACATCAAACCAAACACACCCTTAATTGGGTCTATTATTTTCTTTCGAATGTTGCTATAGGGTCTAAGTGGAAGAAATGGACTAAAGTATTGTTGATGCTGTTGTGTACATAATACCAATGGCACCCATGGTCAATAGAGGAGGAGTCCACGTCGACGCGACCTGAGGCATTAGAGTGCTCAGGGTCAAGTGAAGTACAAAAGCTGAGCGACCAAATGGCCGCGCTAATTGCATGGTTCAGCAGCAGGCCGAGATCTCGCGGTGTCAGGAAGAGCAGCTCAAGAGGCTCCATGACGTCTATGCGTAGCAAGCTGGGGCTACACATGTGAGCTAGGAACTCACCCCTTCGGCTCTTATGCAGACAGGTGTGGAGGGTATCATGGTGTTGGCTGTGCCTGTGTCGGCACACGTTGTGCCATCGGGGGCGACGAGGGAGGAGCCCCCCAGGACATATTCTAATGTTTCTGCTGCCGAGCACATGGCTCAGTAGGGCGGAGCAAGAGCAGGCTATGGAGAGCTTTATTAGTTTCAGGAAGTCCAATCCACCAATCTTCAACAGCGAGACTGGTGACCCACTGGTGGTCGAGTCATGGGTCGACACGATAGAGAAGTTGTTTGAGAACCTCTTGATACCGAACTAGAACAAGGTCCACTTGGCGGCCCACTACTTGGACAAAATGGCCCACAAGTGGTGGAAGTTGGAGAAGAGCAAGCGGGTTGACGTCGCTTTACCATCTCCGATGTGGGAGGAGTTTCAGGGACTCCTCACTGCATTATACTTTTCTGACAGCACCAAATAGCAAATGGAGGAGAATTTCAAGAACCCCCACCAGAGGAACTGCATGATGTAGGAGTACAAGCAGAAGTTCTCCCGCATCGTGAGTTGCATCCCGTTTATAGTGCAGGATGAGGCGGACAAGGCACAATGCTTCAGGTAGGGCCTTCGACCAAGTATTTACTCAAAGGTCCAGCCACTCGATTTACGGACCTTTCGGGCGATATTAGACCATGCCCGATTGATCGAGTGGCATGAGGTCATCGTGCATCGTGAGCACGAGGTGTGAGACCCCAGGTAGTCCTATATATAAGATATAATAGGGCTAAACTCTTAACCCGGCTTAAGTATTTTGGGTGGTGGCTAGGTCCAAGAGGTTAAGAGAGTTAAGCGTGCTAGGACGGGAGTAGTCCTAGGATGGGTGACCCCCTGGGAAGTTGGGGCGCCACAGTTGGTATCAGACCCTATGGAATGGGGGAGGATCTGCCCTCTTGTGCGCCTCTTCGATCTGTCCTGGTGAGGTGTGAATCTAAGTTTCGCGGACGAAACTTTCTTTAAGGGGGGTGGAATGTAATACACCGAATTTTCTTTATTATATAAGTGTAAATAAAAATAGTGAGAGAAACTATTTTTATAGACTAAGAGAAGTAAAAAGCAAGTTGGAAATGACTTGTGCTGAAATTGAAGTGAAGATATGTGATTTAGAATTTTCTGTAAGAAAGGAGACTGATATTTTAGCTGAAAAATTCACAGTGTCAGAAAATTATGAAAATTTGAGAATTTATCAGAAATATTTTTCTAAGGCCATATTTAAAGTTTCATGTCATTCGGATGCCCGAGCAGTAAAAACGGAGTCTGACTGTAATCCGTTAAGAATTCTAGTCGGCAGAGCTTTCGGTGACTAAAAATGATCCAAAACTGAAAGTTAAGATTACGTCCTTCTAAATTATTTTATTTGAGCCTGCCTGTCAAATTTGGGCGCAAACTGATATTCAGAAGGGCTCCAACTGAAGTTATTAGATTCTGAACTGGACTAAGGTGCAAGTTGCAATTGTTGGGGGGCCTATATGTAAACCCACACCACCTCCTCTCCCTCATTCGTGCACTCCCCAACCCGAGAGGAAATGAGAGGGCTTCTCTTCTCTATAGCTCACATCTCTCTCCCTCTCTTGTAACTCCTCCATCAAAGAGAAAAAATTGAAGGTTTGGAAGCTTCATGTCGGAGAGGACATTGGAGGAGATGAAGCTTGGAGGAGCTCTCTAATAGTGGATCAAGTTTCTTGTTCATGGTGGCCAAGGTGAGATTTCATGAATTGAGTAGAAGTTGGGTTTAAATCTTTTGTAAATGAGATATTTAAGAACCCTAGATGTTTCTAATCTAGTTTGATTAAAGGATTCACTATGTAGGATGCTCATGAGAATCTAGAACCTAGGGCTTGGTTTTGGGATTTTTGTCCCTAAGAGGCTTTGAACTAAATTGATCTCATCAGTCTCTAATTGAAGGTTAGAGAAACACGTGGAGCAACGTTAATTTGGACTACGACGAGGTTTCAGCGGTCGATTGAAGGATCGAGCTAATTTTGTAGATTTGCATTCGTTAGTTGCCGAAGTATGCCGAAACGTTGCCGGAAACTCAATTGCTTAGAAATCCTAGCAATTGGTAAATAACTAAGGTGGGTGGTGCTTTTCGAAATGGTCGGATTTCTTTCTATGTCTCTTTCTACTCATTGAGCATATGGTATATGTATAGGTAGAAATGCATGTTGGGGTTCTAGAATGTGTTGTTCCTATGTGAATTGCATGCTATTTGATCTATGCAAAAGATAAATATTGACGTAGGTTGCTAATCTAGCATGTATGAGTATAGGGCCATTGAACTTTGGGAATCCTAAATATGTAAGAAAACTAGTGGAACAAATTAGCAAACGGACTTAGATCATTCTTGTGGAACAGTTGGTATCAGAGCAAATTACCAGCCGGAAGTGTGAGATGAGTCTCAGCTGAGCCAGGATTATACAGCGGGGAGAGCGAGACTCTCATACTGTTGACTGTTGTGGGTGGAGTGCGGCTCACCACAAGGTCAGTTTAGGCTAGCGAGACAAGTCTCACATCGCATAGTATTTGTGAGTCTGAGCCTGACGAGGACGTCAGGGCTTAAAGGAGGGGAGATTGTGAGACCCCAGGTAGTCCTATATATAAGATATAATAGAGCTAAACTCTTAACCCGGCTTAAGCATTTTGGGTGGTGGCTAGGCCCAAGAGGTTAAGAGAGTTAAGCGTGCTAGGACGGGAGTAGTCCTAGGATGGGTGACCCCCTGGGAAGTTGGGGCGCCACACGAGGCCTTCGAGAGAGGAAGGAGAAGGACAAGAAGCGATCATCGATGGGTCTGGAGGTTAATCTAGCTCCAAGCGGCCCTCTAAGCACCCGCGCCCTCTGATGGGTCGTATGCTCCCCAGCCTCGTCACCAATGCATGATTTGTGGAGAAGGTGTGAGGAGCGGGACGGGAGATGAGATGCTACTGATGTGGCCAACTGGGCCACCTGGTGGCCGATTGCTATAAGGGCGCATCACCAACCCAATCTTCAGCTTCAGTTCTATCTGCCCTGAGACAGTATTTGGGGCACCATCTGTCGCTTATTCGGGTGGGAGACCCTCTGCTTCGTGACAGCATGAGGGATCACGGTAGGCACCGAGTAGGCTGGTTTTTGCCACTCAGATGGAGGACGAGCTGGCAGTCGACGACGTCATGGCAGCTATAATTTTACATAATGATGTAAGATAGATATTATTCTATACAAGTGCATCGTATTCATTTAGCAGTATGACATTTGCCACTACTCATGGGATTAGCATCTTAGAGGCCGCGGGCAATGAGCGGGTTCAAGTTTCGGACTACACATTCTTCGTCACCGATTATTGCGCTGCTTGTCCATTGTGGATAGGCGATTGGATCATACCAGTGGATTTCTTGGTATCAGGACAGATGGAGGGCTTTGACATCATGTTAGGGATAGGCTAGCTCTCGTAGTATTATACTACCATCGATTGCAAGAGTCGAGTCATCACCTTTTGGGAGCTTGGGCAGGAGGAGTTCGTCTAGCGGAGTTGTAGGGGCTCACTTTTCGCCATGATAGTCTCCAAGTCTCGAGCCAAGAAGCTGATCAACGGTGGATGTGTGGCCTATCTGGCCATTGTATTGGAGCATCATACGAAGTCTCCGGTACTCGAGGGCATCCCTTAGCTCGAGAGTATCCGGACATGTTCCCAAAAGAGCTACTGGGAATGCCGCCAAATCGTGAGATCAAGTTCGTGATAGACTTGGTTCCTGAGACAGCGTTGGTTTCCAAGGCACCTTACCGGATGACACTAGCAGAATTGAAGGAGCTTAAAGCTCAACTGCAAGATTTGCTGGAGAAGGACTTTGTAATACTTGGCATTTTGAGACATTACTGGGTTTTGGCATTTCGGGCGCCCGAATCATGGGAAGTGGATGCCCGAAAGATTTGGAGCCATTGGATTGAATTTGGATGGATCCGGATGTCTTTGGTTCTTTGGGATCTGGACGCATGTTTCGGACGCCCGGATCGTGGATCTGAATTGGGTTGTGACGTGGACTAAAACGTGTCGCGTTATAGGACACGTGTCGACCGCTGGAGGAGCGCCGCCCCACCGCTTGCCGACCACCGCCGAGACGCTTGGCCGCCAGCTGACACCTGGCTTAGGTGATTTCCGGACGCCCGGAAGAGGGAATTCGGGCGCCCGAAAGTTGGAATTTGGAGCCTATAAATAGGTGAGCCCCCTGATCATTTTGAGCCATATTCCACTTCGTGTACCACCTTTCTAGAGAGAGAAAGCTAGAGTAAGGGCCATGTGTTGGCATTAGTGATGATCTAGCTTGTTCTCTCCTACTGTGTTGTTATGATCTGGTTTTGATTACTTATTCTGTTGAAGTTAGCAGTCTCTTTGGTGGTATATTCAGATTGGAGTACTGCTTGAGCTTGGTATATTCTGGAGGGTTGGATATGAGATTGTAGTTGTTCCCCACCGTGGTTGGATTAGCTTTTGAGGTGGGTTAATGTTTGCCAGATTCTGTGGATTTCCTCCTATGTGCTTACTCTCATGTTAGCATGACATGATATTGTTGAGATTATGTTAGTTATGACTTGTTTAGGTTGAGACTGATTTACTACTTGCATGTGTATGATATGATCATAGGTGAGGTAGTGATACCTGATAACAAGCATGATTTCATTATGTTCTTGATGCATGATTTAGCCTACACCTATCCTGTTGATATCAATTGTACTAGTTATTGTACATACTAGTGTAGGTGATCTATTGTGGCTCGTTCTATGTTGTTTGTACCACCACTTTGTGGTAGAGTTGAGTTGTTTGTGAGCATTTGAGCATTGATCAGTTGATTGGGTCATACTTGTTGATTATGCATTTGAGGTGCCGAGGGCACGTGAGATTCTTCTGTGAGTTCAAATTGACCCATTTTGATCATATACCTGTGGGTGCTTGGCGATGATATGTGTTGTGATATTATACTCGGTTGAGTCGCTCCCACGAGTACCACTCCGGAGTTGGTTTATGTGTAGTACAGAGGGACATGCCTGTACTAGTTGGCTCCCTACGGGTAGAGCGTGATGTTCAGGTCGCAGGTATGATGTTATGGATTTGTGATAGTTCTCGTTTGATGTGTTTATGATCAGGTTATTGATATTCATATTGACTGTTTGAGCATTGTGCATAGTAGTGGTAGTTTATCTCCTACTTTCTTTATTGCTCTCTATATATCTTGAGATCGAGGACTTAGTGGGCAAACCGCTGACGCTGGTGGCGGTACCCACTGAGGACTACTTGTTTGATAATAGTTCTCACACCCGTTGTTGACCCTCTTTTTGCAGAGTCTTCTTCTCCAGCAGTGCATTCCGAGCGTGGAAAGGAGACCGTCGGATAGATCTGATCCCCGGATATTTGGCTAGAGATATACCCCATTTTGGTAGATGATCCTATGAGTCTGTACATACAGTGATATGGAGATTGTTAGTGATGTATACTATGGTTATGGATTGATGTATGTATGTACAGTGAACTTATTATATATATAGCAGCTCTGTTACTTTTGATACCTTTAGCTGTTGTTGGATGATTATTTTCGCTTCGTATACTCGGTAGAAATATTGTGTATGCGGCGGATCTGGTCATGTGCCTGGGAAGAGGTAACCCGGGGCGTGACAGATTAAGTTGGTATCAGACCTTAGGAATAGGTCAAGAGGGCCTAGGGAAACCTAAGAATGTAATACTTGGCATTTTGAGACATTACTGTTTGCATCTTGAGGTGAGTTCCTTACTTTACCTTAGTTTCGAGGACGAAACTATTTAAAGGAGGGAAGAATATAATACTTGGCATTTTGAGACATTACTAGGTTTTGGCATTTCGGGCGCCCGGATCATGGGAAGTGGACGCCCGAAAGATTTGGAGCCATTGGATTGAATTTGGATGGATCCGGATGTCTTTGGTACTTTGGGATCTGGACGCATGTTCCGGACGCTCGGATCGTGGATCCGAATTGGGTTGTGACGTGGACTAAAACGTGTCGTGTTACAAGACACGTGTCGACCGCCGGAGGAGCGCCGCCCCACCGCTTGCCGACCACTGCCGAGCCGCTTGGCCGCCAGCTGACACCTGGCTTAGGTGATTTTCGAACCACCGGAAGAGGGAATTCGGGCGCCCGAAAGTTGGAATTTGGAGCCTATAAATAGGTGAGCCCCTTGATCGTTTTGAGCCATATTCCACTTCGTGTACCACCTTTCTAGAGAGAGAAAGCTAGAGTAAGGGCCATGTGTTGGCATTAGTGATGATCTAGCTTGTTCTCTCCTACTGTGTTGTTCTAATCTGGTTCTGATTACTTATTCTGTTGAAGTTAGCAGTCTTTTTGGTGGTATATTCAGATTGGAGTACTGCTTGAGCTTGGTATATTCTGGAGGGTTGGATCTGAGATTGTAGTTGTTCCCCACCGTGGTTAGATTAGCTTTTGAGGTGGGTTAATGTTTGCCAGATTCAGTGGATTTCCTCCTATGTGCTTACTCTCATGTTAGCATGACATGATATTGTTGAGATTATGTTAGTTATGACTTGTTTAGGTTGAGACTGATTTACTACTTGCATGTGTATGATATGATCATAGGTAAGGTAGTGATACCTGATAACAAGCATGATTTCATTATGTTCTTGATGCATGATTTAGCCTACACCTATCCTGTTGATATCCATTGTACCAGTTGTTGTACATACTAATGTAGGTGATCTATTGTGGCTCGTGCTATGTTGTTTGTACCTCCTCTTTGTGGTAGAGTTGAGTTGTTTGTGAGCATTTGAGCATTGATCAGTTGATTGGGTCATACTTGTTGATTATGCATTTGAGGTGCCGAGGGCACGTGAGATTCTTCTGTGAGTTCAGATTGACCCATTTTGATCATATACCTGTGGGTGCTTGGCGATGATATGTGTTGTGATATTATACTCGGTTGGGTCGCTCCCACGAGTACCACTACGGAGTTGGTTTATGTGTAGTACAGAGGGAAATGCCTGTACTAGTTGGCTCCCTACGGGTAGAGCGTGATGTTCAAGCCGCATGTATGATGTTATGGATTTGTGATAGTTCTCGTTTGATGTGTTTATGATCAGGTTATTGATATTCATATTGACAGTTTGAGCATTGTGCATAGTAGTGGTAGTTTATCTCCTACTTTCTTTATTGCTCTCTATATATCTTGAGATCGAGGACTTAGTGGGAAGACCGCTGACGCTGGTGGCGGTACCCACTGAGGACTACTTGTTTGATAGTAGTTCTCACACCCGTTGTTGACCCCCTTTTTGCAGAGTCTTCTTCTCCAGCAGTGCATTCCGAGCGTGGAAAGGAGACCGTCGGGTAGATCTGATCCCCGGATATTTGGCTAGAGATATACCCCATTTTGGTAGATGATCATATGAGTCTGTACATACAGTGATATGGAGATTGTCAGTGATGTATACTTTGGTTATGGATTGATGTATGTATGTACAGTGAACTTATTATATATATAGCAGCTCTGTTACTTTTGATACCTTTAGCTGTTGTTGGATGATTATTTTCGCTTCGTATACTCGGTAGAAATACTGTGTATGCGGCGGATCTGGTCATGTGCCTGGGAAGAGGTAACCCGGGGCGTGACAGATTAAGTTGGTATCAGACCTTAGGAATAGGTCAAGAGGGCCTAGGGAAACCTAAGATGACAGACCTTAGAATGTTATGACGAGAGAGACGTGATTAATCGCGAAAGTCAAAGATTGGGTTTTGAATCCTTCCTTGTGTAGGAAGAGTGATTGAGGGATTAACGTCTTCTCTTATCAGATGAATTATGTTGGCTGCAGACGACATAATAATCTGAAAGGAAAAGAAGTGTCCTTCTAGACTTTCGCTAGATTGGGTCGAGTGATTGTTTACTGTCTACGTGGGTTTTCTGTTGCAGGTTATTATAATGCCTCCTCGACGACCATCGACGCGAGTGCATCCGACGCCTTCGGAGATGCCAGAGCAGTCGGGACCTAGTGTACGGCCCGATCTGCAGGAGCAGCTAGCAAACATAGCTGCAGTGGGTAGGCAGCAGAGTGTTTTATTGAAGAAGATGTGCGATGTTTTCGCACAGCAGCAGAGTGCTACGCCTCGAACTGTGGAACCTTAGGTTGCGACCATTCCAGCTACATCTCAACCAAATCAAGTGCTTTCTGAGGAAGAGCAGGAGCGGATGGCGGATAGATTGGCTCGCTTCTGTAGATTTGATCCACCACGATTTAACGGTAGTAGTATAGAACCGTGGGTGGTAGAAGCTTGGATTTGTGAGATGGAAAAATTGTTAGAGGATCTTATTGATAAGGATTTATTCGACCTAGTGTATCGCCTTGGGGAGCGCCAGTATTGTTTGTGAAGAAGAATGATGGTTCACTTAGATTATGTGTGGATTATCGGGAATTGAATAAAGTGACCATCAAGAATAGATATCCCCTCCCACGTATTGATGATTTGTTTGATCAATTGCAAGGTGCGTGTGTCTTTTCAAAAATTGATCTTCAGTCCGGTTACCACCAGTTGAAGGTGAAGGCCGAGGATATCTCTAAGACAGCTTTTAGAACTCGGTACGGGCATTATGAGTTTACAATCATGCCTTTTGGTTTGACGAATGCCCCTGCTGCATTTATGTATATGATGAACCGAGTCTTCAAGTCTTTTTTGGATAAGTTTGTTGTAGTCTTTATTGATGATATCTTAATTTACTCCCGTAATGATGCGGAGCATGAAGAGCATCGGAGATTAGTGCTACAACTCTTGCGAGAAAAGAAGTTGTATGCAAAGTTGAAGAAATGTGAGTTTTGGTTAAGAGAAGTAGCCTTTTGTCACGCCCCGGGCCCTCGTGGGAGCCTACCAGGCACGTGCACAGACCCGCCGTGTACCTCAAAGCAAACACAATGTACACAAGGCGTCTAAAATAACAACAATCAAGTAGGATAAAGAATACATCCTAAACAGGGTGATCAGAGCGAGAACATAGTTCTACAACTAAAATCTCAAGATATACAATAGAATTATACATCTTATCAACTAGTAGATCAATCAACCAACAAAACTATACATCTTTCATTCAAGATACAATGAAAGGAAACCCATGGTATGCCTACAACCACCACACCGTAGAGGCTCTAGCTAGCTGCTAACCCCTCGCCACGATCCCAAGCCTCTCCTGCTGTGGAAGGCTCTGAAAAACCCAACAACAATGGGGGTGAGAACTATTATCAATAGTTCCCAGTGGGTAAGCCGCCGAGAGTGGCGAATTACACCGCTAGGTCAACTGAGGCAAGATAGTATAACTGAAACATAAAGCAGAAAGCATATAACATTAAATGCTAAACAGGTAGTTCTACAACTATCTTGCCTCCAATGACTAAAATCATCTACATGAACATGAACATGTTCTATTGTCATATGCTCAACAATTAATTTCATGGTTTACATGCATGTCAACTTAATGCCATGATCAATTACATATGCTTGATGTCATAAACTCGCTATATGTCAAGTTTAACTATTTCATGTATGACTTGTCTCCAAACTATAAGTATGTTATGTTCACTAATCACTAGTGTGCCAAGTTATGTCAATGCCTCGCTACATGCAATGCCACAAGGTCACCACCCAATACTATGTCCATATACTACATGTATATGCATCCATTAGCTGTGACATTCTAAGTCCAGTTTACTTAGTATATGAATGTTCACCTTTGCATAAAACCATAACTGTGTAGCCATAAAAGAATACAATAGAGGGATGTTCACTTGTGCCGAGCCTAATGGCTCCGTGGTAGTCAACACCTCACGCTTTGGTGAGCCTTACCCACGGCGGTTCCATTTCGGCGCTCTCTCTAACACACGGGCGAAATAACTATCGCGAGGCCAACTCCGGAGTGCCGGCTTGTAGGGAGCGACCCTCACAAGCATGTGTAAACGAGCATAGTGGCTAACAAGCAACAATCAACCATAATAATATCATATGTTTAATTTCACATTATGTCAAAACATGTCATATTATGTTTTCTACATTCAATAGCCAATATGCTAAAGGTCAACCATATCATGTTGTTCTCCAATTGTCCTTTGGTAAGTCCCTACCAATATGTCTCTAACATGTAAATGTCCATCCAATTATAATTATCAAATGCAAATAGAATTCCCTTTCCTCATGTCTTAAACATGGAATCATTTCCACGACCAAAAGGTGTAGTACACTGAACTTTAGCAAATTGCGAGGTTCTAGTGTGAGATTAGTGATTCGTACTAATCTGGAGGTTTTGGTTTTGTTTCGAGCACTTTGGAGCGTTTTCGGGACTTGAGAAGTGCGAAAACGGACTCTGGGAGTCAAATTCTGCAAAAAACTGCAGGTTTGACACTGCATACCGGTATGTGCTGATCGCATACCGGTATTGGAGTGTGTATACCGGTATGTGACTTTGGTATACCGGAATCCCTTCGCGTGGCCTGGTTGGCCGAGGCTCGGGTTGCGGGATTTCTGGCCGGATACCGGTATGCCCATACGCATACCGGTATACAGAACCAGAAATTCTGGTTTTGAGCAGTTTGCGAATGTTGGCTTTTGGAGGGGTGTTAGGGCAATTGTTACAACATACAACTTAACCCCCACACCCTCCCCTCTCAGCCATTTGGGCTGAGGACTTAGAGAAAAAGAGGTAAGGTATTCTCCCTCTCTCTCTCTAGGATTTCTTGGGTTTTAGTGATTAAACCTAGGGTTTGATCTCTTTTCTCTTTCTCTTTTGCACACAAGCCTGCTAGCTTGTTCTTGGTGGCCTTGGTGGAGGAAGAGAAGGGCTCGGTTGAGGATTATCTCCAAACCTAGCTTCCTTGGATCTTGTTTGGAGCTACAAAGAGGTGAGTTCCCCTCTTTTGATCCCTCTATTGTGGTTTATTTGGGGTTTTTGTAGTAGAAATCCTATTATGGTAAACCTAGGGTTTATTTTAGGGTTTCTCGATTCTAGGGTTTTGTATGGGAATTGATGGGTGTAGAATGTTGTGTTAGGTTGGATTTGAGGTCTCCTAACTTCATTTTGGACTTTGGACAAGAAATTCTTGGTCTAAGGTATTTTACCCTTTTTCCCCTTTTATGTATGTCACTTTTCGATTTTCGTTGTTCGATGTTCTAACCCCATAGGAATCTCCTTTAGGGCGCTAGAAATCAAGGGGACAACTTTGTTTTCGGATACTGCGAGGTTCCGAAGGGCTTCGGGTGGGTTTGACCTCACCGAAATGGGTGAATTCCCCCTATGTCATCCTTGTAGCTTAAGAGCTTAAATTAGTGCATATTCATACTAATCATGACATGGTAGAATTGTAGAATGCATGAGATTCATGTGCTATTATATGCAAATTATATATATCCTATGTTGTAGGAAGGTCGCATGATTTATGCATAGTGCATCATGAATGGCTATGGAAATAGATTAATCCACTTATGTGCTTGTTGGGACATCTACTTAGACAAGTAGAGACATGTATGACAATAGAGAACAATGAACTTGGTAGTACTCATGACACTTAGCTTCATGGACTAGTCATAGTGTAGATATGACATATGACATATTGAACTATAATGCGAAGTTGAACTTGTGACATTTCACCTAGAAGAACAACATGAATGACGATATATATTATGTGATTGATTGTTACTTGTTCGCCACTATGCTCGTTTACACATGCTTGTGAGGGTAGCTCCCTACAAGCCTGCACTCCGGAGATGGCCTAGCGACAGTTGTTTCGCCCGTGTGTTAGAGAGAGCGCCGAAGTGGATTGCCGTGGGGGAGGCTCATTCTAGCGAGAATGTTGACTACCACGGGGCCATTAGGCACGGCACAAGTGAACATTCTTTCGATATACCCCTTATGAACATTTATTTAATGTTATATGCAAATGAACATTCATATTGTAAAAGGTTGCATGCTTATACATGTGCATGAGTAGTTTAGTTCATGTTAATATAATTATATCTTGAGGCATTGTAGCATTGAAGTTTCTCTATAAAACATGCTTTTATTATCTAACCCTACCTTGCCTCAGTTGGCCTAGTGGTGTACTCCGCTCCTCTCGGCGGCTTACCCACTGGGAACTATTGAATAATAGTTCTCATCCCCCTGGGGTTTGTTGTTTTATTTCAGAGCCATCCACTGCGGGAGAGGCTAGGGACCGCGGCAAGGGCATTGCGAGTAGCTAGATCGCGAGGGTGCTAGCGACTAGGTGGCGCACCTTTCTTTATGTTTTTAGTTGAGAGGTGTTTTTGTATCGACCACATTTGTAGAGACTACCCTATGCCCCTTTTTGGGTTTATGTTGTACTAAACTCTTGCAGTGACTTTACTTTTATAGTATTTCATCCATTTACCTTGAGACCTTACTTGTTTAGTATCTATGCTCTGATCATCATGATAGGATTACTTACTTTATTCCTTTCATCCATGTTCGTTATTAGACGCCTTGTGTGCATGTTTGTTGTTTGTGTACACGGCGGGTCTGTGCATGCGCCCGGGTGGGCTTCCGCTGGGGCCCCGGGGCGTGACAAAAGGTCGAGCCAAAGCCAACGATGCCCGTCAAAGTTGCTCACCTAAATGAGGTGCAACAACTTATCCTGCATATGCCATATTCTCTCTTTTCTCTATACAAGCATACTTTAGTATGCGAAGAGGATCCACTAGATCAACAACCAAATAGTGTCTCCTATGACACTCTTTTCTAACATGCATAACTTAATTAGCATTTCCTAATGCATCAATGCACTATTTGTGCAATTACCCTAGCATGCATGTTATTCTCATAATGCCACTCTATATGTACTATGCCTTTTGCATACACAACATATATATGTCTCATGCAATTACAACTTTCATAACATGAACTCTACCATATAGAGTATGCAATTCTCATATATGCTATACATATACCATGATCCCAATATTTCTATCATGTCAAAATAAGCATGATTATGCAACAATTCAACTCTAAAATATTAGAGGAGACATAGGGGGAGTTCACCCATTTCGGTGAGGTCAAACCCACCGGATACCCGTCGAAATCTCGCAGTACTTCGAAACGAAGTTGTCCCTCGAGCTTCTCATACCCTAAGATAATTTTCCAAGGGGTTAGGGGTATCGAACAAGCAATTCGAAAACTACCCAAAAATCAATGAGGTAAATGGGTGGAAATTACCTTGAGCAAGTAAAACTTGTTCCAAGTCCCATTGGAGGTTAGAGATCTTCCAATCTAACCTACAACAACATTCTACACCCATCAATTCCACCTCAAGGGTTCATAATCACAAAACCCCAAATGAAACCCTAATTTCCAAGAAACTAGGTTTCAAAGCTAATCTTAAGCAAAATCACAAATAGAGGAGTTGTAAGATAATTACTCACCTCATAAGAGCTCCAAACCAAGCAAAAAGAGGCTAGGGTTGGAGATTCATCCACCAACAAGTTCATCTCACAAGCCACGAGCTCCCTCCAAGCCTAGGAGTCCACCTCCATGGGAAAAATGGAGAGAAATGAGATCAAAACCAAGATCTAGGGGTTGGGGGAAGAGAAAATCTAGAGAGAGAGAGAGGGAAAACCCTACCTTTCCTTCTCCTCCAAGTCCTCAGCCAACACAACAAGAGAGGGGTGAAGGGGTACTTAAACCCAATGCACAAAATCCAACTAGGCCCCTCAAAAAGCCAAAATTGCAAAACTGCACAAAATGCATTCTGCAGCATTGTATACCGGTATGCGCATGTGTATACCGGTATACTGTGCAAATGCTGCAAAACCCGAGCCTCGGCCAAACAGGCCACGCGAAGGGATCCCGGTATGCCAACTCCAGATACCGGTACAAAACGCTCCAATACCGGTATGCGCATTGCACATACCGGAATGCCAGCGTATTCCGGTATCAACTGCTGGATTCCGCAGAACCCGAGAGCTGCGCACAACCAGTCTTCACTGGATTCCGGTATCCCTAACCCAGATACCGGTATGCAAAGCAAAATCTGCACTTTTGCAGATTTTGACTTCCGGAGTCCGTTTTCGCACTTTCTAAGTCCCGAAAACACTCCGAAGCTCACCAAACTCAACCCAAAACTCCAGAATAGTATAAGCCACTATTCTCTCACTGGAACTCCGCAATTTGCTAAAGTTCAGTGTACTACATACTCCCCTCCTAAAAAGGAGTTTCGTCCGCGAAACTACGGATCAACAACCAACAACAACAGCAAAACCAAAGGGGATAAGAAAATCGCCCTCGCCGTGAAGCCTCCAGCTCTCACACCATGCATCGCGTCCAAGATGTTGCTCCAAAGCATCTTGTAGTAGGAATAATGATAATTCCAGATTCCTACATTCCACAAGTCCAATCCACAACAATGCTCCTTGAAGTTTAGATCTTCGTGTAGCTCTAATGAGGCGATATCCACCATCGGGGTAGAATTCAAATACTCGCTCGGAGCGTCCGCACACTTCATATACCTTCAACAGATCTGAAGTGAAACAACTCGACCTGCCACTAGGCCCATTTGCCTCAGGGTCTCAAATAATCCTGAGAATCTGAAACTTAGATTCCTCAAACACAAATCTCTTGGATTCCCTTAACCAAGTATCACTATTAGATCATCAGATTCAGATGCTCAAACCTCTATCTCACACCGAGGATCATCCAATGGTCCAAATTCCAAAACGATAGAGCTAGATGCCCTATGCAATCACGCAAATTTTTTTTTTTCCCAAGTATACTTGCGCAAAATTTCCTCAATCCAACTCAGGTGAATAGTTACTCCTATTCACAACCTCTCGACAATCATCACGTCTAGCTTAGAAGCGAGACAATCCAATTCCGGAACATCCGGTAATCATCCTCTATCTATACAAAGTGGATAGCCTTTACTTAGCTTATCACATAAATCCTGCTATCACAGGTGCAACTTGTCGATTCCACCGTCAAAACACTTTCTGACAGCCCACAAGAAATTCATCCGCCGCAACACTCTTGATCTCGATTGCATCATTTACCAGTCGGGATCAAGGCTAACTCCCGTGATCCGATCCAAAGGATAGATATCACATCATATTACTCGTCTCAACGATATCTCTGGTATACCAGCCTCTAACCTGTTTCCACAGCTTCAGCTTCAACTCATTTCCTTGAGTGTAGAGATATCTCCAACAATAAGGTCTGGGTGCACTTCACACCACTATCTAAACATAAAATTGCCATAGTTTCCAAGTAAATGTCATGGCAATCTTTTCCAAATCACAATTTGGCAATTCCTCTTGCATTCTCTCACTTGCTGAAAGGTCAATACTACCTTTCTATTTTACACCAAAGTGCAACTCAATCCGTAGAGAGAAACACAACTACAAAACACAAAGCCCACCTTCGGGGTAACCAAGGTTGGCGGTCGTCGACCACGCCAACAGTTCCAAGAAACCTCTCTCACACATATTTTTCCAAAAGATTTAATCCCTTAATGTGTGAGTCCAGTAGAGGGAGTAGACAACTCGAAAATCTCCCCACAGTTATCCATAACATCTAATCAAACTAAAAAGTTTGAACTTCGATCACATCCGCTTGTTCAAATCAACTATGGATGGTTGACTTCCTTGAGATCTCCACTCATAACCACTTTGGCATCAACTGCCAAGGGACACTAGTCCTCACAACCAAAACAGCACGTCTTCAACTTGAAGCACTTGCAATCCTCGTTTCAAGGAATCTTCATGGTCTTCATCGCCTCTCGACTTCCAATATGTCGTCGATGCGCACAGGGACAAAGACACCCAGAAGGGCCAAACATCACAACACACAAGAGCATCAACCAGCTCAACCGACACCACGACAATTTCGCAATGTCTACACCGAGTGAACAAGTCACCCTCGGTCCAAACTCAAACTCGACCCAACGAGAGTAGCACTCAGATTGCAACTACCCTCGAGCAAAACCATAATTCATGGAGCTTGATCAAACAGATCAACAGATCTCGACTACGGGTGCATATCCTTCATCGTGACCCTACCGAGTTCACGATAGTCGACTCACAGTCGAAATGACCCATCCGCTCAAAACAAACGAGATCTACACTCCACAAGAGGAAACACTAGGCAAAAGAGGTCTCCAGACCAAGCCTTCAATTCTCACAACACAACCGGGATTGCACAGGAAACTCCCTCACAAGAGACATCCTCGCTTTTGAGGATTCTCAACACTCACCAAAGATGCTGGCCCAAAGGCCACGCGCTCACTCAGCCAATAACCAGGCTTGGGCAGGTGAAACAAGCATCGCAATTAGCGAACTTCCAAGCCCTCTGAAAACACTATTTCGTGTCCAAGTTCCCAAAGCACTACAGCTCGGCTCACACACTCATCGGCAATCAGATAGCCGAAGAGCCACCCCAAGTTCAAATCAGAACTATACGCTTTCAGCCAAATAAAGCCAATCACTTCGTTGGCGCACAGAAACATCCAAAGTTAACGGAGTACAAGAACAGTACTCACAAGTCCAAGCACTCAGGACCACTCGATCTGCAACAACAAGGAATGAGTTCCCTGCCATGCATTCGGCAAGCAGCCGAACCAAAAACTACAATCATAACAGACAACAAACAAGCTCCAATACTAAGAGAGTACTTGCCCTAACTCCAAGAGTATCATCGGGCACTCGCGGCTCCACCGCTCACACGTCACAATAGTCGATGACGATTTGACGTCCCATTATCATCCTACTAAAGGTCCACCTTCTTGAGATCAAATTTCTCCTTGATCACCTGATTGTTCTCTTACATCAGACTTGCCACTCGTAGTAGCTTCCTTTGCCATCCCAACGGTCTCTACATCTCTCGCCCTTATCAAGGTGCGATCCGCATTCTCACAAAATTTCTTGAGGTCGACTGCCAACTGGATCGACAAATCCTCCAGTCGCTTAATCCTCTCGTCTGCCGGCGCAAAGTCTCAACTTGGAGTAACATCATAATTGATCGCCGCTCCACCACACTCGCTGAATTTACCAGTTGTTCTCTCGACTTCAGGGTTCTACCAAACCCGGAGGATGCAGGGTTTCCGTCTCGGCCGCCTCGGCCGCCATCGAGTGCGTCTGTCACCACTCAAGCTGCAACAAGCAAAACATGCGCAGGTGAAACACCCCACGCCAACGCATCCTCACACAAGACTATAACCCCAATCATGCGAAAGTAATGAAGTAGACTCCCACTATTCCCCGATGTCACGTTGTCGGCCGCCAACGTGACCCTCCAAGGGTATAGAAGTGGTTCACTCCGATCTAACTCCAACACCTTTGGAGCTTTAACAATGACCCAATCATAATACTTTCGCCAATAAGTCATAAGAGATCCCGTCTCTCACGTTCCTATTCCTTATCGTACAACCTGCCTAAGGTTTACTAGGTCCACTAAGACTTAACCCTAGGCTCTGATACCACAATAATCTGTCACGCCCCGGGCCCTCGTGGGAGCCTACCAGGCACGTGCACAGACCCGCCGTGTACCTCAAAGCAAACACAATGTACACAAGGCGTCTAAAATAACAACAATCAAGTAGGATAAAGAATACATCCTAAACAGGGTGATCAGAGCGAGAACATAGTTCTACAACTAAAATCTCAAGATATACAATATAATTATACATCTTATCAACTAGTAGATCAATCAACCAACAAAACTATACATCTTTCATTCAAGATACAATGAAAGGAAACCCATGGTATGCCTACAACCACCACACCGTAGAGGCTCTAGCTAGCTGCTAACCCCTCGCCACGATCCCAAGCCTCTCCTGCTGCGGAAGGCTCTGAAAAACCCAACAACAATGGGGGTGAGAACTATTATCAATAGTTCCCAGTGGGTAAGCCGCCGAGAGTGGCGAATTACACCGCTAGGTCAACTGAGGCAAGATAGTATAACTGAAACATAAAGCAGAAAGCATATAACATTAAATGCTAAACAGGTAGTTCTACAACTATCTTGCCTCCAATGACTAAAATCATCTACATGAACATGAACATGTTCTATTGTCATATGCTCAACAATTAATTTCATGGTTTACATGCATGTCAACTTAATGCCATGATCAATTACATATGCTTGATGTCATAAACTCGCTATATGTCAAGTTTAACTATTTCATGTATGACTTGTCTCCAAACTATAAGTATGTTATGTTCACTAATCACTAGTGTGCCAAGTTATGTCAATGCCTCGCTACATGCAATGCCACAAGGTCACCACCCAATACTATGTCCATACACTACATGTATATGCATCCATTAGCTGTGACATTCTAAGTCCAGTTTACTTAGTATATGAATGTTCACCTTTGCATAAAACCATAACTGTGTAGCCATAAAAGAATACAATAGAGGGATGTTCACTTGTGCCGAGCCTAATGGCTCCGTGGTAGTCAACACCTCACGCTTTGGTGAGCCTTACCCACGGCGGTTCCATTTCGGCGCTCTCTCTAACACACGGGCGAAATAACTATCGCGAGGCCAACTCCGGAGTGCCGGCTTGTAGGGAGCGACCCTCACAAGCATGTGTAAACGAGCATAGTGGCTAACAAGCAACAATCAACCATAATAATATCATATGTTTAATTTCACATTATGTCAAAACATGTCATATTATGTTTTCTACATTCAATAGCCAATATGCTAAAGGTCAACCATATCATGTTGTTCTCCAATTGTCCTTTGGTAAGTCCCTACCAATATGTCTCTAACATGTAAATGTCCATCCAATTATAATTATCAAATGCAAATAGAATTCCCTTTCCTCATGTCTTAAACATGGAATCATTTCCACGACCAAAAGGTCGAGCCAAAGCCAACGATGCCCGTCAAAGTTGCTCACCTAAATGAGGTGCAACAACTTATCCTGCATATGCCATATTCTCTCTTTTCTCTATACAAGCATACTTTAGTATGCGAAGAGGATCCACTAGATCAACAACCAAATAGTGTCTCCTATGACACTCTTTTCTAACATGCATAACTTAATTAGCATTTCCTAATGCATCAATGCACTATTTGTGCAATTACCCTAGCATGCATGTTATTCTCATAATGCCACTCTATATGTACTATGCCTTTTGCATACACAACATATATATGTCTCATGCAATTACAACTTTCATAACATGAACTCTACCATATAGAGTATGCAATTCTCATATATGCTATACATATACCATGATCCCAATATTTCTATCATGTCAAAATAAGCATGATTATGCAACAATTCAACTCTAAAATATTAGAGGAGACATAGGGGGAGTTCACCCATTTCGGTGAGGTCAAACCCACCGGATACCCGTCGAAATCTCGCAGTACTTCGAAACGAAGTTGTCCCTCGAGCTTCTCATACCCTAAGATAATTTTCCAAGGGGTTAGGGGTATCGAACAAGCAATTCGAAAACTACCCAAAAATCAATGAGGTAAATGGGTGGAAATTACCTTGAGCAAGTAAAACTTGTTCAAAGTCCCATTGGAGGTTAGAGATCTTCCAATCTAACCTACAACAACATTCTACACCCATCAATTCCACCTCAAGGGTTCATAATCACAAAACCCCAAATGAAACCCTAATTTCCAAGAAACTAGGTTTCAAAGCTAATCTTAAGCAAAATCACAAATAGAGGAGTTGTAAGATAATTACTCACCTCATAAGAGCTCCAAACCAAGCAAAAAGAGGCTAGGGTTGGAGATTCATCCACCAACAAGTTCATCTCACAAGCCACGAGCTCCCTCCAAGCCTAGGAGTCCACCTCCATGGGAAAAATGAAGAGAAAGGAGATCAAAACCAAGATCTAGGGGTTGGGGGAAGAGAAAATCTAGAGAGAGAGAGAGGGAAAACCCTACCTTTCCTTCTCCTCCAAGTCCTCAGCCAACACAACAAGAGAGGGGTGAAGGGGTACTTAAACCCAATGCACAAAATCCAACTAGGCCCCTCAAAAAGCCAAAATTGCAAAACTGCACAAAATGCATTCTGCAGCATTGTATACCGGTATGCGCATGTGTCTACCGGTATACTGTGCAAATTCTGCAAAACCCGAGCCTCGGCCAAACAGGCCACGCGAAGGGATTCCGTTATGCCAACTCCAGATACCGGTACAAAGCGCTCCAATACCGGTATGCGCATTGCACATACCGGAATGCCAGCGTATTCCGGTATCAACTGTTGGATTCCGCAGAACCCGAGAGCTGCGCACAACCAGTCTTCACTGGATTCCGGTATCCCTAACCCAGATACCGGTATGCAAAGCAAAATCTGCACTTTTGCAGATTTTGACTTTCGGAGTCCGTTTTCGCACTTTCTAAGTCCCGAAAACACTCCGAAGCTCACCAAACTCAACCCAAAACTCCAGAATAGTATAAGCCACTATTCTCTCACTGGAATTCCGCAATTTGCTAAAGTTCAGTGTACTACACCTTTTTAGGCCATGTGATTTCTACTTCGGGAGTAGCTGTTGATCCTAAGAAGATTGAGGCAATTCGAGACTGGCCTAGGCCGACGACGATTTCTGAAGTGCGGAGTTTTCTTGGCTTAGCCGGGTATTATCGACGATTCGTGGAAAGTTTTGCGAAACTCTCTACACCTCTTACTCGGTTAACCAGAAAAGGGGTTAAATTTATTTGGAGTAATGATTGCCAAGGATGCTTTGAAGAGTTAAAGCAGAAGTTGATGACAGCTCCTATTCTTGCATTACTAGTGATGGGCGAAGGATTTGTAATCTATAGTGATGCTTCACATAGTGGCTTGGGTTGCGTGTTGATGCAACATGGTAAAGTTATTGCTTATGCTTCAAGACAATTAAAGGAGTACGAGAAAAACTACTCTACTCATGACTTGGAGTTAGCAGCGGTAGTTTTTGCTCTGAAGTTATGGCGCCACTATCTCTATGGAGAGCATTGTGAGGTCTATACGGATCACAAGAGCCTTAAGTATCTGTTTACACAGAAGGAGCTAAATCTACGGCAACGGAGATGGTTGGAGTTACTAAAAGATTATGATATCTCTATTCAGTATCATCCCGGCAAGGCAAATGTTGTTGCCGATGCATTGAGTAGGAAGGGTGTGGCAACGTTGAGTATGAGTATCACACAGCAGCCTGTCCTAGTGGAAGAGATGCGGAGATTGTCACTTGAAGTGGTTACTCATAGAACGACTGCAAGACTGATGACTATGGTCTTACAGCCCACTCTGTTGGATAGAATTCGAGAGAAACAGAGTGTAGATCCCTACTTGAAGAAAATTCGAGATCAACTGAGGAGTGGTGATCTTGAAGGTTTTAGTTCTAATGATTCAAAAGTTCTCCGTTATAGAGGTCGAATATGTGTACCAGCAGATTCGGAGATTCGAGAGGAGATATTGAAGGAAGCACATTATTCTCCATATTCTGTCCATCCTGGTGGGACTAAGATGTATCAAGATCTAAAGACTTATTTCTGGTGGAATGGCATGAAGAGAGACATTGGAAGAGCCGTAGCTCAATGTTTAACATGTCAACAAGTGAAAGTTGAGCATCGAGTGCCGGCTGGTAAGCTACAAAGCCTCCCGATACCTGAGTGGAAGTGGGACCACATCACGATGGATTTTGTCGTAGGATTGCCGAGGACTTCGGGCGGCTATGATGCGATATGGGTAATTGTGGATAGGTTGACGAAGTCTGCTCATTTTCTACCTATGCAGATTACTTGGCCCCGTGAGCGACTTGCGCAGCTTTATATGGATAAGATATTGAGATTGCATGGTGTACCAATCTCGATAGTATCTGATAGAGACCCGAGGTTTGTCTCACACTTTTGGAAAAGTTTACAGACAGCTTTGGGGACTCAGCTTTATTTTAGTACTGCATTTCTTCCGCAGACGGATGGTCAGTCCGAGCGTACTATTCAGACTCTTGAAGACATGTTGAGAGCTTGTATTTTGGATTTTGGTGGAGGATGGGATCGACATCTGAGATTGATAGAGTTTGCGTACAACAATAGCTATCAGGCGAGCATTAAAATGTCTCCGTTTGAAGCATTGTATGGACGTAAATGTCGATCACCTTTGTATTGGGATGATGTTGGCGAAAGGAAAACTTTGGGTCCAGACTTATTGCTTGAAGCTGAGGAGAAAGTTAAAGTAATACGGCGACATATAGAGACGGGCCCAGAGCAGGCAAAAGAGTTATTCTGATACTCGGAGACGAGATTTAGAATTTCAAGTTGGAGACCATGTATTCTTGAAAGTTTCTCCATCGAAGGGCATACGAAGATTTGGAATTCGCGGGAAGCTTAGTCCGCGATTTATTGGTCCTTTTGAGATCTTGGAAAAAGTTGGACCCGTGGCTTATTGGATAGCCCTTCCGCCTCGGTTAGCAGGTGTGCACGATATTTTTCATGTATCAGTTCTGCGGAAGTACATGTATGATCCTTCCCATGTGATTGATTTTACTCCACTAGAGCTGACGGAGGTTTTACGTTACGAGGAGCGACCGATACGAATTCTTGCTCGTGAGACGAGGGAATTACGTAATCGGGTCATACCTTATGTTAAGGTACGGTGGAATTATCATGAGGTCTTAAACAGATCTATTACGAGAAGACAACCTTGATAAAGAGCAGAATAAATCCTTTTCCAAAAGTTTGGATTTTAGAGGGAATTTAATTACGTTAAATAAACGAAACCAATTTAAAGAAAGGCAAAAGGGATCTTAGGTTATAGTTTTTTTTACAATTAGAAAGCATAGACAAATATCGTGGGAAAAAAATGGACTTTGGTTTTTCGGCAAAGAGGTTTAAAACATTTACGGCCAGAGGGGGATCCCCGTAATGAAACAAAGGGCGCTAAAAAGGGAATTAAAAATAAACAAGGTTCATATGTCTTATCCACTACCACTTCGTCCAGCCCCAGGTGTAGAACCCCCCCCCCCACATTTCCCCCCCCCTGGAAATTAAATTTGGAAAGTTTCCGACCCGAAAGAATAGGGACCTAAAAAGCCCTGACAAAAATATCGGGAAAGTTTTCCCCTCCCCCCCCCTCCCCCCCCGACAGGACAGTAACCCGCCGAGATTGAGAAATCCTGGATTCCCGGGGAATGGGCCCCTTTTTGAGGGAGTTATTGATACTTGTTCCACCCCCCCATGATCCTTTACCTACCAACTCTGACCCCCTTACGGTCGCCCTAAGTGTCGCAGGTATGATGTTATGGATTTGTGATAGTTCTCGTTTGATGTGTTTATGATCAGGTTATTGATATTCATATTGACAGTTTGAGCATTGTGCATAGTAGTGGTAGTTTATCTCCTACTTTCTTTATTGCTCTCTATATATCTTGAGATCGAGGACTTAGTGGGCAGACCGCTGACGCTGGTGGCGGTACCCACTGAGGACTACTTGTTTGATAATAGTTCTCACACCCGTTGTTGACCCTCTTTTTGCAGAGTCTTCTTCTCCAGCAGTGCATTCCGAGCGTGGAAAGGAGACCGTCGGGTAGATCTGATCCCCGGATATTTGGCTAGAGATATACCCCATTTTGGTAGATGATCCTATGAGTCTGTACATACAGTGATATGGAGATTGTTAGTGATGTATACTATGGTTATGGATTGATTTATGTATGTACAGTGAACTTATTATATATATAGCAGCTCTGTTACTTTTGATACCTTTAGCTGTTGTTGGATGATTATTTTCGCTTCGTATACTCGGTAGAAATACTGTGTATGCGGCGGATCTGGTCATGTGCCTGGGAAGAGGTAATCCGGGGCGTGACAGATTAAGTTGGTATCAGACCTTAGGAATAGGTCAAGAGGGCCTAGGGAAACCTAAGAATGTAATACTTGGCATTTTGAGACATTACTGTTTGCATCTTGAGGTGAGTTCCTTACTTTACCTTAGTTTCGAGGACGAAACTATTTAAAGGAGGGAAGAATATAATACTTGGCATTTTGAGACATTACTAGGTTTTGGCATTTCGGGCGCCCGGATCATGGGAAGTGGACGCCCGAAAGATTTGGAGCCATTGGATTGAATTTGGATGGATCCGGATGTCTTTGGTACTTTGGGATCTGGACGCATGTTCCGGACGCTCGGATCGTGGATCCGAATTGGGTTGTGACGTGGACTAAACGTGTCGTGTTACAAGACACGTGTCGACCGCCGGAGGAGCGCCGCCCCACCGCTTGCCGACCACTGCCGAGCCGCTTGGCCGCCAGCTGACACCTGGCTTAGGTGATTTTCGAACCACCGGAAGAGGGAATTCGGGCGCCCGAAAGTTGGAATTTGGAGCCTATAAATAGGTGAGCCCCCTGATCGTTTTGAGCCATATTCCACTTCGTGTACCACCTTTCTAGAGAGAGAAAGCTAGAGTAAGGGCCATGTGTTGGCATTAGTGATGATCTAGCTTGTTCTCTCCTACTGTGTTGTTCTAATCTGGTTCTGATTACTTATTCTGTTGAAGTTAGCAGTCTTTTTGGTGGTATATTCAGATTGGAGTACTGCTTGAGCTTGGTATATTCTGGAGGGTTGGATCTGAGATTGTAGTTGTTCCCCACCGTGGTTAGATTAGCTTTTGAGGTGGGTTAATGTTTGCCAGATTCAGTGGATTTCCTCCTATGTGCTTACTCTCATGTTAGCATGACATGATATTGTTGAGATTATGTTAGTTATGACTTGTTTAGGTTGAGACTGATTTACTACTTGCATGTGTATGATATGATCATAGGTGAGGTAGTGATACCTGATAACAAGCATGATTTCATTATGTTCTTGATGCATGATTTAGCCTACACCTATCATGTTGATATCCATTGTACCAGTTGTTGTACATACTAATGTAGGTGATCTATTGTGGCTCGTGCTATGTTGTTTGTACCTCCTCTTTGTGGTAGAGTTGAGTTGTTTGTGAGCATTTGAGCATTGATCAGTTGATTGGGTCATACTTGTTGATTATGCATTTGAGGTGCCGAGGGCACGTGAGTTTCTTCTGTGAGTTCAGATTGACCCATTTTGATCATATACCTGTGGGTGCTTGGCGATGATATGTGTTGTGAAATTATACTCGGTTGGGTCGCTCCCACGAGTACCACTACGGAGTTGGTTTATGTGTAGTACAGAGGGAAATGCCTGTACTAGTTGGCTCCCTACGGGTAGAGCGTGATGTTCAAGCCGCAGGTATGATGTTATGGATTTGTGATAGTTCTCGTTTGATGTGTTTATGATCAGGTTATTGATATTCATATTGACAGTTTGAGCATTGTGCATAGTAGTGGTAGTTTATCTCCTACTTTCTTTATTGCTCTCTATATATCTTGAGATCGAGGACTTAGTGGGCAGACCGCTGACGCTGGTGGCGGTACCCACTGAGGACTACTTGTTTGATAGTAGTTCTCACACCCGTTGTTGACCCCCTTTTTGCAGAGTCTTCTTCTCCAGCAGTGCATTCCGAGCGTGGAAAGGAGACCGTCGGGTAGATCTGATCCCCGGATATTTGGCTAGAGATATACCCCATTTTGGTAGATGATCCTATGAGTCTGTACATACAGTGATATGGAGATTGTTAGTGATGTATACTATGGTTATGGATTGATGTATGTATGTATAGTGAACTTATTATATATATAGCTGCTCTGTTACTTTTGATACCTTTAGCTGTTGTTGGATGATTGTTTTCGCTTCGTATACTCGGTAGAAATACTGTGTATGCGGCGGATCTGGTCATGTGCCTGGGAAGAGGTAACCCGGGGCGTGACAGACTTCATCTAGCCTAATGTTTTTTGGTTGGGAGCCCCAATGCTATTCGTGAAAATGAACGACGAATCTTTGCGGTTATATGTGGATTACCGGAAACTCAATAAAGTTACAATCATAAACAAATATCCACTACTGCAGGTGGATGATCTATTTGATCAGTTGTAATGGTCCCGAGTATACTCGAAGATTGATCTTTAGTTGGAATACTATCAGTTCAGGATTAAGCCAGAAGATATGCATAAGATGTGTAAAGACTGAGAATTTTATTATACTATTTAAATCTTCATTGACGATGTTTATGTGTGTATTTAATTACATAATCACTCGTCAAGTTTCGAGAGAAAATGATTTAAAATGAAAGAGTTACGCGATTTCGAAAATTCACTTATGTGAATAGTAACTCTGGTTTTGCCGGCAGCCGACGGGTGCGGGAGGTCCAGGGAGGCCGGGGCTCGGGTTGGCCGGCGGTAGAAGGCTGCGGTGGCGGCGCTGGAACAGATCGAGCCTCGGTCTGGGCTCGGGTCACTCAGATCCAGCGACCACGGCGATGGCCGGGGCTCCCAGGGACGGCGGCGGCGGGTCGCCATAGGCCGGAGGGGGGCGGTCGGAATGGTCCCGGGCGGCGGCGGCGCGTGGGGAAAAGATCTACCCCTCCTCGGCCAGAACTGCACCAGAGTTGGTGCAGTCTGCCAGCGGCGGCCGTGGCGGCGCGCGGGGACGGCGACGACCGGCCAGCGGCTCGTCGGAGGTCAGGGGATGCCGCAGGGAGGGAGCCCGAAGACGTGGTTTCCCTCGGGTTGGTCCCTGGCAGAGATGGACCGGGGTAGGGGAAAGGTGTGATGCCGGGGTTGCACCTTCTGCCGGCCGAAAAAAGGGTCGCCGGCGGCGGCGGCAGTCGCGCGCGCGCAGAGGGAGGAGTAGGAGGTGGGGATGTCGGCTGGGTGGCTGTGGAGGGAGGAAGTGGCCTAGGGTTAGGGTTTGTGTAGAGGAAACCCTAAAACCACCTATATACAAGTTGCCAATTTGCAACTTAGCCCACCAACACAGACTATTATCCGTTGAGTCCCCGGCAGCGCGTGTATTTTGCGCATAGGTACCTCCCGGTCCAATGTCGTGCAATTTGGTACATAAAATATCAGTAATTTCCTTAAAATACCAACAACGACTTTTTGACCCTTCCTCGGAAAACGTGCTACATCTTACGATCCGTCCGTCAGATTTCCGAACGGATTGCGCCAGCGCGATGAGCACTGCCGAGGCATCGAACTCACGATTTTGTTTCGTTCGATTTGATTGCCGATTCGCAGATCAATAGACCCCTTTACCGTTCACATTTTTAATTACAATTTGGTCCCTCAACCACCAAGTAGGCTTTTCTCGGAAACCGTGCGTCAGATCCAAATTTCGTTAGTGCTATCGAGTCCAGAATAATCGGACAGTTGGAAACGAGCTATTGGACCACTATGAACGGAGTCCGATACATTCCGAAAGCCATCTCTAATCATCGGCTTATCCGGAAAACCAGAGTTACTATTCACATAAGTGAATTTTCGAAATCGCGTAACTCTTTCATTTTAAATCATTTTCTCTCGAAACTTGACGAGTGATTATGTAATTAAATACACACATAAACATCGTCAATGAAGATTTAAATAGTATAATAAAATTCTCAGTCTTTACATCATTCCCCCCTTAAAAGAAGTTTCGTCCCCGAAACTTGACTACATTTACCCCTCAAATAAATGTGGATGACGTTCCCGCATTGTCGATTCAAGCTCCCATGTCGCTTCACGCTCCTCGTGATTAGCCCATTGAACTTTAACATAGGGAATGCTCCGGTTCCGTAGTTGCTTCTCTTCACGTGCCAATATCCGCGTCGGAGCCTCATCATAAGTCAGATCCTCCCGCAGCTGGATAGTCGTCGGACTGATGACGTGGGATGGATCTGAAACATACTTTCGAAGCATGGACACGTGGAAGACATCGTGTACTTGGGCGAGACTCGGAGGTAGAGCCAATCTGTACGCCACCGGACCAACGCGCTCCCAGATCTCAAACGGTCCCACAAATCTCGGGCTAAGCTTGCCCCTCAAACCGAACCGTTTGATCCCTCTGGACGGTGAAACCTTGAGCAGAACATGCTCGCCAACCTGAAACTTCAGGTCACAATGCCGATGGTCCGCGTAGCCCTTCTGCCGACTCTGTGCAATCAACAATCGCTCTCTAGCAATGCGAATCTTTGTCTCAGCGTCCACCACCAAGTCCGGCCCGATCACGCGGCGTTCTCTGATGTCGTCCTAACTGATAGGGGACCGACATCGACGCCCATATAAAGTCTCATACGGTGCCACCCGATGCTCGCCTGATTACTGTTGTTATAGGCGAATTCCACTAGTGACAGGTACTTGAACCACCCATCACCATAATCCAGGACGCATGCATGTAGCATGTCCTCAAGAGTCTGAATAACTCGCTCAGACTGTCCATCGCTCTGGGGATGGAAAGCCGTACTGAAGTTCAACTTCGTACCCAAAGCTTGCTGTACAACACTCTTCCAAAATTGGGACAATAATTCTTCACTCAGTAACTCAAGATCCACCCAAATCTGGTCCACGTAGTAGTAACTGATTCAACTACGTCAAATGTTCATGCAGGAAAAATTCCGGGACAATACCATAAGTGTGGAGTATGTTTTCGGAGTCCGAAACGACGCACTCCAACTTACCAACAACGTCAACATGCTCACAACGAGTGAAACCATATCGTTGTCCCAAAACCTGCGTCAATAACGTCCGACTTAGAGACTACAGTCTCCTACCAGTTTGAGATACAACCAGATCAAAGTCAAACCCTTAGCTTCAAAAACCCACTAGCGGTATTATGATATTCCTTGGTCCAAGACCAAACCATGCGCCTAGCCCAAAAAGGTCTGAGGCTATCACAACTAGTTGAGCTCTACAAGTGAGCCAGCTACAGGTACATGCGGTTCGACATGTAGGTCCACGGGTGTCAGCAACAGGGTTGCGAATCGGTACTTATTATCAAAACCAAAGTGGTGCTCAACATCTGTCTCCACGAAACCCGGTCGCTGAAATCCACATGGGACCAGCGATGCAATGTTCCAGACCACATCCGATGTATGTCTCAACGAGACCCGGATGCATCAATCATCAAGTGACCAGAAGAGCAATCCACTTTCATAATTATCCGTGTTTAACTGCGTCATGTACCTAGCATTCAAGCATCTGCATTAACTTCTGAGCCAAAGGCCAGGCTCAGTCCAGGTGCCCAGCATAGTTCATACCTTCTAGGAATGCAATATAAATTGTGACTGAGGGCGCATTGTCCCTTTAACTACGCGAGACCTGGCTACTGGTTCGTATACAACCAGACCATCACCGAAGTACATACCATAGGTGAGGTTAATCCATCATTTTACATAGCCTTGCCTAGGGCTAACCCAGAACATACTGCGTGGTCGGAGGTGACCATGATTCTAACCTTTGCATGAGATCATCCATAAAGGTTATCTACACGGGAAACATAATATCCCAATCCAAATACTCCCAAAAGAGGGGTAGGGCATTTCGTCCTGACCTTTGACAATACGTTGTCTGCAGCCAACGCATTTATCAAAAGAAAAGCGAAATACCATAGATCCATCTCCAACGCACATTGGACCGGGAGGTACCTATGCGCAAAATACACGCGCTGCCGGGGACTCAACGGATAATAGTCTGTGTTGGTGGGCTAAGTTGCAAATTGGCAACTTGTATATAGGTGGTTTTAGGGTTTCCTCTACACAAACCCTAACCCTAGGCCACTTCCTCCCTCCACAGCCACCCAGCCGACATCCCCACCTCCTACTCCTCCCTCTGCGCGCGACTGCCGCCGCCGGCGACCCTTTTTTCGGCCGGCAGAAGGTGCAACCCCGGCATCACACCTTTCCCCTACCCCGGTCCATCTCTGCCAGGGACCAACCCGAGGGAAACCACGTCTTCGGGCTCCCTCCCTGCGGCATCCCCTGACCTCCGACGAGCCGCTGGCCGGTCGTCGCCGTCCCCGCGCGCCGCCACGGCCGCCGCTGGCAGACTGCACCAACTCTGGTGCAGTTCTGGCCGAGGAGGGGTAGATCTTTTCCCCACGCGCCGCCGCCGCCCGGGACCATTCCGACCGCCCCCCTCCGGCCTCTGGCGACCCGCCGCCGCCGTCCCTGGGAGCCCCGGCCATCGCCGTGGTCGCTGGATCTGAGTGACCCGAGCCCAGACCGAGGCTCGATCTGTTCCAGCGCCGCCACCGCAGCCTTCTACCGCCGGCCAACCCGAGCCCCGGCCTCCCTGGACCTCCCGCACCCGTCGGCTGCCGGCAAAACCGTCGCCGGAGCCGCCGCTTGCCGGGAACAAAGCCCGACTTTTTGGGTGCTCCCGGGCTAGGGCATCCTCGCCTGCTCCTCCGGCCGCCTCCCGCCGCCGGATACTGTGTGCGGCGACCTCCCCCGGCCGGCCGCACCTGCCTCCCGCCGGCGCGCCCACCGCCGTGCCGCCGCCGGCCGTGCCCTAGCTCCCCCTGCCCGGTAAGCCTTTTTGAATGCTGTCTGCACACTGTTTCGGGTTCGGATTAATGTTCCGATGACCCGGAGGCTGTTCCGATGCCTCCGGAGGTGAGCACGGCGATCGTCTGTCAGTGCTGAACGCGATGCTCACCTCCATTGTGGTCAGCGCCTCCCGGATCTGCGGAATAAGCGCGATCATCGTGCAGTGCGCATAGTTCGCTGTAGTTCGCGTCGCACCCGCGCGCTCCACAGTGTCCGGATGTGCTCCCAGTTGTGAGCACGGCCTCCGGCACGTCGAGACCTATCGGTGCGTGTCTCGGCTGACCCCGAAGACCCTCAGTTCGTCGTAACGACCCATAGTGTCCGATAAATCACATAAAATAATGTGATTTTATCGAAGTATGAGGACTTTTATGCAATTATGCATCGGGTGGGTCCTGTGGACAGTAATTGTAGACTTGGGTGACCTCTGGACTGATTGTCCAAGGTCCGTTGTCTTTCGCGAAAATCGAAGATCTATTTCTTATGCGTTTCCCGACGAAATCCGTCGGCGAAACGTGGTTTTCGGCTCGGAAATGTTCGACGCAATGTGTGTGACTTGTGAGCTGCCGCTGAGCCTTGTTGGCTGGTTGTCTCGGCCGTCTCGTGTATTTCGGAGATGCCCGGTGAGCGGCAGTGGGTTCCGGTGTCGAAATCGACACTTACGGGAACCCGGATCGGAACGATTGTCCGACGATAATCGTTTCGACGTTTGATCTTGTGTTCGCTGCCAAGACACCCAAATGGAAGTGTTTTGGCGCAGCGGTTGACTCGTGGATTGAGTCGGTACATTGCGGGACTATTCGTGTGTCTCGGGGACGTCCCGGTGCGATTCCGGGAGTTCCGGTGATTTACGGAGATCGGTTTGGGAAACCGAGTCTCGGGTTTTGGGATTTGTGTGAGATGCATATGTAGAGTCCTTTGGGACATGTCTCTGACTCGTGGACCTATCGTAGGTCCGGTTGATCTGCTTCGCGTCCAGGTTCCCGACGCTATTACGACAGGTGGGTGAGCCTACGGAGTAGTCGGTATCACTATTCCCTGTCCCTTCTTTGATATAGCTCTACATGTCGATTCCTTCTTTACAGCATTCGTTCATACTTACCTTACTTGCATAGTATATTTGCGGTCATGGACATGTAGAGCAGGATTGTGCATTGATGATTTGTGGACTTCTTGTCCAGGCAACACATCGACTCTCTTGTCGTGTGTTTCGATCTGTTGTGGCTTCGGCCAGGTACCGGCCTCTTGCCGGTTTGGATTTGATCTGTTTGATCTGGATGAGGCGTTCCTTTCGCCTGTGGCTTCGGCCAGGTATCGGCTTCTTGCCGACTTCGATTTGATTCGTTTGATCAGGATGAGGCGTTCCTTTCGCCTGTGGCTTCGGCCAGGTATCGGCTTCTTGCCGAGTTGTTATTGAGCATATTGCATGACCAGTCACGGCACGGCATTTATTCATGACACCGATCGGTTTGGCCACCGATCAGAGGTGTACCATCCGGATAGGTCGACCTGCGGGCGCATGAATGGATCGAATGCGGAGGAGTGCGGAGGAGTGACGAATGCACCTGAGGTTTGCGGACCAATATGGTGGGATACTGATTGGGTATTTGGAGTTTTCTTTCCATTGATGCATATACAGCTTAGTTTTTCCTGTACAGTAGCGTTTTGATCATTTATTCTGTTCATACTGACACAGCTACTGTAGATCTCTGATTATATTGTTATCATATCTCCTTTGTTTCTCAGTGGTTACGACATGCCCCTGTGGCTCAGTTGTATACCCACTGGGAAACCTCGTTTTGGTTTCTCACTCCCTGTTTTTCAGGTGGATCGGGCGAGGAGCCAGTTCGTGGTTCGATGCGAGGACGATCTAGCTAGACTGCATTAGCGGTCATCACCCTGGTTATGTTTTCCTTATCTGCATTAGTAGTCAGATAGATATATAAATGGTTCAGTTGGATGATCAATATTGAATGCTTATAACTTGTATGAGATGATGACTTATTTTGCATGAGATTGGGTTCAGCTTCTATTATCAGCATTTGACTTGTGTTTTATCGTGTGGGTGTCTACCCATCGTGGTAGTTAGTTTTCAAAAAGGAAGTTCCGTGTGGGAACAGTTTTAAAAGGTTTTCTTGGATTTCTTCAAATGCTTATTAGAGTTTGAAAATAAAGCTTTCGAGTGGGAAGCACTTTTAATAGGATGCTTGTTGTACTGTGCATTGTATCATCCTTCGCTTAAGGAGTGCTTAGAAGCATGTAGGGATAGCTGAATGCAAATGTACTCTATGTTGTATTGTATGGATTATCGTGAATGTAAATGTGATTGTGATCCTGTTGTATGTTGTTGGTACGCCGTGCAAATACAGGGGAGATTCTGTCCGTGTAGACAGAGGTGCCTGTATTTGTGGCGGGTCTGTTCACTGCGCGGGCTAGACTTTCAAAAAAAAAAAAAAAATTGACCTGTTTTCCGCAACTCTGACTTTTAAAAGATATAAAGATTCTTATTAAACCAGCCCGGGGCGTGACAAGATGGTTTTTAGGTCGCGATACGGTCATTACGAGTTTACCGTATTTTACAAACTGCGTCTTCCAGCCATTCCTAGATCGATTTCTCGTGATTTTCATTGACGATATCTTGGTCTACTCCCGAAGCGACGAAGAACACCTTTAGACGTATTGCATGTTACGAGAGCGGAAGTTATTCATGAAATTGAAAAAATGCAAATTTTGGCTATGAAAAGTTGCATTTTTGGAGCATATCATCTCGGAAGTTGGGGTTTAGGTGGACCCCAAGAAAGTGAAGGCAATCAAGGATTGGCCCCGGCCTACAAATGTCACTGAAATCTGAAGCTTTGTCGGGATTGTGGGATACTATAGGCAGTTCCTGGAGGGGTTTTCTAGAATCACCACTCTACTAACACGCCTTACATATAAGGGAGCCAAGTTTATTTGGTGCGATGAGTGGAACCAAAGTTTCCAACTTTTGCAGAACAAGTTGACGTCGGCTTCAATCCTTGCTTTGCCTATGGTGCGGAAAGGATTTGTGGTATATTAATGCCTTCGGGAGTGGTCTTGAGTGATAGCCTGTGCCATCTGGCAATTAGAAAGCTATGAAAAAAATTACCCCACCTATGACTTTGAGTTGGCCGTGGTGATCTTTACTCTAAAGTTATGGCAGCACTATTTATATGACGAGTATTGCGAGATTTACACAGATGACAAGAGCTTCAATTACCTATTCACTCAGAAGGAATTGAATCTGAGGCAATGTCGGTGGTTGGAACTATTGAAAGATTACAACATCACAATCTTGTACCACCCCAGGAAAGCAAACATGGTGGCTGACGCTCTAAGTCGAAATCTGCAAAAAAAAAAAAAAAAAAAAAAAAAAAATAAAAAAACTCGCAATGTTGATCATTAGCCAAGCGCCACTACAAGAGGAGATGCGACGATTCGATTTGGAGGTTGTTGCATCCAGCGCCTAGTGAAACTCAAGACACTTCGTGTGCAACCAACCTTATTGGAGCTGATTAAAGAAAGCGAGAATCTAATGAGAAGCTCCAGAAAGTGCGGTCTAACATTGAGAGCGGGCGTGCAAAGGATTTCAGTTTGGACTCTAAGGGGTCTTGCGATTTCAAGGTAGGTTGTGTGTGCCTACTGACTTGGAGATTCGAGAGAAAATCTTAAAGAAGCACACTGATCCCCATTTATCATATACCAAGGCGGTACCAAAATGTATAAAGATTTGAAAACACATTTCTAGTGGCTCAATATGAAAGGCGATGTTGAGCGCTTTGTGGTTCAATGCCTAGTATGCCAACAAGTCAAGGTGGAGCATCAGCTTCTGGCAGGCAAATTGCAAACTCTACCTATACCATTTGGAAATGGGAGAATATTGCCATGGACTTTATTGTGGGCTTGCCCTGGTCGCAAGCTGCCATGATGCGATTTAGTTGATCATCAATCGGTTAACGAAATCGGCTCACTCTACCGATTCACACCACTTGGTCGCGGGATAAATTGACACGGATCTATATTGATGAGGTTACGCGCCTCCATGAAGTGTCGATATTTATCATCTTGGATCGGATTCATCGATTCGTTTTGAAGTTTTGGAATAGTCTCTAAGAGGCTCCTGGGACGTGTCTCGATTTTAGCACATCACATCATCCTCAAAGCGACGAGCAATCAAAGAGAACTAATCAAATCCTTAAGGACATGCTGCAGGCATGCATCCTAGATTGTGAGACCGATTGGCAACAATATTTGCCAATGGAGGAGTTTGCCTAGAACAACAGCTTCCAATCAAAGTATCGGGATGGCACCCTATGAAGCGTTGTATGATAGGAAGTGCCAATCTCCATTGCATTGGGTAAGGTCGACAAGAGTTCTACCTTAGATCCAAACATAGTATAAGAGGCTGAGGAAAAAGTGAGAATTGCGTGTCAAAGGCAATAGACAACACAAAGTCGATAAAAGAGATGCTCTTGAAAGTCTCTCCTAAAGGGGTGTGAAATGATTCGGAATGCAGGGAAAGCTAAGTTGTCACGCCCCGCCGTCCCCTTTATCCATATAGATGGAGAAGGCTTCGCACGAGCAGCACTAGATCCGCTGAACGGACAGAATTTCCCCTATCCGCCCAAGGCGTCACAAGCATGTATACATCACACATTCCAAATAGGAACATAATACATGGATTGTATAAGGAGGATACCAAAAGAAATATGAAAACTACACTATTACAACCATTTATATCCACAACATTTGGTTTACATTCATTTCCAACCACATACAACCCAAAATATGAAATTTCAGTTTTTCTTTTATACTCAAACATCTCGTTCCAAAATGGTACTTCTATCGAACACCAAAACGGAGGGGTCTCTATCTATGACCTCGTGTCCAAATCCTCACACCGGCGCGTCGCCTGCTAATAGACCTGTAAAAATGGGTGTGAGAACTATAAACATAGTTCCCAGTGGGTACGGCCCACCCAAGGAAAAAGCTCGACCCACCAGGTCCAAAGGAGGCAACGTAAGCATAATAGAATAAACTGACTATTACATAATCTGAGCATATAAACATTTACTGTATGCAAGTAATTTAACTATGCTTATGCCTCATGATAAATGCGATAATGAAATCTATCATGTGATGGAAACTATATTCAACTCACTATTTCATTACCCAATTCCAAATCTAGATGCCATACCTCAACCACATAACTTGTGACTTAACTCTTGGGTGGTGAAACCCTCTCACCCACCCTCTAGGTCTCAAGTCCACAAATAGGGTTCTTTACATCCATAAGGTTTATCCTCACATATGATACAATCAAAGAAAGGAGACACCCTTGTCCCACAACAATACATCAAGTAAGGTTTACCAAGGCTCAAGGTAACAGCTCACCCAATCCCTCAAGGACCTACATCAAGTACGGCCCTAGCTTGCGCCGCGCCTCATGGGTAGTGTCCAGCATCCATCACCCCACCCAGTCGTGCTATGCATCCATGACCTGGGGTCGTGCATCGCATCCATCACCCAATCGGCTCTCAAAATAGCAAAGCGAGGATTCTCGCTTGGTTATACCTCCGAAGGACCAATGCCCTGGGGGAGCGACCCCCACGAGCAACTGCTAATTGAGCTCATTTGGCCCTTGCAAGCTCTAGTCACATACATAATGCATCAAAGTCTAGATGCTCATCATTGACCCACCGGTCATATACAAACTAGCAGAATCGTTGCTTTAACCAATCACTTACATTCTAGCAACATGCAAGTTTTCTTTTCAAGGATTCATAGGGTTTAACAATTCCACTTGTTCATTTTCCCTATCTAAGTTCCACAACATCAACATTTTAGGATCACTCAATTCACTTGGTTCACAATTGAGTTCCATGGCACTAGGTTTAATACCTTCACATTCCAACCTATGTTTAACCACACTAGGTTTAATACCCTCACATTCCAACCTATGTTTAATAACACTAGGTTTAACATACATGCGTCACATCTCAAATGCATACTATTATGAAATATTTGAATTCTCTTACATGCAAGGTGAGCCCATGGCTCAAATCACTTAAGCATATGTCCAATGGCAAAATGCACATTACTATACTAGGATTTCATATCATCCACATTTGAGCGACAACTCAACCCTTTTTGTTTACAATCTAATTCCATGGCACTAGGTTTTCTAGTGTTCGCTTGTTGAGTTCACTAATGTCCCTAGTGAACTTCAACCTATTACATCCATTCATATCTAGGCATACGTATACACCTATATGTTCCACATACCTAATGTCATTGTCCAATGGTAGTAATTTAATCTAGTAGCATATGATTTCACACTTCATATTTACTCAATAATAATCTACCATTACATGCATGCATCAATAAAGTCATTTTATACTTTATTCTTTCGACATGGAAGCGACCAAGTCACTTCGGTGAAGCACAACCCACCTCACACGCTTCCTAATTGCTTGTAGACACTTGCAATTAGGCTCCCAATGACGATTCGCCGTGCTTTAAGCCCAACGAACCCAAATCTTCATGAATCGGCTCGATACCTCCACTTGATCGCCGAAACATTGTTATTCTTCGAATCAAAGTTACTAGGCATCCATCCATAACCTTTAATTAAAGGATTACACGATCAATTTAGATCAAAACCTCATAGGGACAAAAACCCCAATTTCAACCCTAGGTTTTCACATTCTCAAGAACACCCCAAATTCATAGTGAATGATTTGATTAAAACTAGTTGAGAATTATCTAGAGATCCTAGATATACCAATTTTAAAGCATTTAACTCAACTCCTAACTCAAATCATGAACATCTCACCTTAGACCACCATGCTCTCCAACTTCTTCTTGCTTAAGGAAGAGATCCACATAGAGAGCCTTCCAAGCTTCTTCTCCAACCTAATCTCCTCCAAAATCTCCTCTTTGGTGGAGAGAATACAAGATAGGGAGAGAGATATGTGAGCTAGAGAGAATGAGAGAATGAGAGAGAAAGAGAAAAAGAGAGAGCTCTCCTCTCATCTCACGCGTGTGTGTGGGAGTGTATGAGAGGAGGTTGGCTGTGAGGGGAGAAGAAGAAATAAGTGGCCAAATTTGCAAGAGCCCCCTGCACCAACTAGAAATTGCAGTTTTAGTTCAGTTCAGAATCTGATACTTTTCGCCGGAGTCCTTCTGAATGTCCGTTTGCGCTCAAATTTGACAGTCATACTCGGTTTAAGTTAATCAGAAAAACTGATCATCACTATTCAGTTTCAGACCATTTTTGGTCACCGAAAGCTCTACCGACTACAATCTCTAGCAGATTGCTGTTATATTTTATTTTCACTTTCTGGGTGTCGGAATGATATGAAACTTTTAATCTAGCCTCAGAAAAATAATTCTGACATATCCTCAAATTTTCATCATTTTCTGACACTGTAAATTTTCTGCTAAAAATCAGCCCCGTTCCTTACAGAAAATTCTAAATTTTCTGATTTCATTCCAATCTCTGCACAATTCATTTTGGACTTGTGTCTTACTTCTTTAAGTCCAATAAAAATAGTATCTCACACTATTTTTATTTTCACTTACTTTAATATTAAAAATTCGGTACACTACATAAGTCCTCATTATATTGGACTCTTTGAGGAATTGGAGCAGAGCGCCCTGTGGCATATCGGGTTGCCCTACCCCTAAGCTTGTGGGAGTACATGACGTGTTTCATGTGTACCTACTCTGCAAGTATGTGCCCTATCCGACACACATCATTAGCTATCTGTTATTGGACTTGCGAGAGAATTGAGCTATGACGAGTATCCGGTTAGCATCCTCGATCGGCAAAAGAAGACGTTGCGAAATCGTTCCATATCTTATGTGAAAGTGTTATGGAACGACTACGAGGAGTGAGAAGCTACTTGGGAGCTCAAGAGCACCATGCGGGAGTGTTTTTCCTCATTTATTTGGGCAACCAATATAAGGTATGGATTTTTGTTTTACGGACGAAACTCCTTTTAAGGAGGGAGGGATGTAATATATCAGACTTTGAGTAAATTGATAAAGTACGGACTAAATCATGCTAGATATGATAGAAATGGAATTTGAGAGGTCTAGATCAAGTTTGGATCGAATTAAAATTAATCTGGAATGAAACAGTGCTTCAAAACTTAGAAATATGAGTTTCAAACCAATTCAAACGCCTAGAACAGGGGTTTGAGCGCGCGGAAGTAATTTTGGAGGCCCATTGTTGTTCCTGGATCTTCTGGACGCTTATCCAGAGTGCAGGATGTCACGCCCCGAGCCCGCAGCAGGGGCACTCATCGGGCACGTGCACCAGACTCGCCGAACGGACAGAGTTTTTCCTATCTGCCTAAGGCGTTACAAGCATGTATACACAACATATTCCAAACAGGAATTGAATACATGGATTGCATAAGGAAAGCATCGCAAGACATAAAGTAAATAGTACTTCTATTACATCTTTGTCCATTCAATTACATGCAAAGTTTTCTTTCCAATATACAACCCAAAATGATCTTTACATTTTTCCTTTTCATTACACTGTTCCAAAATGGTGTACAACTATGAAAATAACAACCAAAACGGAAGGACACTATCTACTCGGCTACGCCCTTTCCACGCTCCGCTACGTCGCTGACGAATGGACCTGAAAAATATGGGAGTGAGAACTATAAACATAGTTTCCAGTTGGTACGGCCACCCAAGAAAAAAGCTCGACCCATCAGGTCCAAAGGAGGCAACATAAGTATGGGTTAGTTCAATATATATAACATATGAGAAATAACAAGCTTATGCCTCTAACATGATAATGGAACCTACTCATGCGACGCAAACTACATTTACTCACTAGGTTTCACCTTCTAGTCATGTCACCCGACTCACTCTTGAGTCAATCAAAAGCGGAGCACCACTATCATCGTAGCATAGAGCGGAGTACTGCCATCCTTATCGCGTTGAGCGGAGCACCGCCATCCTTATAGTGTTGAGCGGAGCACCGCCATCCTCATGGCATCGGGTGACGAGATTGTCGACCACCCCCGGCCACCGGATTGTTAGGAGTTCCGAAATTCCTTTTCTCATGGTCACAAGGGTCCAATGTCTTTACCTATGTTGTCAACCTTTCTAGGTTCATATCATTTCATCCAACTGGTATCCCACCTACTATGTTTTCCAACCTATGTTTCAATGGCACTATATTCTCTATGTTCATGTGTAGAGTTCTCTAATGACCCTATAGAAAATCAACCTATTATATGTTCCACAATATAGGTTCACAACCAACCATGCATGCATTCATTTATCTCATGAAATTAGCACTCTAATTAACATGTATTATATGCAAGCACATCTACTCATGCATAGATAGTAAAATTCACTAATTCAAGTAACATATGTTCTATCATGCATATCTTGACAATTAAACTACCATGCAACCATCAACAACTTAGTCTAGTTACTATGCTCTAGACATGAGAGGTGACCAAGTCACTTCGGTGCACACAACCCACCTTTGCTCTTTAGCACACTCCTAATTGCTTGTAGACACTTGCAATTAGGTCTTCTCTTGGGCTACAAGCTTTACTCCAAGCTTCCTTGCCCTAAATACAAGAAAAATGGTTCGTTACCATTTTTGAACCCTAAAACAATTTTATCTCTTGAAATCATGTTGTCCCACATGATTTCCAATCCCTCAATTAGGGTTAAATACATTTTAAATCCCTCAAATCCAAAAACCCTCTTTTAACCTAGGATTTTTCAAAATCCATGACAAAACCCATTTCAAATGGCTAATCTCTACAATTTGTAGACTAGAGTAGCCTAGGGTTTAATAAAAATCATCTATATGGTTTAAATCGAAAACTCTAACCTCAAGTCCCGAAATCTCACCTTTGCCACAAGTTCCTCAAGCCTCTTCTTGCTCCAAGAAGCTTGCTCCCACCTCCAATCTCTCCTCCAAGCTTGATCTTCCAAGCTCCAAGAGTTGGAGAGGCTCCACTAGAGAGAGGAAGAGGAGAGTGAGAGAGAGAGAGGAGAAGAGAAATGTTTCTCTTATGTCCAAATGAGGGGAAATGGCTGGGGTCCCCCTTATATAAAAGGGTTGCAACATTTGCAACTCACTCCCCCACATTCCACTAATTACAACCAACCAAAACTGGCATTTCGTAATACTGCGTACTGGTCCCCGAATTCGTATACCGGAACACGTGCATTTAGTACCGGTGCCGAAATCCAGTTCCTCAGAACCCAAACGTTGGATTCTCAAATTTTCTATTGTGTAATGGTACCCAGATTTCAGTACCGGTACACAGTATTTCAGTACCGGTACTTACGTTCAGTTCCTCAGAACCCGAGAGCTAGTTCCACTCCATTTTGTATTGCGTACCGGTAACCAGTTTTCAATACCGGTACTCAATACAAATTCTGCAGCTTAGACAGAATTAACCCTCCGGAGTCTATTTTCGCGCTCAGTTTGCGCCGAAAACACACGAATACTCCCCAAACTTCGCCGGAACTATTCGAATAACCTCTAGGCTCATTTTCACTAGAACTCCACAATTTGTAGAAGTTCGGTGCACTACATCCCTCCTTCCTTAAAAGGAGTTTCGTCTGCGAAACTAAAATCATACCTCAACTCGAATTGACGAAGAGGTGGGAAAAACGCTCCTTCATTGAGCTTTCCAATTCCCAAGTGGCTTCACGTTCATCGTGATTAGTCCATTGCACTTTGACTTACGAAATTGTGCGGTTCCGTAGTTCCTTCACCCTGTGATCAAGAATGCATAGGGGGAACTCCTCATACGACATGTCCTCTTGAATCTCAAACGGCGCAAATTGAAGGACGTGGTTAGATTATGTAGATACTTGCGGAGTGTGGAAACGTGGAATACGTTATGAACTCACGCAAGCTTCGATGGCAGCCTAGTCGATACGCCAAAGGCCCTATGCGGTCCAAAATCTCATACGGTCCAATATATCGGGGACTTAACTTGCCCCGAACTCCAAACCGCTTCACCTCTCTCATGGGTGACACCTTCAAGAAGACGCGGTCACCCACCACGAATTTCAAGTTTCGCCGACGCTTATCCGCATAGCTCTTCTATCGGGCTTGCGCCGTCAATAACCGTTGACGCGCCAAACGGACCTTTTCTTCTGCATCTTGCAAAACATCGCGTCCCAAGGTCAATTTCTCGCCGACCTCGCTCCAATGTATCGGAGACCGACATTTCCTTCCTTATAAGGCCTCGAATGGTGCCATATCAATACTTGCCTGATAGATATTGTTATAGGCAAACTCCGCCATCGACAAGTAAGTGTGCCACGCACCTTTGAAATCTAAAACACACGCTCGAAGCATATCCTCCAAAATCTGGTTTGTCCTCTCCGACTGACCATCTGTTTGAGGATGGAATGCCGTGCTAAAGTCGAGATGCGTGCCTAAAGCTTTATGCAAGCTCTTCCAAAACTAAGATGCAAAACGGAGATCCCGATCCGACACGATCGATACCGGAACCTCGCGTAGACGCACAATCTCATCCAAATAGATTGTGCCAACTTATCCCTCGACCAAGTGGTGTGGATCGGCATGAAATGAGCTGACTTCGTCAAACGGTCCACAACCACCTAAATTGCATCATGACCTGCTTGAGATCGAGGCAATCCTACGATAAAGTCCATCGCTATATTCTCCCATTTCCATACCGGAATCGGCAAATTCTATAATTTTCCTGTCGGGAGGCAATGTTCCGCTTTTACTTGTTGGTACACCAAGCATTATGCCACAAAGTATCCAATATCCATCTTCATGCCCGGCCACCAATAATGTATCTTGAGATCCTTATACATTTTGGTGCCACCGGGATGAACAGTATACGGGGATGCATGAGCTTCTCTCAAAATCTCCCCACAGATCTACTCATCCTTAGGCACGCACCAACGATCCCTAAATCGAAGAGTGCCCTCCGAGTCCACACTAAATTCACCGGCCCGCCCACTCTCAATATCGCTCCGCACCTTTTGTAGTTCCAGGTCCGAAGATTGTTTCTCTTTTATCTGCTCCAACAAGGTCGGCCGAATCACAAGAGTCATAAGCGTAGTGGGGGTATCCGGGGTCACGACCTCCAAGTCGAGCTGCCGCATTTCAGCAATCAACTGCGGCTGGATTGTGATCATCGTTGCAAGGTTCTCCACGGATTTCCGACTGAGTGCATCGGCCACCACATTTGCTTTGCTGGGTGGTACAAGATGGTTAGATCATAGTTCAACAGTTCTAATCACCTCCGTTGCCTCAAGTTCAACTCCTTCTGAGTGAATATGTACTTCAAAACTTTTATGATCCGTATAAACCTCACAACGCTCTCCATATAGGTAGTGTCTCCACAACTTGAGCGCGAAGACCACCGCTGAAGCTCCAAGTCATGGGTAGGGTAGTTTTTCTCATAACTCTTTAACTGGCGGGAGGCGTATGCAATAACCTGCCCAGCATAAGTACACACCCAAGACCATGTCGCGATGCGTCACTATATACCACAAAGTCCTTCTTCGTAATCAGCAAGGCAAGAACCGGAGCTGTGGTCAACTTCTCCTTCAGTTCCTTGAAGCTTTGATCGCAATCATCACTCCACATGAACTTAGTCCCCTTGCGGGTGAAGCGCGTTAGGGGACCGGAGATCTTTGAGAATCCTTCCACGAACTGCCGATAATACCCTGCAAGACCGAGAAAACTACGTACCTCGGTGACATTAGTAGGTCGGGGACTATCCTTTATCGCCTCGACTTTCTTCGGATCCACAGATACTCCATTCTCGAAAATCACATGACCCAAGAAGGCGACCTCACGAATCCAGAACTCGCACTTCTTCAGCTTGGCGAACAACTTGTTCTCCCGAAGAACTTGTAGCACTATACGAAGATGCTCTTCATCACTCCGAGAATAAATAAGAATGTCATCAATGAACACCACCACGAATCGATCCAAAGTGGTTTGAACACACAGTTCATCAAATCCATAAACGCTGTCGGGGCATTAGTAAGCCCAAAAGGCATAACCGTAAATTTGTAGTGTCCATATCGCGTCCTAAACGCGGTCTTATGCGCACATCCCCTGGCTTAATCTTCAATTGATGATAGCCGGACTGCAAGTCGATCTTAGAATACACTCGAGACCCACCCTTGTACTTGATCAAACAGATCGTCAATGCGGGATAACGGGTACTTATTCTTGATGGTCACCTTGTTTAGCTCACGGTAGTCTACACACAACCATAGCGAACCATCTTTTTTCTTAACAAATAGCACCGGGGCTCCCCAAGGTGATATACTCAGTTTGATGAAGCCCTTGTCCAACAAGTCTTGCAATTGAGCCTTCAACTCCTTCAACTCAGCCGGTGCCATTCTATACGGTGCCTTTGAGATTGGCGCGGTTCCTGGGAGTAGATCTATAACAAATTCGATCTCCCGGTCCGGGGGGGAATTCCGGGTAACTCTGCCGAAAATACATCCAAAAACTCTCGGACTACTCGAATGTCCTCGAGCACCGAAACCTCTTTCTGGTCATTCACCACCGTCGCTAGGTAGGGAACACAGCTACTATTAATCAGTTTTCTCGCTTGCGACGTGGATACTATAGTTGCAAAGAGTGAGCTTTTACACCCTCGGTACACAAGCTCCTCTTGACCCGGTTCCCTAAAAGTCACCACTCGGCTTGCACAATCAATTGTAGCATAGTATTTGGAGAGCCAATCCATTCCTAACATTAGGTCATACTCGACCAATCGATTCAACACCAATAAATTTGCCGGCATGATCCAATCTCCTACTCTGACAGGGCATGCACGACATATGTTTCTAACACAGAATGCATGCTCGGGTACTTGTACCCATCTAGTGTGCATGGTGTCTACTATATCTATTCCATGAGTAGTAGCAAAAGATCGACTAATAAATGAATGCGATGCTCCTGTGTCAAACAATGCTCTACATCTTATGCCATTAAGTAAAACGATACCTGCCACGACGTCCTCAGGGGTAGAGGGCTCCTCCACCTGGGTCGCGAACACACGGCCACTCGGCGCTTGTCGCGAACCCTCAAGCTATCGCGTCGGCAGCGCTCGCCCCGCTGACATCGCCGCGTGTGGGATGCCCACGAGCTGTCTTACTGAGGAGAATGTAGATGCGACTAATGGAGCCCGACCATCGCCTTGTGGGCAATCAACCGCATGTGTCACCCGGCTGCCCACACTTGAAGCATCTCCCCTCCCGCTTCTCACACACCTGCGGCCTATGAGAACTACCACAGATGTTGCACCTCGGCATAGACCGAGTGGGCTGGGATCCCTGAGCACGAGATTGTAAATGCGGATGCCTCAAGGGTCGCTTAGAGCTTGATTGACCGCCCGAACCACCCAACGATCGCTTCTTCCTTTGTCCTTCTCTTTCTCAAAAGACTCGCGCTCCTCCCGCGCGAAGGCATTGCCTTGTTCCACCCACAAGGCTCGGTCCAAAACCTCAGCAAAGGTTTGCAACTTGAGAGAATGCACAACCTTAAAAAATTTCGGCCGAAGCCTACATTCAAAGCAATCGGCCATGTCCTTGTCATCCCGAACTACATATAGGACACAGTTGATAATATGAGAGAATTTTCGCTCATACTCCCTCACCGTGCGGTTCCCTTACCTCAACTTTTGAAACCTATCTTGAAGCTTTTTCTTCTCACTATCGGGGAAATAGTTGGAAAACACCAATCCCCGAAACTTCTCCCACGTAACCGGCGGAAGGCTAGAGGATCGGTCCCGCTTGATCCCCTTCTACCACACCTTTGCCGACTTCTCCATGCAATGTGCGGCAAGGTGCACTTTATCCCTCTCCAAGATATAGAGGTCCTCAAAGAGTGTTTCCATCGAATCGACCCATGTCTCCACGACCTATGGATCGATCGTCTTCCCGGCGAAGGTAGGCGGGTTGAACTTCTTGAACGTCATGAGGGCCGCAATAGCGCGCTCCCTCTCCGCCTCCATCGCTGCATGATCGGGGACCGAAGTGCCCGAATCCATCGCGGCTACCGACGGTGCATGGCGCGCCGTCACGGGTACAGCCGCCGCCGCCACCCCCTCCGCATCAATCGGAACGGTGATCGGGGGCGCATGCTGCCCTTGGCCCGCTTGGGCCGCAGCCGCTTGTCATGCCACAGTATCTTGGAGCCTCTTGATCTGCTCCTCTTGGCACTGTGCCGTCTCAGCTTGCCGCTGCACTACTCCAAGGAGTGCGGCCAACTGTTCACGGAGATCCATGTCCCCGCTCACCCCGAATTGCTCGGGGGCCACGCTCGGCTCCTCCGACCTAGCCCTTGTCGGGGGCCTATCGCGTGTCATCGCTTTCTGAAACACAACGAACTTGGTCAACATCATGACCCTCAAGGTCAAATACAAAACAATAAATGAATAACAGACTCAATTTAGGCAAAAGTTACACAAGGGCGCCTATTCCCATCACTTGGTTTCATGTTGTCGGCCGCCAACATGAACACCCTTGGCTGAGAATAAACTACGCCTTGAATCTACCTCTATCACCCTATTATAGGCATACACGACTTGACCCAATTGATTCAACTTCCGCCACAAGTCACATATTCTCGTGACTCACGAGCTTAGGTCCTTATGGTTTTCCATCCTAAGGTCTCCAAGGTCTATCTAGATTGTTTCTACGCTCTGATACCACCTTAGTCTGTCACGCCCCAAGCCCGCAGCAGGGGCACTCATCGGGCATGTGCACTAGACCCGCCGAACGGACAAAGTTTTCCCTATCCGTCCAAGGCGTCACAAGCATGTATACACAACATATTCCAAACAGGAATTGAATATATGGATTGCATAAGGAAAGCATCGCAAGACATAAAGTAAATACTACTTCTATTACATCTTTGTCCATTCAATTACATACAAAGTTTTCTTTCCAATATACAACCCAAAATGAGATTTACATTTTTTTTCTTTTCATGACACTGTTCCAAAATGGTGTACAACTATGAAAAATAACAACCAAAACGGAAGGACACTATCTACCCGGCTACGCCCTTTCCACGCTTCGCTGCGTCGCTCGCAGATGGACTTGAAAAATATGGGAGTGAGAACGATAAATATAGTTCCCAATGGGTACGACCACCCAAGGGAAAAACTCGACCCACCAGGTTCAAAGGAGGCAACATAAGTATGGGTTAGTTCAATATATATAACATATGAGAAATAACAAGCTTATGCCTCTAACATGATAATGAAACCTACTCATGTGACGTAAACTACATTTACTCACTAGGTTTCACCTTCTAGTAAGGTCACCCGACTCACTCTTGAGTCAATCAAAAGTGGAGCACTTCTATCCTCGTAGCATAGAGCGGAGCACCGCCATCCTTATCGCGTTGAGCGGAGCACCGCCATCCTTATAGAGTTGAGCGGAGCACCGCCATCCTTATAGCGTTGAGCGGAGCACCGCCATCCTCATGGCATCGGATGACGAGATTGTCGACCATCCCCGACCACTAGGTTGTTAGGAGTTTCGGAATTCCTTTTCTCATGGTCACAAGGGTCCAATGTCTTTACCCTATGTTGTCAACCTTTCTAGGTTCATATCATTTCACGAAAGTGGTATACCACCCACTATGTTTTCCAATCTATGTTTCAATGGCACTATGTTCTTTATGTTCATGTGTTGAGTTCTCTAATGACCCTAGAGAAAATCAAACTATTATATGTTCCACAACATAGGTTAACAACCAACCATGCATGCATTCATTTATCTCATGAAATTAGCACTCTAATTAACATGTATTACATGCAAGCACATCTACTCATGCATAGGTAGTAAAATTCACTAATTCAAGTAACATATGTTCTATCATGCATATCTTGACAATTAAACTACCATGCAACCATCAACAACTTAGTCTAGTTACTATGCTCTAGACATGAGAGGTGACCAAGTCACTTCGGTGCACACAACCCACCTTTGCTCTTTAGCACACTCCTAATTGCTTGTAGACACTTGCAATTAGGTCTTCTCTTGGGCTACAAGCTTTACTCCAAGCTTCCTTGCCCTAAATACAAGAAAAATAGTTCGTTACAATTTTCGAACCCTAAAATAATTTTATCTCTTGAAATCATGTTGTCCCACATGATTTCCAATCCCTCAATTACGGTTCTAAAGGGTTAAATACATTGTAAATCCCTCAAATCTAAAAACCCTCTTTTAACCTAGGGTTTTCCAAAATCCATGGCAAAACCCATTTCAAATAGCTAATCTCTACAATTTGTAGACTAGAGTAGCCTAGGGTTTAATAAAAATCCATCTATATGGTTTAAATCCAAAACTCTAACCTCAAGTCCCGAAATCTCACCTTTGCCACAAGTTCCTCAAGCCTCTTCTTGCTCCAAGAAGCTTGCTCCCACCTCCAATCTCTCCTCCAAGCTTGATCTTCCAAGCTCCAAGAGTTGGAGAGGCTCCACTAGAGAGAGGAAGAGGAGAGAGAGAGAGAGAGGAGAAGAGAAATGTTTCTCTTATGTCCAAATGAGGGGAAATGGCTGGGGTCCCCCTTATATAAAAGGGTTGCAACATTTGCAACTCACTCCCCCACATTCCACTAATTACAACCAACCAAAACTGGCATTTCGCAATACTGCGTACTGGTACCCGAATTTGTATACCGGAACACGTGCATTTAGTACCGGTACCGAAATCCAGTTCCTCAGAACCCAAACGTTGGATTCTCAAATTTTCTATTGTGTAATGGTACCCAGATTTTAGTACCGGTACACAGTATTTCAGTACCGGTACTTACGTTCAGTTCCTCAGAACCCGAGAGCTATTTCCACTCCATTTTGTATTGCGTACCGGTACCAAGTTTCCAGTATCGGTACTCAATACAAATTCTGCAGTTTAGGCAGAATTAACCCTCTGAAGTCCGTTTTCGCGCTCGGTTTGCGCCGAAAACACACGAATACTCCCCAAACTTCGCCGGAACTATTCGAATAGTCTCTAGGCTCATTTCCACTAGAACTCCACAATTTGTAGAAGTTCGGTGCACTACACAAGATTTTCAAGAATCCTGGATTCAGAGCCTGGAATGTCCTGTGGGCGCCAGGATGTTAATTTGGATCCCACCCGCGGGCACTTGAGTAACTTTCGGACTCCCAACCCGGGAGTGGGTGTTATTAGACAGAAGCTTTGGACGCTAGAAATCCCACAGGCACCTGAAATAACTTTAGGACGGTCTACTTTGGGCGCTCAGATACCACATTCGGATGCTCAACCTGAGAGCATCCCTCGTGCAGAGGAATAAGCAATCGTATGCTTAAAACATGCTTCAGACACCGGGATTGTGAAGCAGGTGATGCCAGTGGGCGCCCGGTTTCTCGATCGGGTGTAGTTTTGATCAATTTGGGCGCCCGAAAATTCGGACGAGCACACGAAACCCTGTGTACCAACTGTGTATTGTCTTTTTGTAAATAAATTGAGTTAGGGGACTTAGTTCCTATTATAGCGCCTTATAAATAGGCTTTTCTCACTGTGAACCCTAATCACAGCTATTTTCTCTCTTCTTCACTCTCTCTTCCCTTTCTCTCTCGAGAAGAACGGAGAAACCCACCTGCCCTATCATTGGAGCTTGGGATTGATCTCTTTGGGGGCTTGGAAGAGATCTAGAACTTCAAGAGAAAGCTCAAGAAGGAAGAAAAAGCTCTTCTATCCTATGTTTGGCTTGTAAAAAGAGAAGAGGTGAGTGGGTATTTAGGGTTTTGGTTATAGCGTTTCTCCAAATGGAAATTTTTAGCATTTTAATTTTGCTAGAACCATTTTTTAGAATTTTCTTAGTATTTTCAAGAGATCAAGTCAATCTCTTTGGGAAGGATCTAGTAACGGTGGGAAATATGACCGAAAAGAGTTTAATCTGCCCTTTGTCATTAGTTTTCGGGATTTATTTGCATGTATTGTGTACGATAATTAAACTAAATGAGATTTTAGTTGCATGCTAGGAAAACTAGGGTTTTGACCTTTTTGTATGATAATGAGAAAAATAGACATGTGTATTCATTTACATACTTCTTACCATTGTCAGATTAAGAAATTTTAATTATACTCTAAAAGATGTTTTCCACCATTGTCTTAAACTCTAGAAATTTTTCAAAAACTTCATACTTAAATTTTAAAATATAAAGCCAAAAATATCTAGAGTAATTGTCGACAAAAATTATATAATATTTATAGCCAGAAACCGAATGAAGAGGTGATTGCCATATATCAAAATAAATAATTTAAAAAGAAAAAGCAGACTGAGATTCCAAATCATGAAAATAAAGTTTAACATGTCTGCCTATATTACATGCATTAAAGACAGATAATTTTATGGTAGAATTATTATCAGAAACAACTTTATTGTCTTTAATAAATTTAAAAAGGATAGGAAGACTAGGATGACCTAACCGTCTACGTGAAATATCTCCACTCAATCTAAATGTAGCAAAGGCTAACGGTTGCTTATTCCCTACACTTCCAACTTTAAAAGAAATTGGATAGAGTAATATTCAGCATCTGGAAAGCTATGTTTCCATTTCCTTGTCCTTCACAAAAAAACTAGAAGAGTCAAATTTGAAAAGAGAATTATTATCATGACAAAGTTTGTGAACAGAAAGTAAATTTCTTTCAATAGAAGGAACAACAAGAACGTTTTTTATAGCAAAGGAATTGGAGAACGTGTTCATTGTGTTTCACCTGTTTGAGTAATATTAAGTAAATTTTTATTACCAATAAGAATTTTTTTTTGTCCAGTATAAGGTTTAGAAGATAAGAGAGTACGAGAATTAGCGATCATATGATTAGATGCTCCAGTGTCTGAATACCACATTTCCTCATCAGAATCATAAAGGCTCATAACAGCGAAAGTCTGAGGAACGTCATCTGCAACAAAGGTATGATTGAAGCATTGTCTGCACACTAAAGAGCAGAATAATTAAATTTTTTACAGATCTAATATTGTATGCTAGATCGTGGAATATAGGGTTGTTGGTTACATTTCCTCACTAGGCTCATGAAGGCTCATAACAGCGAAAGTCTGATGAATGTCATCTGCAACAAAGGTATGATTTAAGCGTTGTCTGCACACTAAAGAGCAGAATAATTAAATTTTCTACAGATCTGATACTCTATGCTAGACCATGGAATATAGGGTTGTTGGCTAGGTTGAGTATTATTAGATTGAGGATATGAGTAGGTTCCATGAGAACCACGACCAGGATATGAATTGTGTCTACCGCACTGTCCTCGACCACTGGGGTATCTACCTCCACGGCCTCCACGAGTACCTCATCCACGATTTGCAAAAAGTGCTTCACCTTCAATGGTGGGAGTAGCAAGTGGTGTCGTCAAGCTAGCACAATGTTGAACTTATGCTTCTTCTTGCATTAAGAGTAGGCAAAGTTGTTCGAAAGTAAGTTTTCTCCTATATGTGTTTAGAGCACTGACAAAACCTTTATATTCTTCTGATAGCCTTAGAAGAACAGTCATGACCAATTATGATCCGACTCGATTTCATCAATCGCCTAAAGAGCATCGTCGATCGACTTGATTTTTTGCATGCATTCACTCATGCCCATCGATCCTTTCTTGATATTTCATAATTCGAACTTTAGAGAAAAAGTCGTAGAAGCTGTTATGTCAAGAAAGTATGCCTCAATGATTTTTCATGCATCATGGACTGTTTTGAGTGAACTAGATATAATCATTTGTACTATGCTAAAGACAATAATATTAATCTAAGAAAGTATAGTGGTGTCTTCCTTCTTCCAAACTAGATACTCAGGATTCACAATTATCTTCCGATTAGTAGTATCAATAGTCTGAAGAGAAATAAGACCAGTTCTATCCACATGAGAAGTAACATCAAAACTCTCTACGATATTGAGAAAAACTTATTTTCACACCAGATATGCAGAATCAATGAGTTCTAAAGATATGAGAGTTCTGATGTTAACAACCAGTAAAGTCGAGATAAAGGGCTTTTTTTTTGCATTTAGCCCCCTAACAATTTTTTTTTACAAATAGCTCCATAAAATTTATATTTGTAAAATTGACCCTATCTGTACCAGTATGAGCGCCATGCAAGCGCCATGTTGGAAGTGGAGTTTTTTAAGTTGAATACGGTGAACCATTCACCGTGTTCAAACACGGTGAATGATTTTTCGTGTTCCCCCTTCTACCCCTTCTACCAACACGTTGACATGCATGTGTGCTTATGGAAGGGTCCCCCTACGAGACCTCCAAGGTCGTAGAAGGAACCACCGTGGAGGGAGGCTCGGCGAAGCAATGGTGGTTGTGGCCGTTGTGGTGGCGGTGGGGAGAAGCGGTGGAGTACGTAGAGTTGGAGCGCACGAGGTGCGGCGGCGGTAGAGGAGTTGGAGGCGGCGGCGACGGAGGAGGCATAGCGAAGGAGTAGAGGGGATGCGGCGGGCAGTGGGCTGCAGGCAACGGCAACAAAGAGCTCGAGGAGTGGAGCACAGAGAGAGAGAGAGGGAAAGCTCGGGAGGAGAGAGAGGGAGAGATCTTGCGGAGGGGGATTATTATACACGCTTGAACACAGGGAATCATTCACCGTGTTTGAACACGATGAATGGTTCACCATGTTCAACTTAAAAGTCCATCTCCAGCATAGCACTTGCTTGGCGCTCACGTGGTAGAGATAGGGCCAATTTTGTAAATATAAATTTTATGAAGCTATTTATAAGAAAAAAATTTATTAAGGGGCTACATACAAAAAAAAGCCCCAAGATAAAAGAAGACATGTTTGCCACCGAAAAAAAATATCACCCTATAAGGAAAAGAAGAAGTCAGAGATTCCCAACTAAGAGTTCCTGTTGAGAAGAAAAACAACCAAACACCACTAGGAAAACCAAGCGACACTCAAAGAACACCAACGGTGCGAGCGGCACAACCTAAAGGTCCAGCGGCAACAGGATAGGTTAAGCGACACTAAGAAAGACCATGAGACACTAGGGAAGCAAAGAGAGATCTCAGAGAGCAAAAAAAAAGCCAAGCGGCACCGAGTGACAACAAGAAGGGCCAAGCGACACCAAAGAAGGCCGTGCAACACTAGAGAAGAGATCACGTACGGAAGGCGAGTTTTTTTTTTTTTTTTTTTTGGTAGATGGAAGATATGGATCAATATTTCGTAATTAGGGTTCCTACTCTGGTACCATAAAAGATAGGCAAAAGAGCTTGACCCTCTAGAGTTGTATTGATAAAAATATATAATAGAAGATATGTATATAGCACCTATTATAGTAATAATACAACTAGAAATATCATATAGACCTATACTATATATGACAACAATACACAATACTAAATATATCGTAACAATACCATATAAACCTACAGCATATATAGCAACAATACACAATACTAGATATACTGTAACAGCAGGTGTTGAGCATTTATCTAATCAGCAATTTCACTTGGAGCCGATAAATACAATCGGATTCTTATTTGGATGTATGATTACCACAAAATGCATGACCGAATGGCACTTTCGAGTATCAAATCACCCTAAGAATTAACTTTATGTAAACTCTACAGCTAAAGAAATTCAATACAGCCAGAATTAATCATTTAGCTAAAGAAATTCAATACAGCCAGAATTAATCATTTAATAGAAAAAATTGTTTTATTTCTAACTAGATTCTACGTTCTTCAAGAATCAAATATAGCCACTTCGGCACTTTCTCCACATATAGTACATATGTTTATGATCCCTTTGTCTGACGGAAATCAAATTCAGATTCTACAAGAGCATGCTTATCGGACGATGGCAAGTAGACCTCAGCATATTGACTGCCAGATGGTATGGTCGTACAGTGAGGATGATCAGGCTTTGGTCAAGTAAATATTCTTAACTTGTTCCTTGCCGTCGAATGGCAACAACAGCCTCATTGCAACGAGCGCATCTATATGAGCTGACCGCCGCACAGCGAGTGCGGAGGCAGTAGTAGCAGTACCTACAATTCAGAAAACTAAATCAGCTCTCACACAGCGAATACAAATACTTGTTGTAAATCAACATAAATCGCATAAAATATGGTGATGACCTGATCTATGCACGTTTTTGAATTTCATCTCATGTTTTAGTCGATATGGCCTTAGATGTATCTAACATACAGATTCAGGCCTTAGATGTATCTAACATACAGATTCATTCAACATTTACTTTTTATCACACAGGATTAACCGGTCTCTTCTCTTAATTAGGACACACCAATGGTACAATAAGAACGCTGACGTAAAACCCATTTGCCAAAAAACATGCAAATGAAGAGATTGACCAAATTACATGATCTGATAAGGAACAGAAAGGTATAAAGTACCTGTGGTGGCAAGGAAGAGCTAGAAATGGAATGCTGGGACTTGAATGGCATATGGGGCACTCTGCTTCATCACCAGAAGAACCAGTCGATTTGTCCTTGGAGAATGGGAGGAGGAATTTCTTGACCGAAGATGAGTTTAAAAGAGGAAGAAGTAAAAGCAGCATTTCCTGCATATATATATATATATAGCAACTTTCAATCAGTTCAAGAATAATATAAGACAGAATCCTTCGTGTAAAGCAAAACAAAGGAAACAAAATGATTTTTGGAAGTTATTTACCTTCTCAAGAAACTTGATCAGAAATAGAGTAAAACACCAAGCCAACCATTACACATGAAAGATAGTTTTAGTTGATTTGTTCATATTGAGAGATCGGAAGAGTTCTATACCAAATGATGGCTAAAACATGCAAAATTGTTACAGATGTGATATGAAAAACTTGAACTTAACACATGAAACGGATATGCTGTTTGTTTTCTAAAATATTTGACTGACCCTAATTATCCGTGACCGTGAGTCAATAGGCCCAAAGTGGAATCATCTATTTACCTCTGAACAACTTGAAGTTGATTAAAAAATCTACCGGTACTAACAGAAGTATAGTACTGCAATTATACTTGTATGATAGTATAGCTATACGAGCACAGAATGATCAAAACACGAAAGTCCTATACACGGCACAAACCATAAATTTTTTAATTACTTATTTTATTTACCAAACCACGCCCCTATTGCTACGTCTGAGCTAAGCTTGGATATTGAAGTCTTTTTCATTTCTCGACGGTGAAGTGAAGTAAGACCAAGCTCATGAGCTTATTATCCTAGGTCGGAACAAGTTAGTTGATAGGATCCCCTTTTTTACGTCCCCATGTCGCCACACCACACGGGAGGGACATGGGGACGTACAGATTTGGATGCTCAAGTGGAATTTGGAGCATTCCAAAAACTTGGAGATCCAACTACAAGGAGACAAGTAGTCTGATACGACATTGTTGTGGTATCTTTCGCTCTATTTTTTTTTTTTATCCTAATTAATTTTAGTTCTTTAAGTGATTTACATCCTGTCTTTATTTTTATGACATGTTCAGCAGATACTAGCTTTGCTTCAATCAGAGCATTTGGAAGAATTAGAGCAATTTAGCCCTCAATGATGGTTTCCGAATTCCAACTAAATAATTTTGCTCAACCTTCACCACCAAACCTTGTCAGTATATATAAAATAGAAACCCTGAACATAATAGTAGATATTTCACTTCTACAAATTAAGCCAAAAATTGAGGTTTTTTGTTGCACGGGGTAGCAGATTTCCTAATTTCATGTCAGTTAACGTTGATACAGAACGTTTTAGTCTTTCTTAGAAAACTATATTTTAAATGTTCCTCAAAGTTTTCTCTCTTTTTTATACAACCTTTTGCAGTTGATGGTTGAAATTGTGTATTGCTGCCGGTCATATTTCTGAAAACAATACACTGGAATTCATTCGGTACTAAGAATTGGAAAACCCAAATCAACAATCAATATCAATCTAATTTTCAATGGAAATAAATGAATGATGCTTGTGATGGATAAATCTAAAACAACCACCCATCATATGTCACTAATTAGTTCATACATACGCTTGCATGAAGGGGGTGCATATATATATATATATACTTGAATATGATAATCAATAAAGATAAAGACAGAGATATGAAATAGACATGAATCTAGTTCTAGTATGGCTGTGACATGGATTACCATAGGCCTGCAGAATTAAATTTTCTTTATATAGAAAGTACTCATAGGCATCATTACTATAGAACTAATTTATTTCATGTACAAAGATATGATTCAAGGATACACTATTTTAGCTCTCATGTCCACATCAAATATGTACTGAATATTATGATGCTTGCCTGATACACCCCCAGTAGGGGTCAAACACCTCGTAGGAGTATCGGACAGTTCAGAAATATGGACAAATATCCTGATTCTCGCCTAACTCGTGACCGATACGCGTCGCATACTTCATAGGAATGCTTCGATAGGAAAGGGATACATGAGAGATATAATGAGAATAGGGGTAGGACATTGGCTGACATTTTAAGTCTAATTCCAATCGCAATCATTCTAAACTGACCAGCATCCAAGTCATACATCGCACCATTGCATTTGGTGACACATGCTTTAGGGTTCATAAGATAAAATCCAACACTATTGTCTGATCTGATGTAATTATCTTTCATGTTAAATAAAACTCAAATAGCTTTATAACTTTGTACAATACTATCATATATTGTAATATGTAATGCAAGAATTGCCCATACCACTCGTGTGGTACCATGCCAAGGTTGTGCCGGCTCGTGGTCGTGCTGAATGGTATAGAGTTTCATATATTCAATACTTTCATATATTGAATGGTTTTTCGGACTTAAACACAAAGTTTTTTGAACTTAAAAACATGTAGATCTGATAAATTTACTAAATTTTTGGAGAAAATAGTAGGTACTATTGCATAAAATGAGCTAACCACAGAATAGTTAAGTGCAACTTTTTGAACCACAAAATGGCAAAGTAAAAGTGAACAAAACCACAGGGAGGCAAAATGATGCTTATCGCTATCATTTTTCATCTAGTGATGGCAGTGTCTTCTTTTTTTTTTCTTTTTCCGATTATGACTATAAATTCTTCTTTGTGAGTGTTCTTTTAAATTATGTCAAAATGATATTCCTGAGTTATTAAGATATATACGATTCTATTCTTACTAAACTTTGTGAAATATTAAACACTTGAACTATTTTTAAGGATATTTGGGACATTAAAAAAACCGTAAAAAACTATCTTTTCTACGAAAAATTTATAAAATATTCAAGCCACTCTATGTCAGGGTGCCATTTGCATACCACTAGCATGAAGGGCCGTGCCAACTTTGGCACGAGGCATGCCACTGTGCCAGCGCAGCACAACAATCCTTGATGTAATGGTTATAAGTATTTAGAATAAACTTTTATTTATGTACCCCCAATATATCATATTCTAAGATTGTTTGAAACCGCCATACTGAGTGTAAAATAATGCCCTAAATTAGACTATTTGTAGTGTTTGAATTTTCGTATGAACTTTGTAGGTGAAACGATTCCAAAAAATTATAAAATCTTAATAGGAGCTAGTTGTGATCTTTCTAAGATCATGGATGCAGTTTGGTAACAATTTGATATTTGAACCCTCTGCCTAGTCAACCAGAGTAATTTGAAAGTAAAATATTTATTTAATAGGTCAAATGACCTCGGGACCTCATGAAAAATAATTCATTTAACTGACAAAAAATATTTTGAGGTTGCCCTAAAGTTCATTTTGATCTGACACCTAAACGACCTAATACGAAATTCAAATTCAGATGCGGTCTTTGCTCAGCATAACACTTTATGTAAAAATTTCTTGTAAAAATTAAGACAAAACCAATCTGTTACTAGTAAACGAATCAGAGAGTTATCATGTGGGATAAGGAAATATTCATCTTGATAAGAAATTATCTATACGTTAAGATATCTATCACAAGGGCTATAGCTCATAAAATGATGATCAGGGAGTGAAAAAAAATGTGCTTTGGTGTTAAATTTGGACACAATTGGTTAAATTGCTCCCCCAAACTAATTCAAGTCCACAAAGTCGTCATGGAAGTAGATAAAAATCTTGTGTAACGAGGACAAATCAGAGCTGAAAAAAATTCAAAACCATCGAAGAAAAAGACTAAATAACCAACTAGTGTAATAGACAGAGGTAAAAAGAAATTCAAATAAATTTGACGAATCTAAATGTGAAACAATAAACTTATTAGGATTTGTTTAGTAGTGTAGAGTAATCAAGAAAGGTTTCAAAATCTGTTTGAATTAAGATTTGATGGAAAACAATCAAAGGAACTCAAAGCTTGACGGCATGGCTATTTAGGAGTTACTTCTCACATTGACACACTAGACGTAAGTTGGCTACTAAATCTCTTGCAATTACAATTGGTGTACTTACCATAGACCATACAGATATGTATCTTGCTATATGACCAACTGATGCACTGTATCTAGAAGGTTAAATATTAGAATATTTTGCCGAGTCTGTTTCCTAACTTGCATTCGCATCTTTTTAATTCTGTTATCACTTCCTTTTTGTATAGATAAGCAATTAAGTCTTGCATACTGGTATAACATAGCCTTATTATTGTGAGGCATCCGTGCATGCACTGACATGGTTCGTGGAAAGGATTCCCGTGTTCCTGGCATAGCGCGTGCCGCTGTGCCAGCAGCACGGCAGCAGCACAAGGCATGCCAAGTTGGCACACCCTCCCATGCAAGTGGCACACCATTGGCACATTGGCATAAATATAGGCTCAAGTTTTTCTATTATCGTTTTAAAAAAATTTAGTTTTTTAGTGTGTTTCAATATCTCTAGTGATATAAAAATATTTTATTTTTTTATATCTTACAAAATTTAGTAAGAATAAAGTTATAAATATCTTAAGAACTTTTAAAAAAAAAAACATTTTATATATATTATGAAAGTATATGCATGAAACCGAAAGTAAAGTCATAATTGGATATGTAGAACGCAGCGGATGTATTCGTTCGTATCTTTTGCGGAAGCGACTCGCACTAGAACGCGATGGGCCCGAATCGTAGAGGTTGATTCACGTGTCCTCGGATCGTCCACGAAGGTCTTCTAACGTTCCAAACCCGCGGTAGATCGAACTACGAACGAGCACGATCTCTAATCTACCGTTCAAGACCCTCTAGAATAATAGGTTAATGGAGGATGTGGTTTCTCTCTCTTAACAAGATGGTTCACAAATTACTCACAAATTTATGAGTATTTTTCTCTATTTTTCTTGTATTAATTCTATGAGAGAATAGCCCGTATATTTATAAGGGATCCCAAAACCCTAATAGATAAGTAAGAGATTAGGCCGAATCAATTTATAATTGTTATCCTAATATGGCTAAAATTTATCTCTAATTAGCTTTCCAAATTAAAAGCGAAATTAAGTCTAGTCCAATTAGACAACATAATAACCCTCGGATCGAGCCCGATCATGGGCGCACCCGATTCGGTTTAAACGAGTGCCAATATCTCCCACTCGCACATAACGGGATCGATGCCATCGTAACCACTTCCTCAACATTACACCGCTATTGATTCCATTCATACAGGGAATGAACAGTGCGACCGCCGAGTCAACCTGCATTTTGGGAGCTCTATACTAGAAACCGCATACAGCCAGCATAAAGACATCAACCCTCAAAAGAGAATATTAGACTCGTGATGCCCTAGACCATTGGATTACATTAGGTTCAGCATCTTTAAATCCCTCAAAGAGCCATGCTAATCTCTATTGTACACATTATGGCACTATATTCATGATTGTCTCGCTATGCTGAAGCGACAAAACCTGTTGACAATGAGTCAAAGTGTCTCAATGTAATCCAACTAGTCTTCCTTGAGCCCTCATGCCAGTAAGTTGAGAACTGATTGCTTTCCCAGCAATGCCCCGTAAAGCCGCATCACTCATAGCTGTAGGAAACATGCTAAAGTAGCAACATCAATTCTTTCATCTAATGACATAGTCAAAAGTCACTAAGGGCATCTAACATATATAGGATACAGTCTCAAAATAATATCCGTAAGAACTCACACGACGAGGAAGCAAGGATCCATTCACTCATCTTCTTCATTTGGTCGCCTAGCACATGTAGTATGAAATACATGCTATGACAGAGAATCTCAATGAGTGTATGTCTTTCTCAATGTCATACGGATCTTAGCTCAGTCACTCCCGGAGTGTCTAGCCTGAGTTCTCCATTTGCTCGCTATCTCAAGCGCCAAACGATGAGCTCACATCCGGCTTTTAAATGTACATGCCATAAGAATCGTGAGACTATTCATATTCGGTCACGCTTATGACCTCATCTTGGTGCCAACCAAAGCGGCTTCCTTTAATGCCTCAATATTCGCTCGCTCTCTACAGCGCCGAAAAGAATGATTGTCCGTGCGTGAGGACCAATCAGCCTGCGACATACTACCAATCCGTTCTTCAACAATATGCACGTGTGCTAATCTTAATAAACATCTTTGCCAAAAGAATAATTTGTATCAAAAAATATTATAAAAGAAGGCTAAAATAATCCACTGTCTACACAATCAAATCCTACGGAGTCCAAGGGCTTTAACATGAAACAAAAATAATTCTCTAACAATAGGCTTAGTCAGAGGATCAGTAACCATGCGACTCGTAAAAATGTGTTCCAGGATTATTTCCTTCTGCACCACTGCCTCACGAACAAAGTGATATTTCAAGTCGATATGCTTAGTCTTGCCATGGTATTTTGAGTCCTTCGAGTATGCAATCGCTGCCATACTGTCACAATAGATTGTCACAGGAACGGAAGCACAAGTGACAACCCCAAGATCTTGAAGGAACCTCCTCAACCAGATAGCCTTTTGCGCTGCTGCAGAGCATGCCACGAACTCCGCCTCCATGGTGGATAGGGCTAAACAAGTCTGCTTCTTGCTACTCCAAGATATGGCGCCATTATCAAGCAAGAAGGCATATCCTGAGGTCGACTTACGCTCATCCAGGTCACCAGCCCAATCCGCATCGCTATAACCGACGAGACGCAAATCCGTACCTTGATAGCATAGCACATAAACCAAAGTTCCTCTAAGGTAGCGAAAGATCCTCTTAACAGCCTTCCAGTAGTCCAATCCCGGATTGGACTGAAAACGGCTAACCAAGCCCATGGGATAGCATATATCAAGCCGAGTACACATCATAGCATACATCAGGGTCCCGACCGCACTAGCATATGGAATCTGATTCATCTTATTTTTCTCTTCAGAAGTTTTAGGGCACTGTTTAAGGTTCAAGCTCTCACCTTTAGCAACAGGAGTGTCAACGGGTTTGCAATTGTGCATCTGAAATCGTTCTAAAACTTTTCTTAAGTAAGTCTCTTGAGACAAACCTAAAAATTTCTTTGAACGATCTCGCAGGATCTTGACTCCGAGCACATAATTCGCTTCACCCATGTCCTTCATCTCAAAATTTGAGGACAGCCACGTCTGAGTGGCGACAATCATCTCCTTGTCATTCCCAGCCAATAAAATGTCAACATATAAGGAAAGGATTAGAAAATATCCTTTGGACCGTTTAACATGCACACAGTGATCTTCCTCAATCATCGTAAACCCATCTTCAGCGATGGCTCGATGAAATTGAATGAACCACTGTCTGGATGACTGCTTTAATACATAGATGGATCGTCGGAGCTTGCAAACTTTATGCTCCTCACCCTCTACAGCGAAGCTAGCAGGCTGATCCATATAGATCTCCTCATCCAGCTCTCCATTGAGAAATGCAGTGTTAATGTCCATTTGCTAAAGTTCCAAATCCAAATATGCGACAATGGCCAAGATCAGGCGGATCGAAGCAAACCTTACAACAGGAGAGAAGCTTTCCTCGTAATCAACGCCTTCTCGTTGGATAAAACCCTTTGCTACCAGGTGAGCCTTATACCTATCGATCGAACCGTCTGCCTTGCGCTTAACCTTTAAAACCCATTTACTCCCAATAGTCTTGCGCCCTGACGGTAAGTCAACCAAGTCTCAGACATGATTTGACTTCATCGATTCTATTTCCTCCACCATTGCATCCAACCATTCCTTACGAGTAGGCGATGAGAGAGCCTCTTGGAAAGACCTAGGCTCATCATCATCATGTGCAGCAACCATGAAAGCTTCCCCCTCAATCTCAAAACGACGACGGGAAACACCCACACGTGCTCCTACGAAGTTGAGGCTCCAATTCCAAAAGGCAAGTCGCTCCCACTATCCCCAGGAGGTATTGGAGTTGCCTCCTCTACCTCAATTTAAGGGACAGAAGCGCCTATACCAGAGTCGTCTATCTCGTGAAACTCAATTTCATTTCGAACCTTACTTCTATAAGGAAAATCCTCCTCGAGGAATTCAACATCTCGTGACTCAATCTCAGTCAAACTTTCATCTGGCTGCTTTCCAATAAACACATATCCCTTAGAGTGTTCAGGGTATCTTATGAAGATACACTTCTTCCCTCTAGGACCTAACTTTCCATGCTTGTGAGAAGTGTCGTATATATAAGCTGCCGAACCCCAAGGACGCAGGTGCTCCAAATTTGGTTTCCTGCCTGTCCACAATTCATAAAGGGTGGAAGGTACTGTCTTGGAGGGTACAAGATTAAGAATATAGGCAACAGTTAAAATGCGTCTCCCCAAAAAAAGACAAGCAAATTTGCTTGCGCCATCATTGACCTAACCATGACAAGCAAGGTGCGATTTCTTCTCTCTGCTATGCCATTTTCCTGCGAAGTCCCAGGAATTGTCAGCTGTCTATTCCCTTTTCATCACACAATTCTTTAAATTGTTCAAATAGATACTCGCGGACTCGATCAGTTCTTAAGGTTTTAATTTTCATATTTAACTAATTCTCAACATCATTAATGTAACGTCTAAAACAATCCAATGCTTCAGACCTATGGGAGATTAGATAGACATGACCGAAGCGCGTATGGTCATCTATAAATATGATGAAATAAAAAGCACCATGTCTCGCCCTCACACTTATTGGGCCACAAATGTCGGAGTGGATCAATTGTAAAGAAAATATTGCCCATAGAAGCTTTATTAAATGATTTTCAGGTCGCTTTTCCCGCTAGACAATGTTCACAAGTGGGCAGATCGACTTTAGTGAGCGAGCTATTGAGCTCAACAGCCCGTCTCTAACTAATCTAGTCATTCTATCTTGCCCAATATGACCAAGACAAGCACGCCATTTAATAGAAACATTGTGATCATTCTCAACAGAAGATAGCAAGAAACACGAACCACTATCATTATTATTATAATCAAGGTCCAAAATCATAAAATCATCTGAAATAAAACCTCTTCCATAATAAATAGGTCCAAGATGAATCTCAACTATATCATTCTCAAAACTAAAAGAAAAGCATAACTGAAGCATAGCAAGAATAGAAAATAAATTCCGCGAGATTCCTGGAGCATAAAGTACATCATGAAGGTACAAAGTGCGACCATCTCGCATGATCAACTTGTACGTGCCAACGCCTAATGCATCGACACTTGAATCGTTCCCTATGTATACTCTTCTGCTCCCAGCAGGCACACGACGGTACTCCACGAATCCTATCCGATCCCTCGCTACGTGGTCTGTTGCTCCTGAGTCTACAATCCATACAGGAAGAGATTCAACAACAAACATGCTAGAGGAAACAAAAGAGCGAGAATCAGGATAAAAGGGTACCTTCTTCAGCTCAGTGCAATCACGAGCGAAGTGTCCCAGCTGGTTGCAATTGAAACAGGTCATCTTCAACTTGTCTTTCTTGCCACCTCGTTTGCTTCTCTTTCTTTTAGTATTTTTCGTGTTCTTAGGCACAGATCCACTATGGCTTTGAGGTCCAGTAGTCCTCTTTCGCTTGAACCCGGATGTTCTACAAAAGTTTGACTCAACAGCATTGGTAGTTGGGGTTTTAACAGCCTCAAGGCGCTCCTCCTCCAACTCCAGATGCCGCACTACATCCTCAAAAGTTTTGACACTTTCCTTATGTGTCTAATTTACTCGCATATGTTCCCACGAATTGAAAAGTGAGCGAATCATAGCTTGGATCCGCTGCTCATCAGTCAAGGTGTCGCCAGCCGACTTTAACTCGCGAATCATGTTTGACATTACTCTCACTTGCTGTTTCATGGTGTGATCGGCACGCTTCTTATAACTGTCAAACCGCATTGTCAGGCCGCGCAACCTTGTGGCCGAAGTTGCACCAAATTTAGTTTTGAGAGCCTCCCACATGTCATACGCAGTCGGTACTGCTCATATTCGCACAAGAGATCATTTTGCATAACGCTCAGCAACGTGATGCGAGCAATCCGATCATTTTTAAGCCAATTATTATAGGCTTCTATATCTCGGCGAGCCTGGACACTGTTGCCCTCTGCGGGTTAGTCCATCTTATTGCTCAAGTTTTCCAGGACCTCTTGCTCACCGAGAACATATTGAATTTTACGGTGCCAAATATCATAATTGTCACCATCCAATTTCTCGCCTTTGATCAGATCAGCAACAACTTGTTTGGAGGTCATTTATTCTCACTAAGTTCACACAGTGCGCAGAAAAAAATATTTTAAAAATTAGCACACAATACATATATTCAATTTTGTCGCATCTCTAATTAAACAAACTAAATATTGGATCATAGGTGCGCAAAGGAAAACTTCGTTGTGCTCATAATCACATCACACACCCTATACCAAATTTTTAATTATTTAATTAAGTTGCACAAAATATTTGGGAGTAAAACATACAATTTACTCTACCAAAATAAAATTCCCACTTGACATAGTATGCATAAAAAAAGATACACTATACCATAAGCATCACCATATATCATAAAGGCATAAAAAATATCATCATATTTTAAAGGCTAAATTACAAAAAACTCCCCTGTCAATCCCCGCTTTTTCCCTTCTCCCCCTATCATTTAAAAACCTACACTTTGCCCCCTTGAAAATGAGAAATGTGCACTTTGGCCCCCGCCGTCAGTATTCCGTTAGGGTTCTGTTTATATCCTATTATTATATATTTTTTATACCCAAAATACCCCTCTCAGCATTGCCACCTCCTTCCTCGTCGCCCACGCCGCGTCGCCCTACTCCGCCGCCTCGCCCTCCTCCACCGCCTCGCCCTCGCCCTCGCCCACCCCTCCATCTGCGCCCACACACATGCTCTCGCGCTCCTTCGCTGCCTCGCCCTCGCCCTCGCCCACCTCCACGTCCATTTCCACCTCGATCTCCTCCCTACCGTCGCCAAAATGGAGGGGCGACAAGGGTGCAGGAGGAGTGGGGGAGCAGGTGGAGGAAATGGAGTCGGAGTTGCGGTCAAGCGAGGTGCGAAGAACGGAAGAGGAGAGACGGTGGCTGAGCGTGTTGTATATTTTTTGGTATTATGTTAATAACAGTACTAATTAGGCACTAAACATTTTAATGCCAAGATTGGAGAGAAGACGAAGATGGTGAAGGGCAATTTGGTCATTTTATCATCACAATTTGGTATTATGTTAATAACAGTACTAATTAGCACATTTCTCATTTTTCAAGGGGGCAAAGTGTAGGTTATTAAATGACAGGAGGGGAAGTGAAAAAGCGGGTATTGACAGGAGGGTTTTATGTAAGTTAGCGTATTTTAAATGCATGCATCATATATCACAGAGGCATATTAAACCATCTAATATGATAAAGAAATAAATTATTTTATTTATTTTATTTTATTTAAAAAAATATCATCCAAAGGGCCCAAAGTCTGCAGGCCAACGCAACCCGTGGGCCTGTGCAGCCTGCAGGCCTGCGGGCCTGCTCAACTGCAGGCCCACGCAACTGTGCTCAACTGCAGGCCCACGCAGCTGCGAACCTGCGCGGGCTGCAGGAGCCTCCTTTCCTTCTTTTTTTTTGTATGGTACGCATTGCATTAAGGCCGATGCGCGGGCCCATGCGGGGCCAGCCCAACTTTGGGCTGCCCGCCGCTCTTGCACGCACGTCCCACGCGGCTCAAAGCTGCGTAGGGTTCCTCCCACAGGACGAGGTATATATATATATATTTTTTGTAAAAAACTTGTAAAATTCATAACTTTAAAAATAGAACTCCAAATCTTACAAGAAATATATCAATGGAAAGATTGTGAGGAGCTCTATCAACTCATACAAGTTTTATAATGGGATATGCATTACACATCAAACAAGCCACCCGCAAAGTTTCGATTTAGGGTTTCGTTTTTCTCATAAAATACAAAACCAAATTAAATCAAACTTTGTAGATTTAATCTACAACATAGGTGCTACAAGATGTGTAAAAACATGCAAATATATCCACCCTAGAAAAATTCGCCATTAACACCCACAAGCATGCAAGAAAAAATCCAAATGATAGTAGATTTAATTCTACGCATGCAACCTTGTTAAAAAATTAATCTAGGGCACGAAATCAACCTAATAACGCTCTGATACCAATGTAGAACGCAGCGGAAGTATTCGTTCGTACCTTTTGCGGAAGCGACTCGCACTAGAATGTGATGGGCCCAAATCGTAGAGGTTGATTCACGTGTCCTCGGATCGTCCACGAAGGTCTTCTAACGTTCCAAACCCGCGGTAGATCGAACTACGAACGAGCACGATCTCTAATCCACTGTTCAAGACCCTCTAGAATAATAGGTTAATGGAGGATGTGGTTTCTCTCTTAACAAGATGGCTCACAAATTACTCATGAATTTATGAGTATTTTTTTCTATTTTTTTCTTGTATTAATTCTATGAGAATAGCCCGTATATTTATAAGGGATCCCAAAACCCTAATAGATAAGTAAGTGATTAGGCCGAATCAGTTTATGATTGTTATCCTAATATGGCTATAATTTATCTCTAATTAGCTTTCCAAATTAAAAGCAAGATTAAGTCTAGTCCAATTAGACAACATAATAACCGTCGGATCGAGCCCGATCATGGGCGCACCCGATTCGGTTTAACCGAATGCCAACAGAATAAAAATTTGTAGGAGAACACTATCATGGCTAAATTCACTGGATATGAAATGATAAAAGAAATTGGAAGAAATCTTCTTATTTGTGATTTTCTTCACTAAGAGTTGGTCTTATTATGACATACAACTTACTAATTGCTCCGAATGCTAACAGATTTACAAGATCTACATATTTTAAGTATAAAATTTTTTTCTAGAATTTGTAAATAAAAAAAACACAAAAAGATTCCAAAATATGCACCCAAAAACAAAAATTTGTCAATACGGTGTCGGCACAATCCCGCACCACGTGCCGACATAGCCTCAACACACTACGTCACAGGTCGCAGAGGGCGGCATGGCTAATCCTTGGTTCAGGGAACATTGCCATTTCCTTGTAGTAATTATAGAAGAAACCATAAATATAAATAAGCAGCTTAAATTACCCCTAAATGCAGATGCAAGTCACACAAGGTATGCCTTTTACTTAAAGAATCCTCTGTTTATTTTAAGTCTGCAAAAGAAATCAGCAAAGTTGTTTGCTCTTTTAAGTGCTTAGTGCAAGGCTTAAACAAAAGGGAAAATTTATGACATGATATAGTGGCAACAACTTGCAAAGATATCAATGCATAAGATAAAATCTTTAGAATGCACTCAACTTAGACCAACCACGATTACAATTATTGCTTAAGCGCAAGGTTTAAAGTATCGAGCGTGCCGCACCGTGCCGGTGCGGCACGTACCGTGCCCCCAAGAAGGGGGCACGGTACAGGGGGGGGGGTCTCGGACCACCCCAAGTGCCGCGGCGTGCCGCGCGAGACAAAGCGGCACGCTGCTGCGTGCCGCGGGTGCCGTGCCGCTCGTGCCGGTTTTTTTTTTTTTTTGCCTTTTTGTTTTTTTTTTTTGTTTTTTGGTTTTTTTTTCTTTTTATTTTGTTCTTTGGGGAACCAAGAAACATCCGGATACCCCACATCCTCCAAAATATTGCAAATCGAAGATCTACTTGTTAGGTAAGTCAAAAAAATTATAATTTAATTTTTTTGTTTATCAATATATCGGCCCTCGCCCTCCGCTTCCACCACAGACATCCATTTTTTCTTCACAAATTATTTTTTCAAAATTTGTCGCACCGCGGAACTTTTGGCGAATTAGGAGAACAAAATCGAACTCTGTAAACAAATTTTGAGGCACATCAAACATAAAATTTTATTTTTGTGCTAGAAGATTGAAAATACTGATAAAATTAAAAGCTAAATTAAATCAATTGATACTTAAATTTATTTAATTTATTTATCATAAAATTTATTTCTTAATTTTTTTGATAGATCTACTAATTTTTTGAAAAATTAATTTAAAATAATTTTTTCAAATACTTTTTAAAATAATTTTTTTATATTTTATAAAAGAAAGACTGTAATATGGTCAAAAAAAGATGTCTTTGTATTTTTAAAATTCTAACCTGTAAAAAATTTTATTCTGCATCAGGTATAGTTGTACTTTATATACAAAAAAGCTTACAAGTATGTTAATTGATGAATATAGTAAGCTATACATAGCAAATATTCATAATTATTTTATTAAATCTTTCAAAATAACATTATAAGAGCTTATTGGAACCAAAAAAATTGAAATAAGTCCGTGCCAAAGCGTGCCAGTAGGAGGTCATGCGTATCCATCGGCACGCAAGCGTACCACGTGTCGGCACGGAAGCGTGCCCGTGCCGTACCGTGCCAGGGACAGCGGCACGCCCCCGTGCCACGACACTTTAAACCTTGCTTAAGCGCAACAAAGTTGGGAATAAGCCAGCAAATCAAAAGCTGCATGGAGATCAAATTATCCTTGTTATCATCTTCTGTGACTACAGTATAAAGTACCTTAATGTCAAAACTATCAAATTCACAAAATCTATGTGCAACAGCTATATTTATAAAGTTTAAACAACTTTTTTTTTCTCAATAAAACCAACTCAGAAAAGGGAGGAGACATACTGAAAATTCATTCCACACCAATTGACGATTCATGTACTCAAAACTGACAGCTCTGTTCATATTGGGGCTTCCATAGACAAGCCTTGCTCTCAAAGCCCTTTCAATAATACTCCTATACCTGCACAAACAGCATATGAAATTTCTGAGTAACATTAAAATAATGACAATTTACCAAAAAGATGTACTTAGTAGGAAGCCAAAAAAATACCATGCGAATTAACATATCATCATGTAAATGCTGCGGGAAGATTGTACAGAAAGACTGCACTTGTATAACAGTTAGTTACAAATATGAACTATTTTAACTCATTTGTTCCGTTCATATGTTTGCCAACTCCCACATATGCCATCTCCGTTCCATTCCAGACTTCATATTTCCCACATTACTACGCAAGAGCCTAGCAAAATATCTCATGAAAAAGATGTATAATCAACTGGGCGGCAACACTTTTCTTTCAAAAAAGGGAAAAAAAAAGAAAAAAACAACAACAAAAAGAACACGAGTTCGAGCCTAGTGTACCAAAAATATATTTTCACCATAATACAAGTCTTAAAAATTGCAATGTGCAAGTATAGAAGATACACTGATATAGCTGCTATCAGATTGAGAAATATACCTTCCATTATACAGAAACAACAGGAGGTTGCAAAAAGCTGCAGCCTTGTATAAACCCTCAACACGTCGTAACAAAATCCAGAATCGCCGAGCCAATGATCTCTGTATGATACGACCGACTATAATTACTGAGATTATCAGGATTCATAACAGTATGAAAGATACGGAATGCAACATCACCTGTTCAGAATCTCCCCATCGACGAAAAGCCGAGAACGACTGCAGACGGGACCAGAGGTATTGGCCACCAACAGTGCTGAGGCAGTACCATATCTTTTGAGAAACCGAAAGCCCAGGCCCTTCAAGTCCTGTTCTGACTGAAAAAGCAGGAATTTAAGTAAGAGATATTGCTTCATTGAAACAAAATGAGCAAAACTGTAGCAATAATAAGTACCACAAGATAAAGCGGTGAAGCTGTTAAGTGTATGTCCAAAAAGTGATGTAACATGGTCCTTTTCCGATTGCAACTACCAATTATAGATTTTATGGATTAGAAGTCCAGATAATGCATTGTTTATGAAAAAGCAATGAAACACAAGTATCTACTATTAAGATAGCTTGTTCTTCTTTGTATTTTCATATACAAAAGCAAGCAAGCTAGTTTTGTTGCTCAACTTGTCCAACAAAGGAAAATTAGTACAATTTCTACCTACAAAGCTCCTCTGCTCTTTAGACTGCTAGAGCGAAACCAAGCTATGAACACGATAAAATAGACAAAAGCAAGCGGAACTGACATTTGTGACATTTTATACTTCATAGACTCAGACATAGGATACATACACAATTTAACAGATAAGCGGATGCAACAAATCTTCAAAACAAGGATACAACATGTTGAAAATATGCCTATCGGTCTACAAAGTATATCAGTGTTCTAAAAGGTGGGATATGCAGCTGTATGGTTGAGGCGGTAGGCTGACCGCACCATCTGCCCCTGATGCGTTCAGATTGTGGGCAAATTGCATACTGGGCAGTGTATGTGGTCCGGCACATCATTCACTCAACAAAGCTAGCGTGATGCACTTCATCCAAGGAAACAGGTCGGATGTAATCAAAATTGGATGTAATCAAAATACAAATCTGGGCAGTAATATGTCGAAGTAAAAAAGTTATGCACCAACCATTTTCAACCTCAATCTCTCCCCTAATCCCTCTCTTAATCCTTCTGCACCCAGGGAGTTGGCAACAAATGGACTGGCACCAGGAGTGCAGGTGGGGGTGCCAACAATGTGTTAATAGCGATGACGGCTGTAATGCACCAAGCCAAATCCCCCATAGGGAGGTGTTTGTAATTTTGCCTTTACAAAACAATTAGATAATACACTGGAAAATTAATGCTTATTAACTTGCAATTTTTAAAAAGAAAAATTAATTTCCAAACTGCAAAGGCAATTTATCAATGACACTTTAGAAATTTCCAAATGCATTTTGAAGTACCCAAGATAATACCTTTTTAATACCTCAGCTGCGTAACAGAAGAAATAATAAATTGAGCCCTATGTATCGGTGCAACTTATACATCACACTCAATATTTGATGATAAATATTTCAAAATTAATATTTAGTCCAATAATATGATAGAAAACATCTTAAGATCGATTCACAAATATTATAAAATTTTGGAAGCCCGCTACCCTTGATATCGAGTAATCTGAAAATCAATCGAAAGAAAGGAATATTATGCAATTTATAAGTAAATTATATCCAAAATTTATAATTTTAAAACATGAGCTTTTTGAACATCATAGAATATGTTCAATAAATTGCATTTTAATTTCAAGGCCAAAATATATTTTATACGTTCAAAAGATTTTATAATAGTTTATCTACGCATTGAAAAAATTGTAGTTGATCTATTTGATTATCATAATTACCATCTTCCACCCGAACTGCACCAACAATCCAATTAGAGTCTATTATTTCAGCATGTTAATGAATAATATATTATAGAATTTGCAAGTAAGAATAGCATTGGGCCATCAAGCATCTATTAATATGATTGTGTATTAAGGATGGGTTTGTTACCACATATACATGTACATCAGGTGGGCTCTATGACATCTGGTGAAATAGCATGCATTACATCACAATGGACTTGTCAAATAATAAATTTAAAATGCGAAGGCTGTCATAGCACAAACACACAAAGAGAGAGAGAGAGAGAGAGAGAGAGAGAAAGAGAGAGAGAGAGAGAGAGAGAGAGAGATTTTGCTTCGAGGATTAGATAATATTAGACTTCTCTAGAGAAGAGAGAAAGAGGGGGCACCAAAAACCTATAACCTTAGCTATGAAGATTGGTTGGGAGGGGGGGGGGGGGGAGAGAGTGAAAAGGAGCTTGACTACTATACGGCACCAAGGACATTGTGGCAGTCGTAAAGCAACAACGCCTTGAGGAAGAGGGTAGCACGATAAGTGGTGGAAAGGTAAGATATAGGGCGGTTCATAACAAACGTAATCAAGCAGTGGCAACACTGGAATACATTTGGTGAGGTTTGAAGAATAAGATGGTGACGATAAGGAAAAAAGAGAAAGGGTTATATAAAAGAATAAGGAGAGACTAGTGGGGCGGTAGGGCGAAGAGATGGTGCAGGCGGGATATAAGAACATTCAAGGGCTATGGGCCAAGAAAGAGGGCAGTAGAGGGGAACAGAGAGGGAGTGGAAAAGAGAAAAAGGAGGAAGAAAGAAAAGCAGCAAGGAAGAGAGAGAGAAAGAGAGAGAGAGAGAGAGAGAGAGAGAGAGAAGGCGCTGTATGGACCAAAAAAAGGCCATATGGATAGTGAGCGGAAGTAAGTTGTGGGGGAAGGATGCAAAGATGAAAAAGAAAAAAAGAGTCAGAAGAAAAAGAGAGAGAGAGGAAAAAGGTGGCGACATGGTAAACCAGTATATATATATATATAGAGAGAGAGAGAGAGAGAGAGTTGGGCTGGAATACTCTTAATAGTATTCAGTTGTCGATACTATCCAGTTTTTAGCCATTAGATATACTCCTTTGATTATTTTTGCCTTTGGATCAATACTATTCCACCAACCACCCACTTAATCCTAGGGGGACCACCACTAAATCTTAGGGGACCACTATCATCCCAACCCTACAATTTTTCATCCAAGGTTATAAACTTAGTAAAAGGACCTAAATACTGTTAATAGTATTCCAGCACAACTCTATATATGTAATTGTTGGGCTACTATTGATAGTAAACCGCTCGGTTTACTACCGATTTATTTTCAATAATAGAGCTTCCATGATCTAGACCATTTAAATTATTTAGAAACCAAATTTCATGCTTTTCTAACATCACTAACAGAACGATCAAAGGGTCACAAAATTTGTAATTTAATGGCCGATACAGTGTGTTTGCTTGTTTAACATTATAAAAGAATCCAAATGAGCTGAATTTTATTAGAAAATTCTTTAAACTATTTAAAATAAGATCTAGTATGTAGATCTTGAATACAAAAATCTTGTCATCACTTTTTGAAGGATATTCATTTTCAGATGTTTATTTTGTTGTCCACTTGATGCACAAGAAAACAACTTCGAAAAAGTATGAAATTTGGTTTCTAAATAGTTTAAACGGTCTAGATCATGTTCAATGGTGCCGATCGTTGATTTGCAAACTCTCTCATCGTAAATAAATTGGTAATAAATCGAGCAGTTTACTACCAATAGTAACCCAGCAAAACTCTATATATATAGAGAGAGAGAGGAGGGAGAGAGAGAGTCCGGCTCGTGTGCTTTTAGAAGCACGGTGGCCTCTGTGCTATCAAGTCCTTTTCAATACTAAGACTTCCGAATCGACAATCGGCTCCATTAGACTTCATATGGAGTACTGGAAGTATCTAAAAAATAAATTTCGTGTATTTTTTATATCATTTACCTAGTGATCAAAAGGGGTCAAAATCAACAGCTGAACATAAAAATCTCACAAAAAGTGATGATATGATACTAAAATTTTAGATAAAAAATATTGATCTTGTTTTATATAGTATAAAAAATCTTCTATCAAAATTTCACGTGTTTTGGGTATTACTACATGATTAAACTTGCAAACAGCTCACCATGACCATTAAAACTGTTGATTTTGGGCCCCCTCGATCACTAGGTGAATGATGTCGAAAAATCGCGAAAGTTATTTTCTACGTACTTCAAATACTCTAGATCAAGTCTAAAGAAGCTGATCGTCGATTCGGAAATTCCAGTATTGAAAATGACTTGATAGCATGGAGGCTACCGTGCTTCTAAAAGCACACAAGCCTAACTATCTCTCTCTTTCTCTCTCTCTTTATAGTTTATATATATATATATATACATGCATGCATACATACATATTATATAAAGAGAGTTGGGCTTGAATATTATCAGTAGCAAACGGGCCCGGTTTATTACCTATTTGTTTTCTATGATAAGAGCTTCCAAATCGACAATCGACACCGTTGAACATGATCTAGAACATTTAAAGTATATAGAAACAAAATTTCATACTTTTGCAACATTATTCTCTTGTGCATCAAGTGAATGCAAAAATGAACGATTGAAAATGAATATCCTTCAAAAATTAATGATAGAATTTTTATATTCAAGATCAAGGTGTGATCTTGTTTTAAATAGTTTAAAGAAGTTTCTAACAAAAATTCAACTGATTTGAATTCTTTTACACTGTTAAACGAGCAAACGGCCCATATTGATCATTATATTTTATGACTCCTTGATCATTAGGTCAATGGGGTCAATGTTAAATTTGATTTCTAGATACTTTAAATGGTCTAGATCATGTCCAATGGTGCCGATCGTCGAATTGGAAGCTCTATCATCAAAAACAAATCGGTAGCAATGGAGCTTGTTTGCTACCGATAGCATTCTAGCTCAACTCTATATATGTGTATGTATATGAATATGTATATGCATATATATATATATAAGCACCACGTCATTGGTGCTTGTAAATTTTCGGCCTTTGGATGAAGATTTATACGGTTAGGATAATAGTGGTCCCCTAGGGTTGAGTGGGTGATTGGTGGAATAGCATAGGATAATAGTGGTCCCCTAGGGTTGAGTGGGTGGTTGGTGGAATAGCATAGGATAATAGTGGTCTCCTAGGGTTGAGTGGGTGGTTGGTGGAATAGCATAATCTAACGGGTGGACTTGGTCAAAGGGATAGATCTAACCGTGGTAAACTTACAAGCACCAAGTGCTTGGTGCTTTTACAAGCACCATAGCCGGACTCTCTCTCTTTATATATATATATAATATAGAGAGTCCGGCTGCAATGCTATCAATAGCACCAAGCACTTGGTGCTACTAAGTTTTCGGCCGTTAGATCTACCCCTTTGAGCATATCCACCCTTTAGATCATACTATTCCACCAACCACCACTAAACCCTAGGAGCCCACTATCATCCTAACCG